>JACVVK020000361.1:302500-610000 GCA_018292915.2 Batillaria attramentaria
CATATTGATTACCTTGACCCAAGGTCAAGGTCATCAAAGCTGTTTAATTGGAAATTTATAATTGCCATTTTCTCAAAATCTAGGGGTACCAGAGGCATCAAACTTTGCGTGGTGATAGACATTGACAAATCCTGTACTAACATACTTGTATTCAATTTCCTTGAGTCAAGGTCAAGGCCATTCAACATGTTTTGCGGAGACTTTAACGTTAGCATTTTCTTGGAAACAACAAACAGCAGAGGCACCAAACAAGGCACAATGATAGACAGAAATGAGACCTATGCAGACATACCCTTTTGAATGACCTTGACTCAAGCCAAGGTCAAGGTCACTACAGCTGTCTGTTGTGAAATTTTATATTAACATTTGTCGAGAAACTACAAAAACTAGAGCTATCAAACTTGGCATAATGATAATCATTGATAAGTTCTTACAGATCTCATTTGAATGACCTTGACCTTGGGTCAAGGTCATACAAGCTGTCCTGGGAAAACTGTTATATTGCCATTTTCCGTTTTCTTAGAAACTATGAACACAAGACACCTTACTTCAGGATAGCTAGTGATGAGAGCTTTACAAACATACTCTTTTGAATGACCTTGACCCATCTTACAAGTGAGCCAAGGAGGCTTTGCTCCTCTAGTTTTCATTATTTTCCTCTGGTGTTTCAGGCAATATTGTGATTGTGAATGACTCTGTTTCAAACTCTGGCAAACCCTCAGACAAATGTAACCGGGTGTCAGGGGTCCGGTTCATGCAGGCAGGGAGACCAAACACAGAGGTCGCTATGACATGAGTTTTATTAGGCGTACGGGAAAACAGTACAAATGGCAGACACGTGCAGTGACTCGCGGCAGGGCTGGCTGGCGACTGTCCAGTGAGGCGTAGCCCGCGGCTGCTTATGCGCCCAGCGCGGGCCACAAAGAAAGCACTGCCCCAAGTGTAGCGAAAAGCAGAGCGCGTGGGCCAGCCGTAGCGAAATTTTTGTTTCTTAACACATGGAAAACGAGTCACAGTGTGCGTTATATAACAGCTAGAAGCTTCAAACAAAGTGCATCTAAAAGAACGTGAAAAGTACTTTAAGACTATAATAGTTTAAGATCTCATCAAAACACAGACAATTTTCTATCGCCGATTAAGTAGCGTAAGGACAGGGACCACGCGTTTGAAAAGTGGTGAAAATCGCAAAATACACCCGTTGAACTACAACACAGCGCTAAAAACAAAACATGATTAAAATGTACAAACTGTCATGAAACTACTGCAGTTTACAGAATTATCCTAAGTGAAGGGACTACGGAGATATTTGACACTAAACAGACACAAACAAACACAACTAATTGACACGCGCGCCATCGCAGATACGAAACACTGCGTGCGCGTGGCTAGTGGACAGTATACAGGGCCGGCCAGGGAACAAAGGCTGATGTACAGGGGTGGCCGGGGACGCGTAAGAACGGGTGGCGAGAGAGACAGTGGGGACTAAGGAGAACAAAAGGGGAGTAGCAGAGCAACGTTGTACA
Organism: Batillaria attramentaria; assembly: GCA_018292915.2. Lineage (NCBI taxonomy): Eukaryota > Metazoa > Mollusca > Gastropoda > Batillariidae > Batillaria > Batillaria attramentaria. Next base: position 304,024 of record JACVVK020000361.1, read on the forward strand.
CAAAATATCAGTAAATAGGGGCCGGGTATGACCCGGTCTCACAAACAAAGCAGCAAGAGTACCCACAGGTCGCTTTAGCTTCCAAAGGAAATAACTTTTTTTTATCACCAGTTTCACCAGTTTCCTGAGAAAGCTTTAGCCGCTGAACTGTCGGCTTTAGTCATACCAGATCTTCAGGCGAGCTTACCCGTAAAGATCATAATTATACTACAGTCAAACCTGTGTAAGGCGGTCACCCAAGGGACTGGGTCAAACTGACCGCCTTAGACAGGTGGCCGGGTTATCCAGGAAGGCATGTCAACAGCTACATTTATATCCTCCACTAGCGGCTTTTTCCTTTGATCTCTCTCTGTCAACACGGCTGGTGTAATGGATAAATTCCCTCCCTCCCCCCCCCCCCCCCCCCTCATAAGCGAAAGCTTTATGAAACGAGCTGCTGCGGTTTGAATGGTAAACTATTTTACTCAAGACATAGTTTACACGTAAGATTAGTGTCCCGGTAGGGTAATATCAAAAGTTCGTTGAAATCGCTTTTGTGCTCCGGTCACAAACAGCCCACGCGCAGCTCATAATGATGGCCTAGTGTGGAGACACTATATTGGTTGCTGTGATCTCTTTGCAAAATACAAATGTAATGTGATGGAACTATTATTTTGGGCATATGCACAGTGTTTCAGAAGGGAACTGCCAGAAATTGTATGAGTGATCCATTGCTTACCGGTGGCCGTTAATTAAGGCTATCAGTCCCCTTTAGGTTTTGGAAGTGGCGCTTACTAACTGACATGGCCGCCATATTTGCAACGCTGCATAAAAATGCTCTTCAGACATTTGTGGTGCTGGAAAAGACACCGATGAGTCGTAAGCGAAAACACCTCTGAATCTGAACATGTGCGTTTTCTTTCAAACGTTTATGAATTTCACATACTTTTCCTTACCTGCTGTTGGGGGGGGGGGGGGGTAGGCTGTCACTGATATGACTGCCAGTAGCTGCCACTGTTAACCTGTTTTTGTTTTAATGGTTGTAAGCAGTAGAAAGTAATCCAGTATCATAAACCATCTTGCATTCCAACCCAATTACCTGATTGAAATAGGTACCTTCATTGGCCTTTTCTGTGTGGGGGGTAGTTTACCACTTAGCCTGCTTTGGCGGCTATAGTGCAAAGAATTGCTTTTCGTATAAATAATGGGGGAGCCGGGGTGGTCGAATGGTAGAGCGTTGGACTTCTAATGCTCGAGTCGTGAGTTCGATCCCGGCTGGGGCCAAATATTTGTGCTGGCTTTTTCATCGTTGCCCCGTCTTTGATATCACCCTATGTGGTGGAAAAGGACGTTAAACCCCCAAACACCCACCCACCCTCGTATAAATAATGAGAGTAGTCCGCATTGTGATTGGGTTCACATACTGACTTTGCGGATCTATGCTTACTAATGACGCCGCTGCTGCGACTATTGTACACAGAGTGCAAGTCTAATTATCTGACATGTTAGACCAGACACCCTGCGGTGACCCGACAAAATGTCCCAGGATTTAGAAGTAGTGGTAGGGGAACACCAGTTTTTCCATTTTTCTTAAATATGTTCAGTTAGGAGCTGATGGGGGGCAGGTTTACATATCATGCAGCTGCAGCTGCTAGACTCAACAGTATTCCGAAAATAATAGTTTCATAAAATTCCTTCTCTGTAGATGTGTGACACATCAACACTATGCAGCCAAGTTCGCTATTTTCAGTTTTTATGGGGCTGGTATGGGAAGTAAAAAAACTTGACGAGAAAATTTCCACAAGTCTGTCCTTGAGAGACTGCATACGAAAGAACAGAAATTCAGTAATAATTTGGGATCTAAAAACTTGAGAAATTGGCGAATTTGAAGGGGAGGAACGAGGGAAGACGCCCATACCCGCGCATGCACACCACCACGTTCGGGTGAACTTTTTGGGAACGGTTTTTGGTGAATGTTCTTTGAAACTGTCCGTGATTTGAGTAAGCAGCGCTTGTTAAGTATCGGATACGGTCATTTTATACTTGAAGAACGAGCTTATGAAGTTGGAAACACCGATACCGAAAATGTTTCGTAGTTGCCGGCCGTGTTGACAAAGGAAGATCAGGGCGCGCGCGGGCACTTCTTCATCGATGGTTCTCTGCCAAAAGGTTCTATCTGTGTTCTTTCTACCTATAGACATAAAACCTTGGCAAGGAACTGATGCAAATGATTGTCATGTGACATGTGATGTCATGTGATGTGTCACATGAGTCATTTCCACAGGTGAAATCCCAGCAAATACACCACGGGGGAGATCAGAAGAAAAGCCGCTAATGGATGATAATATCTAAGTATATCACATATTTCTGACATTTTTGACGATTACATTCTCAGATTCTTATGTAGTCTTATTACGTAGTTTATGTAGTATGATTACGCTGCCTAAACCATTATAGCTATAAAATTGTTATAGGAGCTATAAGAAATTCAAAGTATTCGAAGTACTGAACTACGAGTCCAGTTTGAGAGGGGCGGGTTCATTAATAACATACTCAGCTGATAATTATTGGGACCCCGAAATCCATTAGTTTTAATATTATGGATTTAGCAATCAAACCACACCGGCTCCCCGCTTTAGAACTTGAACTGCATGTAGACAGTGTTCAGCTTTCAAGTCCACCACAGATGGAGAGTAGTTCTTGTCTTCATGCAGGCGCAAAACTCTTTTCCAATAAACGTGGAACGCGGTAGCTATGATTTTAGGTAGTGTATTTTGATTCAGTTGCACTGTGATAAGTGCTTATGTCATGATTAGAATTTAAATTTTTGCACGGTTTCAGATTGTTCCAGTACATGCTCCGAAAGACCCCTCAATTTTGGCCGCCTCAGCGCTGACGACCTTTTGATTTCTCAACACATGTACTGCTCAGAGTCCTGTAATAAACTTATGTTTGACGCAGCAGTTTTACATTGCAAAAGTGACCGTCAGCTAGCAAACAAATTAATGGAGGACCTCAAAATCACTGCTCCTGGAACAAAACTCAGGCTATGTTCATTGGATGAAATTGGTAACACGTCCAGGCATCGAGACTGCTTGGACGCAGCTGAAAGAACAGGAGTTATTATTCTCCTAATCACAAAACAGTTTCTGCTGGACAAGGAAACACAAACTGCCAGTGATCTCCTCTGTAGAGATGCTTCAGCTGACACGTTTGATGTAGTCCCAGTTCTTGTTGACGTCAGTCCGGCGGAACTAAAGGGCCGCGCTTTTTTTAAGGTTTTTCATTACATTCAGTATGAACCACGCGAGGACTGTATCTCACAACTCAGAAAACGTCTGATTAAAAGACTCCTGGAAAGGCAGAGGTGTGATCAGGAGCGTAAAAAATGCATAAAGAAAAAGACAAGGACAAGGACAAGGACAAGGAGAAGAGCGCCTACGCCTTTAGATGACGAGCAGACGTCCTTTGATGAGGATTACGGGTCATCGTCTCCACGCAGCTTCGACGACACGACGCCCTCCCGAAGAGAATCACGAAAGTCGAAGGCACCGCAGGAGTCCGTGTGGTCCAAGCAGGGCAATAGAGTTCAAGGCACCAGAACCTGTGGCAGATACTCTTACCCTTCGTCGTACAGACATGCAAGCACTTACGGTTCAAGAACGTCCATAGAGTCGTGTGGAACTACCGTCAGCTCCACAGAGCTAAACCAGTGTGACGAAAATCAAAACACGTCTAGAGAAAATAGATTAACTTCCAGAGTGGCATCAGACGACACCGTCGCTCCGCCGTCTGAAGGAACTGCAGATTCCGTTGTGCCGTCGCTGAGTGACACTGCACCCGATGCAACGTTTGCCACTTCAGCGAGTCAACATCAGACTGGTCACGTGAACTATTTGAACGAACCCACTCTAAAAAAAGAGGTTGTGCCGTCCGAGGGATACTGCAGCCTGCCTTCAGTCTTCACATCAGATTCGGGCCAATCTGCTGGTTTATTTGGGGATACAAACAACACAAATAGAGAAAATACACCACCTTCAAGTTTTACATCAGAAAATACAACAGCACAGATGTCTAGAGGAACTGCAGAAACTTCCGACGACACTGTCGCACCGCCGTCTGATGGAACTGCAGATTCCGATGAAAAATCGTTGGGTGACTCCACGCGCGATGCTACGTCCGCCAGCCTCGCGTGTCTACAGCTGGCCGATCAAGTGGACCGTTCAGACGAACCGACTCGGCCTGAGGGATATTGCATCCTACCATCAGACGTCACACCAGATGGATGCGCGGCGTCACTTCAAGTACCTTCAGTGCTTTCAAGAGGGCATGGCGTTGGGACCATGGACCAGACAGATGAAGATCCGACAATACCCTCACAACAGGTAAAGACACAAGATGGCTATGAAGAAGAAATAGATGAAGAAAAAGAATCAAGGCCACTGTCAAATGAACGCGTTTCTGATGACGAGTCACAAGAAGATCAGTCACCGATCGGAGAAGCCCCGAAAGGCATCGAACTGCAAGATGAACTGGCAGCTACAAGTGCAGAAGGCGCTCTGTTAGAAGAACAGTCCCAAAACAGCGAATGCACTGGTGGCGTTCCTTGCTCAGTTGAGAAGTCCACTGAACTTGATCCTAAACAAAAAATGCCCCCTGAACCTTATACCTTACAGAGGGTTCAGGAAGAGCGTCCGGCCTTTCATTTTGCCTTTCCGTATGATTCCGTAGCAATGATACTAGAGCAAAAAGAGAAAACGGAAACATTTCATCAAAGATTGAGTAAGCTGGATCCCAGTCTTGATCTGAGACTACCACTGCAAAGCACGAACAGTTTCCAGGACCTAAAAGATAAAGTCCAACCCTTGGAGACAGTGCCTAAAGCATATCATCGTTTAAATGACCTGCATCCAACAGAGATACTGGAGAAATCTGCTGCAGCTGAGCACGAACAACAACGGGATTGGAACCAAGGAGAGTCACACTTGTTACCAATTGAATTGGTAAAATCTGACAGCATAGACAAGGACACTTTCAACGTAGCCGAGAGCTCGAGTCAAAGCCCAGGCATGTACACACCAGGCAGCTTCATAATTGACACGACTGAGAGCAAGATTGCAGACGTAAATCGTGACACTTCCTCTTCCGACGATAGTGATGACGAAGCATTGAACAACGAACCAAAGAAAATTATCAATCAATTCAACCATTGCAACAATTCTCAAATGGAGATCAGTGTCGATGTAAGAATCAATGTGCAAGCGACAGATGCTCCAATGGGTGCACACAGACCGGCTGGTATACGTGCGCGACGTCAGAAGAAGAAACTTGTCGAGAGCGACGAGAGTGACGGTTGATCACTGACACAAAGGGGACGGAGTACTACAAATATTACCCCCTGGACCCGCTCCGCTTCTGTATGCCATGTCCCAGTATCCCAGAGCCGGCAGTTCCCGGGGTACAAAATAAAGAATTATCAACAGTTCTCTGGCGAAGGAAATGAAATGTTTGCACTGAAAATGCGTAGTTTTCCTTCCCTCGCCTCTTTCATTCTGTTTCTTACGTCATTAGTATTTTTTTTATACAAAACAAGAAATAACAAGTGACAAATATTTCGTGCGCTCTCTCTCTCTTTGTACATAGTACCATCCATGGGAATGTCCCATCATACCTTAAATCACTCATTAAACAACCGACACATGCCATTAGAGGAATGAGAAATGGTTGTATACCACTCCCACTCCCTAGGGTAGACATATATATAAAATTAGTTTTGCTTTCTCTGGGTCTACAGTCTGGAAGTCACTACCACCCAGTCTAAAAATTATTCCGTCACGTTCCACTTTTAGAAACAATGTTTTCCCATCTACTTGAAAGTAAAACACTGAACCAGACGTTTACTTCTCGGAAATAGGAAAGTTTCTTCCAAGCGTCTTTTTTGGTGTATAATATGAATAACCATGCCATGGACAGTTGCTGTAAAGACTGACAAGGTAATTGACTTCATTTTGCTATTTGTAAAGGGTTTTTTTTAAATTTATAAATGTAAATTACAAGACATCCAACCATCTATAGACAACTTTATTCATATTCTGAAATTTACACATAATGTGGAGAAACTGGCTGCAGATTCCAGGGGGTCTGCAACAAGCTTTTCTATTGCATGGCTTCCATACTCTACACTTGTAAATACACGTTCAGTCAACTGAAACAAAGCTGGAAACACTAAGATTAGTTTTAGCATACAACAGCCAATATGAACAAGTAGGCTGTACAATTTGATTTTCTTTTATATACGGTAATATTGTCACACTAAGATCAGGCGACGGGGACAATGTGTACATACTATGTGCTGTGTATGTGTGTGTAGCAGAGTGAATGCTGTGTGTGTGTGTGTGTGTGTGTGTGTGTGTGTGTGTGTGTGTGTGTGTGTGTGGGTGTGTGTGTGTGCGCGCGCACGCACGCACGTGCGAGTGTATACATAATGTTTGTACAATGCTGAATCGCGTCACGTCGTGACGCGAGTTGTTCTTCCGTCGTTTTTTTACGTCGTGTCGTGACGTGATTTTTTTGAGCCGAACACGCGGCTGATTGAACGTTTTGATATTGTCAGACATATTGATTTGCTGCAGTGTCCTTTATCAAACTGATAAGGGTCGTTTTGTTTTCACGTCTTCATCCCGTCAATCATTCTTCCGACGTTTTGTTTTCACTTCTTCCCATTTCATCTGTACATAGTCATCGAAAATAAACACTAAAGAAATCTCAGTGTGTCGTGTCGACCAGAGGTAACCCCGACCTGGAGTACGGTGGTGTCAACTTCAACAACATCAAAACCTCCTTTTACAATGGCGCCCAATGTGGGGCAGACACGATAAATTTCACTGAGCCTGCTGTTACGTTGCTGTTCAAGAAAAACTGAACATCTTACTCCTATGCCCACTTCAAGTTCTCTGGGACTACGCTGCTGCTTGGTATTGCCTACAACCTCAGCGGGGGAAAGGGAAATCGATACATTTGTCGAACATTTCTTGTGTTCATCCTTCTCCCAGTGTATAAACATTTACAACAGTTGATTTTGATACAACAGATATATTAGTTGAGGTCTAAGTTCACCTCTACGTTATTCACAACTCACGCTTGTGTTATTAGTGACACTAGGAATGATTTCTATGATGTGCACTTGTAGTTAGGTTTCAAAAAAAAAGTGAGAGAGAAAGAGAAAGAACACGCATTGAGAGCTTTGAAGTTAGTGTATATTAAGGCTTCTATGAAGTTTTCATTCTTTTGGTATACTTACCTTGAGTTGCTTTTTTTCATGCATTTTTTTCTGTGTGTTGGTATGGTAGTGTTCGTATAGTTTCATGATTGTTTTATATGCCTTGAATTTCATGATCGATTTTTTTTTTGCATCTTGAAAACTGACTCGATAGGAATCCGACCGAGTCTTTGCTTACGAGGTGCTCCAATTGAAAATTTGGACTTAGTGTATGAACTAGTATATATGAGATATTAGAGCAGTTAGTACTTTGTTAGTGTGCATACAAAGGTCTACAAACTGCATTAATGGCTGACCAGGAGCCGGAGGTGGCAGGTGCCTATCCACCACCACCAGATGCCCACGCATTCAATCAAGGTAAACCAATCAGCGCAGACAACGATTGTGAACGTAGGGAGGAAGCCATGGCTGGTGAAGTTCACCGGAGAGAGCTCGGAAACGTACGAGTTATGGCGACACCAGCTGGTGTGCTTAATCCACGAGCAACACCCGGAGAAGGACATCTTCGACGCTATAAGAGCATCTGTTCAGGGGAAGGCTGGCAGTATCGTAGTGAGGCTGGGTGCCACCGCTACAGTGAATCAGATCTTGAAGAAAATGGACAGCATATACGGAGAGATTGAGACTGAATCTGACGTCTTAGCTACATTTTATGGTGCGCACCAGAAGGAACAGGAAACCGTCACCGACTGGGGTTGTCGTCTAGAGGGCCTGCTGGACATAGCAAAACGGCAAGCAACCCTACCCGGAGATCCAGATGAACTTTTACGCACCAAATTTTGGTCTGGACTACGCCAAGACTTGAAAGATATGTCTGCTTACCAATTTGACAGGAGTGAGAATTTTGACGACTTGAGAATTACGATGCGGCGGATTGAGAAACAGCACATCAACACCAAGGCATCCTGCAAGTCTGCGCAGCCACAGAGCACCAAGAATGGCAACAATAACCTTGAAGCCATGATCCACCAGCTTGCTGTGAGCATGGAGAAAATGAATGCGGAAATCCAAGAGATCAAGCAGAAAGGCAAAGCTTCCAAAATCTCCACTTCCTCGAACACTTCTCATCATTATCAACCAGAACATGATAGAGTTGGGAACACCCAAGTGGCAAGAGGAAGAGGAGCGTCCTATGGTAGAGGGATTTCGGGAAGAGGTGGCTCACAGAGGAGCAGAGGCAGAGGAAGAAACCAACAAGGTGGCCTGATCTGCTATAGATGTGGCGAGAAGAATCACCTCCAGATACATTGCAGAGCTCGCGTTGATCATCTCCGTAAACGGGATTTTTGAAATGGATTTGGGGAGCGGGGCAACTCCAAGACCACAACTCTCAGCCCCAAGTAGCACAACAACAGTTAGCTGAAGGCCAAGACACGGTAGAACTGGTCGGGAGTTCTAATAAAGCCTCAGTCAAGATAGAGGGAGTGGAAACAGAAGCGCTACTGGACACCGGATCATCAGTATCTACGATAAGTCAGGCTTTCTATGAGCAGAAGTTACTTCGGATTGAATGTGCAGATGGTCAGCCACTCCCCTACCTCGGTTTCATTAAGGCAGAGATTGAAACGGACGTCAGCAACGATCCCCAGCCATGCCTCCTGGTAGTGCCTACGACGCAATACAGTAACCACACTCCCGTCTTACTTGGTACCAACTTCTTGTCAAAGTTAGCGGAAGATGGTAGTCAACGACACGGATGTAGATTTTTTGCAGAAGATTGCCAGTCAATCAGTTCGGGCTCTCACGTTAAGGTGTATTGCAAGCAGGGAGAAGCAGCTGGCCAAGAGATGCAACAGAATAGCAATAGTGAAGTCTGCTGATTCAGGGAGAGTTACCATCAAGCCTAATGAACAGCGTACAGTGCGGGGCTACGTTGACAGGATTCTACCCTACCACAAGACATGTGCTCTTCTGCAGCCGCACCCGGTCACTGATCCTGATCTGGATTTGAACCCCAGTCTGATATCAAGTATGTTATCAAGGATCTTCTACAGCACCTGTTGATGTCATCCTCTCCAACCTGTCCACACACACAGTCGTGGTGAACCCAAAAAGTGTACTGTGTGAAGTACAACCAGTCGACGTCACAGCCTTGGACGACACAGCCACGGAGGACCAGAAACCCAGCTTACTCAGTGTGGTCGACGTGCACTCTGACATCTTATCTTCCGACCAAGAGGAGAAGGTGAAGGAACTCATCACGGAGTTTCAGGACACTTTTGCCATGTCAGAAGAAGAAGTGGGTCTCACCTCCCAATAAAGCACCGCATCGACATAGAAGATGATCGGCCGTTCAAGCAAGCACATCGACGAATACCACCTGCCATGATTGATGAGGTCCGGTCACACCTGCAACAGCTGCTCGCCAGCGGTGTGATTCGCCGTTCTCACAGTCCCTGGGCATCCGACATCGTCCTTGTCCGACGCAAAGATGGCCGTATCCGAATGTGCACTGATTTCCGTCAGTTAAACCAGCGCACTGTAAAGGATGCATATGCACTCCCGAGGGTGGAAGACATCTTGGATTGTTTGGCCGGGTCCCAATATTTCACCGTGCTAGACATGAAGAGTGGCTACTACCAGATAGAAATTGAGGAGGCGCATAAAGAGAGAACTGCATTCACCGTGGGTCCACTTGGTCCGGGGGCGGTCGGTGGTCTAGTGGTTAAGAGACCTGTCACCAATGCGAGAGGTCAGGGGTTCGAGTCCCACTCGGGGCAAAGAATTTTTCCTTCTCGTATGTGGCACCGTTCATTCGGGCCGATCGTCGGGGGTTCTCTCCGGGTACTCCGGCTTCCTCCCCCTCTGCTTTGGAAATGTTCAGCCCACCAAATTTGAAAAAATAAATGCAATTCTAAATTCCGAAATTTAAATAGCTGAGCTGACCCTTCGCACCACGTGATTGTAATGTGTTTATGTCCGGTGTGTGAGAGAATGTGTGTGATTCACGTGAGCGTGCGTGTTGGGTTCAGTTCGCGGCGCTTTGAGCCGATTCATGAAATTGGGTAAAGCGCCTATATAATACTCATTATTATTATTATTATTATTTTTCGAATACAACCGGCTGCCTTTCGGACTTCGCAACGCTCCTGCAACATACCAGCGTCTAATGGAAGACATATTCCAAGATATGAACATGAGAATATGCCAAATCTTTTTGGACGATCTCATCGTATTCTCCAGGACTTTCGAAGAACACCAAGAAAGACTCAGGAAGGTGTTCACCAGACTGCAGAAAGCTGGGCTTAAGCTGAATCCCAAGAAATGCCACTTTGCAAGGGATAAGGTTGTGTACGTAGGCCATACTGTTTCTGCCGACGGAAATGGTCCTGACCCTGCAAAGACAGAAGCTATCAGAACATGGCCCACACCTACCACTCCTGAGAAAGCTCGGCGCTTTCTTGGTTTTGCAGGTTACTACCGTCGCATGGTGAAAGACTTTTCAAAGATCGCTGCGCCACTGACTGTACTGATGCCGACGCCAGCCAAGAAGCAACGCGGCAAGAGAAGTCAGACCAGCACAAAACCATGGAACTGGGGTCCGGAAGAGGAGTGGGCTTTCCAACGCCTGAAAGATCAAGACAGCAAGAACAACAGCCGAAGCTCTTTTCAATCATTTCCTCGTCCACTATGCTTTCCCCAAGCGACTACACTCGGATCAAGGAGCAAATTTTTGAGAGCAAAGTGGTCAAAGAACTCTGCAACATCGCTGGCATCGAGAAATCACGAACCTCAGCCTACCATCCCATGGGGGAATGGAATGACCGAGAGGTTTAACCGAACACTGCTGGAAATGCTGGGAACCTTGGACGCAGACAAGAAGACACAGTGGCACAAGTACGTCGCGCCTCTGGTACACGCGTACAACTGCACTAAGCATGAAGGAACAGGTTACGCCCCTTACTTCCTCATGTTCGGTCGTCATCCACGCCTGCCAGTAGACCTTGTCTTTGGACTGAACCGTAATGACGACTCAAAGAACCATACCACATACGTGACAGAACTGAAGCGTCACCTCCAGGAGTCATACAAGATGGCCGCAAGTACCGCAGAAACTGCCCAGGATCGCCAGAAGACCCGGTATGACCTGAGAACTCGTGGTGCAGTTTTGAGACCAGGAGATCGAGTGCTTGTCAGGATACTGGCATTCGAAGGCAAGCACAAGCTTAGCAACAAATGGGAAGAGGACGTTTACACCGTTGAGTCTCAGCCGAACCAAGAGATTCCAGTGTATGTGGTGGCGAAAGAAGACGATAAGAGACGTAAGAGAACTCTACATAGGAATCACCTCTTACCTATCGGAAGTGTGCCAGAAGAGGTGAGAATGAGAACTGAAGAGAATCAAAGACCAGTACCAGCACCGCGACCAAGAAGAGCACCGCCTGCTGCACCAAGAAGAGAGACGTCGAGAACGTCTTCTGATAAAGCATACTCAGATAATGGTGATGGGGAGGACTCCGAAACCATTACCATCGAGCTGAAGCTTGTGAGTGAAGAGGAGTCAGCAGCTGTGGTCACACCGACTGCAACTGAAGAGGAACAGGCTGATGAGACATCACTACAGTCACATGATGACGATCAGGGTGCAACTGTCAGTGATGAGGCTGTCAGTGAGTGTGGTGACGACCACCATTCCACTGAGGTTGTTGAAGGTGGAGGGTCAGATGAGCCTGGAGATGGAGATGATGATGATGGGAAAGCAAGTCGGCAACAGGAGGAACAGAATGAACAAGCCACAGAAGGTGAACAAGTAGAACCTCCCCGACGTTCGGGTAGGGCAAGAAAACCTCCAAGTCGGTTAGAGTATGCTAGGTCTCAGCAAGCTGCTGAGCTTTTGGAATGGGAAAAGAAAATTTCATGTCTCTCAGGGTTAGTACAGTCTGGGTTAGTTCAGATGGATCCCGTGGAGATGTCGAAAGTTGTGTCATATGTTCTGACCCATTAGTAGTATCAGTAAGATTTGATATGAGGGTAGTAAAATAGTGCAGTAATGGTCGGTGAAGTATAGTGAAATTAGTTACTAAGCAAGGTAAAACCCATTAGAAGTCTTAGTATTTTGATTAAAACATTAGTGTGCTTCGGCACAGGTACATATAAATAATACATTAGTTGTGTAACGTTGCAGTGAGGTTACTGTACGTGTTAGTATGGTTAGTGTGGTCTAGAGTAACGTATCATGCTAAGTTTCATTTCGAGTTTCATAGTTCTAGATTTTCTTAGCGCCCGGTCTTAGTTAAGTAGGACAGCGTGTACATATAATTATTGACCGTACATTTGTTTTTGTTTTTTTCGTGATGATTTTCGCATCATTTCTGAATCTGTAAGGTTAGTCTACAACCCATGTGAGGTTATCGAACTCAGTGGTTGTAGTCGTACATCGGGTACATATTTAAGACTTACCATTACAATTTTGTAATTATCCGTATTTCTCACCGCGGTTTTATTAATTTTAACTGTCGTATGACGAGGACGTCATTCAGCAAGAGGGGGTGTATGTAGCAGAGTGAATGCTTGTGTGTGTGTGTGTGTGTGTGTGTGTGTGTGTGTGTGTGTGTGTGTGTGTGTGTGTGTGTGTGTGTGTGTGTGTGTGTGTGCGAGTGTATACATAATGTTTGTACAATCCTCAATCGCGTCACGTCGTGACGCGAGTTGTTCTTCCGTCGTTTTTTTTACGTCGTGTCGTGACGTGATTTTTTTTTTGCCGAACACACGGCTGATTGAACGTTTTGATATTGTCAGACATATTGATTTGCTGCAGTGTCCTTTATCAAACTGATAAGGGTCGTTTTGTTTTCACGTCTTCATCACTTCAGTCATTCTTCCGACGTTTTGTTTTCACTTCTTCCCATTTCATCTGTACATAGTCATCGAAAATAAACACTAAAGAAATCTCAGTGTGTCGTGTCGACCAGAGGTAACCCCGACCTGGAGTACGGTGGTGTCAACTTCAACAACATCAAGCCCTCCTTTTACATGTGTATATATATATATATATATATATATATATATGTAAGTGCATACATGCTCATGACTTTACATTTCTTCGAGCAAGTTTTGTGAATCCACATGGTAAATCTTTATATAGATTTGTTAAATCTTGATTACACTCATGTATAACTATACAGTGTATGCATGCATACATGTTCTTTCTTCTTCTTTTTCTTGTATTTCCTTTTATCTTGCCATTGTAGTCTCTTTTTTTGTATCAACGGCTGATGGGGGGGGGGGGGGGTGCAATCAAAAAGGGGTAGTTTTGTTCCCTCGCCTCTTTCATTGTAGGGATGATTTGAACTGTGTCCTAGGTCTGTTTTGAGTTGATTTTGTCTCTTAACCTCGTCACCGACTGTGAAGTCTCATTTTCTTTGCTTGACAATGCCGGAGGCACGTCCACCCTTTCACTTTGTACAGCGGTACAGACAGTGAAGTATCCAGAGATATTATTATATATATATTATATATATTATATATTTATGTAATTTACAAATGTGGATGTCTACCCTTAAACAGAAAATTTACATACCACTTCTTACGTCATTAGTATTTATGATATTGTTTATGAAAAACAAGAAAAACACGTAACAAATATTTCGTATGCTCTCTCTCTCTCTCTCTCTCTCTCACACACACACGCACACGCACACGCACACACACACACACGCACACACACACACACACACACACACACACACCAAGAAAGATTACAAAAAGCAGTATGCTGATTCTTAAGTACATTGTATAAAACTTCGTATTGTGCGTTGTCTGTATATTTTGTGATGCTTAATGATTCAATCTGCTTAATGTTCCAAAATATAGGGCGTTTTGATATTTGCTTGTTTACCGTATAAAGGTTTAATGGTGTGTTGTTTTGTTTGTTTTTTTCTCAGTGGGTTTTTGTCTTAATCCTAAACTTCGGTTGAAATATTTTAATAGGCACTTGGGCACTGTTTCGTCACGTATTTATTGTTGTTGGTGTGATTAAACCTGTGTAGTTTGAGTTTGTTTCTAACATATAATAGTTCAAACATAATAATACAGAGTTGATATTTTCTTTTCAAAAAAGGCTAACATTTTTGTTTGTTTGTTGGGGGGAGGGGGATGGGAGGAGGAGGAGGAGTTACATGCTAGAAAAATCATTTGGGGAGGGGAAGGAGTCAGACGCTCGAAAAAATGGGAGGAGGGGAGGGGCGGTGGCGATGGTAGTGAGGGGGTGGAGGCGCTGAAAAAGGAGGATGGGCACCCGTCCTAGATCCGGCCCTGGACTCTCACTTTGGAAATCGGAACTAGAAACCCAACATCAACAGCTCGAAAACTCAAATTCTGGGGTGTCTGTGTGTGTACGGGGGGAGTGGGAGGGGAGGAGTGAATGCAGATGCCCGCCGAAGGGGAGTCAGATGCTCTAAACCTCATAGAGTGGGCCCGGGGAGGGTGAGAGGCACCCATCTTGGAAAATAGTATCTGGGCAATTCGGCCTTGTTATCTGATATGGTAGTGTAACAAACATGACAACAATTTCTGGATTTCCGGAAATCTCAAGCAAAACCCGCACCAATAGAGGGCGAGGGCCACTCATCCCAGATCCGGCCCTGGACTCATGTTGGAAACTGAAACAGTATCTAGGCAATTCTTCCTTGTTATCTGCTATTACACAAAATCACTAAAATCAGCCAGTAAGAAAAACATACCAACAATTTTTAGGGATTTCCTGAAACTCTTTCGCAAAACAGTGATTACACGAATTTACTGAAAATTTCCGGGATTTCAGGAAATCTTGCTGAGTACGGAACAGTTAGCTTCAAAATCTGAAACCCCAACGAGAAAAAAAAAAAGCATCCGGGTGTATGAGCTTAACCCTGTAATTATAATTAAGGCTCGTGCAGACCACAACCACGTGTGGTCATGTGACAGCTTAACTTTTGCTTCGCTTGTGTTACGCAAAGTTTTAAACGTTCGTAGATTTCTAGGCTTCACAGAAACCGACATTGTGAGTGCTTGCAATAATCTTACATGGTTAGCAGAGCTGTGCTTGCAATAGTTGTAGACTGTGCGAGCGAACATTCAAATTCTGTTCAACGGTTGGCCGCAGCACTAGCTGACTGCTCGATAACCACGTCTTATTAATCCGTTTGTCAGCTCAGTCAATGACTAGATCAACTACGCTGCAAGAATAAGGCACGTGTAGAAGAGCCACGAGCGGTGACAGGTTATGAGTATGGCGTAGTTTGTATGTAGTTTTGGGTTAGTGCCAGTCTGTGAGATCAGTGCTGTCACTGTGTACGGTTGTCCAAGTGGTGTGTTTATGTTAAAAGAACTCAGAACGAGTTGCGAGATACGTCACAATGTTAGACGTGTGAGCCATAATCGAAAATTTTAAAATGAAGTTATCACTAACTTAAAGTAAGGCATGATATTGCCTTGCAGCCATTCAAATATTAACATTCGTTTTTAATTTTTCTCCAGTTTCCAGCTGATTTAACTGAATTATGCCTGACTGACTTTGCTTGTACTTACCATTGCACTGTCACTATCGTCTGTTTTATCTGCTAAAAACTGGCCTTGAACACTATTCACATGTACTGTACTGTACTACACTGAAGCGTTTGTATCACAAATTATGTACATGTCTCTCGACACTTGATATACTCTTTTGTTTTCGTTTTTAACGCTTTTTCTTTTAGTGTCTTTTATGGTACTCACTTGATTCCATGAAAGGATGATACAACCTGTGTAACGTCTATGTAATAATCCTCCGTCGTGTGTGTGTGTGTGTGTGTGTGTGTGTGTGTGTGTGTGTGTGTGTGTGTGTGTGTGTGTCCGGAAAATTATCACGTTGTCATTTTCTGAGAAACTGTACAAACCAGAGGCGCCAAACTTGGCAAGATGACAAACGGCGTTGAAACCTCTCCAGACATACTCTTTTGAATGACCTCGACGCAATGTCAAGGCCTTTAAAGCTGTCTGTTGTGAACTATACCATTGGCATTTTCTCAGAAGACACTAAACCCAGAAACAACAAACTTTGCATTCTGGCACACATTGATAAGACCTTTATTTATACACATATTTTGGAAAACCTTGACCCAGGCTGAAGGCTATACAAACTTTTTTTGAAACGTTAAAAAACTTTAATATTGGCATTTTCTCAGAATTGACGAACAGCAGAGGTACTAAACTAGGCCTGATTACAGAAAGCGACCTTTCCAATCACACCTTTGAATGACATTGAGTGAAGGTCAAGGCCATTAGAGCTGTCTCTTGTGAACTTTAACATTGGCATTTTCTCAGAAATTCCAAACACCAGAGGCCTCACTGACTGATGACAGACATTGATGAGACTTACTGACAGATCTCTTTTGAATTACCTTGACCCGAGGTCAAGGTGATACAAGCTGTTTTTGGACAATGTGGAAAAACTTTGACATTGGCATTTTCTCAGAAACGACCAGCAAAGGCACCAAATTTGGCGTAATTTTACGCAGTGATGAGACCTTTCCAGATACTTTTTAAATGACCTTGACTCAAGATCAAGGTCACCAAAACTGTCTTGTGAACTCTAACATTGGCATATTTTTTTCAGAAACTCCAAACTTTGGCATGATTGTGGACAGTGCTAAGAACTTTACGAACATACGAATGACATTGACCCATTTGACAAGTGAGCCAAGAAGGCTTCTGCCTCTCTAGTTCAGTTTTTTTTTTCCTGTCCTGTACTTGTGACATAAACACGTGTGATGAAATTTGATGCATGTATGATCATGATGTGTGATGAATCGATTTGAGACGAGATGCAGTATGATATAATTTGACATACATATCTATCTACATACATGGCATATAATCCGTCCTCAGAAAGTTGACTCGAAGCTGGCCTGTCCCGGGCACCGGCCTAATTTGCTGACGACTGGCCGTGGCAAGCGCTGTTGAAGTTCAAAACGACATGAGACCCAAAAAGCACTGCGTACTCATATCGGCAAAGCCAGCTTCAACGCTTTCTAACCAAAAGCCTGTGATATAGAGCAGACTCGAGTCTCGTCACTGTCGTCTGCTATCTCTCAAAATTAAGAAAACGGACCAGGAAATATTTCGGCTGACAGTTAGACAATGGAATTTGAGGATTTTTGAGGATTTTTTTTTTCTGTGTGATTTGTATTTGCTGCGTCAACTTCTTTGCCTTTGTAATTGTGATTTACGATTTACATTATTTACATTAAAATATTGCTGTTTCCGCATTTTTGCTTGTGAGTGAATGGTTGCAAGGTCTGAGAGAGAATGTATCGTACTTATTCAAATGGCATATGCGCTATGAGTCACTCCACTAGCGCCAGTTTCGTCTTTTTTTTCTTTTTTTTTAGCACAGATCTTGTTTAGTATCCACGAGAGTCTCGGAGATTTTTGTTGTTATTTTTGTTGTTGTTAATCTCAATTTCAAACATACTAATTTTCGTCCTATTTTGGGGTATGGGGGAATGGCTGCCTCAGTGTATGGACATATCTGAAGTAAGTAACCTACACACGACTGATTCAGTTACACTATACCACATCACAAACATCTGCGCGGGTTGAGCCAAGCAAAAAAGTATAGACACGACACCGTCATCGGGTACAGCAAGCACTCCTACTATACGCTTCCGCTTTCTCTAACGACCATTATAATTGACCTTCCAATGTGAAGACGCAAACAACATCGAAGCTTTCTCTAACGACCATTATAACTGACCTTCCAATGTGAAGACGCAAAACAACATCAACAGCAAAGACAAGACAGTACAATAGCCAACCTCTGAATGTGCGTACTTCTAATCCCTTCCCCTTTCATCTCCACGAGAAATGTAGTGTTGCACGTGACTATTAGGCCTGTAAGAGCCGGCGGGACTGAGGTCACACATCTCATCTCCATATTAAAACCATTTTTGTCAACAAAGTCATGTAACGACTGTTACTGTGTGTCAGTGGTGCCTGAAGGTGACAGTGAAGCCGTCAGATGAATAACGGTGGATTGGTTGGTCTCGTGAAGGTGCTTGTAACCACGGCGCGCTTAACGCTGTACCTGTCAAACTGATGACGGGCGGTAACTCACTATCATGGCCCGGGTTGTTTTTCCTTGTGACACCATTACACTAAGGGAAGGGTACTTTACAAGGCACATATTTCAAATTTCAGCTGCAGGCTATCTGAACATGACCAACTCTGAAATTTCCTTTCGATTTCGATTTCTGGGGGGGGGGGGGGGGGGGGGGGGGGATTCTCTGCGGATACACATTTTCTTTGCCAGTAGAATTGTCGCTACATTTGAGACGATTATTACAATGAGTGGCACTTCTGTCACCTGTAACTGTGTAAAGTGCATGTACTAATCTAGTCAGAATAACTAAAACTCGGCGACAAAACTGTATTTTGTTTGCTCAAATTTAGCACATGTAATAGTGGGTACTGAACAGGACACAGACACCGACACAGACAGAGGGTGGGTGTTTGGGAGTTTCCACCACATACGGGTGATATCAAAGACGGGGCAACGATGAAAAAGCCAGCACAAATATTTGGCCCCAGCCGGGATTCGAACTCAGAACCGAGTATTGGAAGTCCAACGCTCTACCATTCGGCCACCCCGGCTCCCCCGGAGACAGACAGAAAAAGACACCAACAGAACAGGGAGTATACTGAGAAACGTACTAATGACACACACACACATACACACACACACACACACACACATACACCGCAACCCTCTCAACAAGAACCATAAATTACAGAAAGCTTTGCCTCGGATGGTTCTTGTAGACGATTACGAGCCGGTCTTCGTGATGACTCGCAACTACATATTTTTTAAAGCTATAAATTAACAAGAGGAAGGAGAGGAAGAATGACTTGAACAACAAATGGAGGTAGGCGGAGGGTGGCACAGAATCTGATGGCTGGACTGCAGAGAGCGCTGATGAGGAAAAACTGGAAAGGGTCCTTCAGGCAATGCAAGACATGTAATGATGTATGTTTACAAACGCGACAGCAGTAGGAACGAGAAGAAGGTTTATGCGCCGGTACTCTATTGTTGACACGAACTCTGTGTCCGCTTCACGGAAATGCTCTGGACATACCGTTTTTAGATTCTTTGTTGGTAACTTGTATCCACAGAGATTTCAACTCCTTTCCCTCTCAACTTTCGACCAAATGTT
The DNA here is from genome assembly GCA_018292915.2 of Batillaria attramentaria. Lineage (NCBI taxonomy): Eukaryota > Metazoa > Mollusca > Gastropoda > Batillariidae > Batillaria > Batillaria attramentaria. The sequence continues at coordinate 323,452 of JACVVK020000361.1, forward strand.
GTGTCTGCCGGCTGTGGTGCAAACTGTGTGTAGAATTACCATCCTGCCGTAGTCGGTATGCCGTTCATGCCTTATTTACCATACACGTATAGTATCGTCCCTTATGAGAAACTGGAAAACTACGTTCATTAATAACATAATATAATATTAATAATAATATTGTATAGGCGCCTTACCCAATTAATTTCTTGAACTGACTCAAAGTGCCGCGAACAGAACCCAACACGCACGCTCATGTGAATCACACGCATTCTCCCACACACTGGACATGGACCCATTACAATCACATGGTACAAAGGGTCAGCTCAGCAATTTAAGTTTCGGAATTTAGAATTACTTTTTCTTTTAATTTTGTGGGCTAAACATTTCCAAAGCAGAGGGGGAAGAAGCCGGAGTACCTGGAGAAAACCCTCGACGATCAGCCCGAATGAACGGCGCCCCGAGTGGGACTCGAACCTGATCTCTCGCATTGGTGGCGAAGTCTAGACCACCGACCTTCCAATTACATTTCAGTTCAGTTCGAGGTGGTATCTCTACGCACAGAAAAGACCCTGCACGCCTCATCCCATCTCTCAGTAATCTCCCTCCCTCCTTAATTTTGCTTTTAAGTACTGGAAAACAAACAACAGACAAACACAGGCCAGAGGCCACGTAATGCTCTACGTCGAGCACAGCTACCAAACGTCCGCGTGAAAAGTACCTCACACGATGATACACACCAAAAATGTAGAACTTGTTTTTCTACGTGGAATCTACGTGGCACTCGGAAGCTGGGACGATTTTTATTAGGCACGATAATGAGGAGGATGATTCCGCGCTTCCTGTTATAAATATCCTGGCGTTAACCACGCGGTGCCGGCCGGGTAATCATGCACATCATGAGATGTGTCATTACAGAGGGAAGCATTCGTGAAATGGGCGAGTCTCGGCTGAGCGGCAACAGCCTTCGAATTGAGTCGATAGCACGCCGGCTCTGGGTAGGATCCGACCTAGGCCGGTAGGAAAATTCCCGCTTGCCTCCGCTGGGATTCGAACCCGGGTCTCCCGGTCCATGATCCGAAGTGCTAACCACTACACTATACGGGGGTATACTAGCACATACACGCCGACACACTGTATAACAAAAAGAAAGGGTCGCGGACAAAAGATCCTGGCCAAATGCCCAACAGGATTTTGGGAATGGTTCTGTTATACAAGCCCCACGGAGATAGAAATACGATTGCCGGCATGTCCCTTTGTGCCTGGAGGCATTCGGTCGTGACAGGCGATATTTGTTCCCCGCCAGTCTTGCGCTCTTCGGCAATGGCTAGGTGGCCAGCGGACCGTGACAAAACATGACAATCCGCGTGTACTCTTAGGCCCTTCGTTTGATCATGCAGCCTGCCCCATTTATCCTCGGTTAAACGACACCTCCCCCATGTAAATTTCAGAGCTGTTCGCCTCCAATTTCATTCCGGCCAAAATGCCGCTGCAGTACGGAGTACTGTCTGTGAGAAAGCGACGAAAACGATTGTGGGTCCTTTCGTCACTAACCGGCGTGTTCCTGATGGTATTCAGTGCGCAGTATTTCATCGTTTATCAAGGTAAGCTGACAAATACTTTCACAGGCCCGTAAACTGACTATGACAACTCAAATCTGAGGGTGGTCTGCGGGCTGCGCACCAGAGAGCGCGTGATTTTTTCGCCGGGCTGAGTCATGAACTGTTCATTTGAAAATAGTTTTTCCGAGAAACCGCTGAGGAACATTTTGATTCTTGTACTGTCTGAGTTCTGCTTGTGTAATGATGGACACCCCACACTCCTTGGGGCCGGGGGGGGGGGGGCTGGTGGTGGTGGGGGGGGGGGGGTGACAGAAACGGACCTGTACTACTCTGGCCTCCTTATTGTCAACGACGCGTATTCGCACAGTTGTTGTCAGTTGTCGCTCGTCATCTCACAATGGAAGTCTAGTTTTGGCCATGAATGCTGCTATACTATTATGGCCTCGTCAGTCCAGTGATGGCCATTTCGTTGCCCTCAGTTGCTGGTTGTTCAGTGGTTTGTGTTGTTTATTTTTTTCATTACAGGCGGTCACCTAGGCGGCCGGCATGGCTACACATTGTCCGACGCGAACTGTCACCACGAACCACTCCCACCGTCTGTCCAACTCCATGTAAGCACACGGACAGTTCTCGTTTTGTTGTGTTGTTGTTGTTGTTAGGTTTTGATGATTTGTGATAAAGGGTTAGTTCCTTTGAAAAAGATATCGTGGGGAAAAAAAACACCGAATCTGAATTTTGATGTTACACTAGGTAAGTTGTCGGGGGAAAAGAGAGAAGAGAAGGTTCTGATCATTGCTATGTTTTAAATTTCCTTTCTGAACGATACATGTATTCTTTTTTCTTTTTTTTTTTCGTTGAAGATTGCGTACGTTTTGGATTTCACTTTTCAAGGGCGAAATAGCTGAGTTGTTGTTGTTGTTGTTGTTTCGTTGTTTTTTTTGTTTGTTTGTTTTTTTTTGGTTGTGTTTTATAGTTTTCTGTTGTTGTTTTGTTTTGTTTTTTAACTGTTCTATTTTCTTTCTGGTTTGGTTTGGTTTGGCTTGATTTGCTTTGGCTTGATTTGCTTTGCTTTGCGATTTCTTTAATAGTTTGTTTGTGGGTTGTTGGGGGGGGGGGGGGTTGTTTGTTTTTTTGGCGGTTTTTGTTTTGTTTTGTTTTTTTTTTGGGGGGGGAGGTGTTTTTTTTTGTTTTGTTTTTTTTTGGGGGGGGGAGGGGGTTTGCGGTTGAAGAGTATTCTCACAAGCACGAATGATGACTGTGTGAAAGCAGAATATGAAGCCGTCGTACACCTAGCACAAACCGTGCATGAATAAAAGTTGTGCGTTTCTGCCTTTTCAGTGTCAAATGTACCACAATAATCTCATCACGGGCAGCCTCTGCGCAGCGCTGTGCGACGAACGAGCAATATGTGACGTGAGGAAAGTCCATGGCAACGCACACAAAGAGGTCATGGTCACCAAGTGTCAGGGATTTTGCCGCCAAGGTCAGAGTGTCCAGGCCTTCCTAAAACACGACGAAATTTCAGCCACTGAAAGCGATTACAAAGAAGAGTATTCCAAGCGAAATGACTCATCATCCCATGTGACAGAAGAAACGTTCATTACCCTCTTGAAGAAACATCTCCCAATCAAATCTCTTCAAGCATTTGATAGTAACGCGTTTCTTGACATTTTGTGGGATGATAAAGTCAGTGAAGTTTTAAAGAGAGAACGTGCACAGAATGCGTTCACCTCGTCTGTGTACAATACCTTACTGTTTTTGCTTCGCCAAAAAGAATACGTTCTTTTCAGGGCGTTCCAAAATTCAGGGGTGTTTCCAATGGTGTACGGGACGTGTGGGCCACTGTACCTTGTCGAGAGCTGCCAACGGCTGTTGCCTGAAAAACTGAGCAGGAATTCTGTCACAAACGGTTTACAGCAAGGTGGATTTCAAACATCATCGTACCACAACGACCAAGGTAGCTCGATCGAAAACAATGCTGTGTATGTGGGCGGATATGAAGAACAAAAACGCATCGACCTTCGTGCGCAGCCTTTTATTCCCAAAGAAAATCGTTTAAATCAGAAAGGTTTTTCTGTAAGCAGTGACAAAACGATTTCTATAGAGCCTGCAGTGTTCGGTTCAGCGGGAACATCCCGACAAGACTCTGGGCACGGACCAAGCATCTCATCAAGATCAATAAGTTCGATTGAAAATACGAAACTGGACGTTGGGGCTGGTTCGCATCAAAGAGCGACTCAAAACCCAGTAGGGTCTGGCCTGTGGCCCACAAGGGCAACAGCAGCCATCAAAATCCTTCAGCTCCTTGAAAAAATAGAAGACGTGTTCTCAGGAACCGTCCACCTTTGCGACCCCAAGCTGGAGCATTTTGCCGTGAGCTCTCTGGACGGCGAGACGAGACTGATAGATGCAGACAATGTACTGTTCGAGAGAGGATTTGACCGCCCAAGAGAGCCGTGGGGAGAGCAGGATAACGTTTGCAACAACCACGAGGAATGCAACGACGTATTGTGCCGAGGATGGTGCTACAGCAACACCGGGCGGTGCTCTTTGGAAAGGACGAATAACAACTTACAGGTATTAAAATAGTTAAAGACCTGGGGGAGGGGAGGGCTGCTTCAACAACTCTCTCTCTCTCTCTCTCTCTCACACACACACACACACACACACACACACACACACACACACACAGCTATTTTATTTTATTTTTATATTTTTATTTTTATTTTATTCTATTCTATTCTATTCCTTCGGGAAGTTCGGGTTGCTTCATCCAGAGGAAGCGCGTGGTAGAGGAGAACATCCACTGTTCTGAATTTTGCTGAGGATGAGGGGCAAAGAGGGGGGTGGGGGTCGGGGGGGGGGGGTGCTGAGAAGATCTCACGTCAGTTTTTCAAACGCATAGCATACTCACTGTTCACTCTCCTGGGCCCGCATGTAAAAGTCGGGGTTAGTGAGTTTAGCCCTGGCTCAGAGCATGACCTCGAACTAAACTAGCTCTAGGGTTAAATTTTCTGTTGTTTTTTGTTTTAAATCAGGAAGCGGGTCCATTCCAGCAAGGTGCCTTTGCCGTTATAGAAGGATTTTTTTGTCTTTCTTTCTTCACTTCCTTTTTTAATTTAATTTTGTATTGGGTTTTCTCTTGTCCTAGTCTGGGTTAGGCCCGTAGCCGTGGGTTAAATTAACCTCGAGTTCTACTTACGGGCCCAGTAGTCTGCACTTATTTGCCGGCTATGCAAACCAAAAGGACTCTTAAGACATACGACATGTGCAGCCATGTACTGCGAGTACGCAATGGGCAGTTTTGCCTTGGGCAAGCCGCACTAAATGTCACTCAGAAATTGTTGAAATGACCAACCGGGATTGTCCACGCTTTATCTCACAAAGCGGAAACATTGGCAAGAAAATGACAGCAGGCTTAGACACTCTCTTTCATATCGTAGCTACATCTCGGAATAAACATGTCATACATAGTTGCTGGCTTATCTGTTTTCAGGGCGTATGCGAAGTTGTGTTTCTTCAGCCGTCGCTTGAGTCAGGTATATTCCTAAAGGACGTTCCACCCTCCATCTACACGGATCTCTTCAATACCGTGTGCGCATGCGCCAAGAAACAGCGGCCGCTTCCGGAACTGCGTGCAAAACTTGTCGGTATTTTTCAGAGAAGTTTAAAAGGAGAGGAAACCAGTGTAGCATTCAAACATTTCTATGGCGAAAGTAGTAACTTTCCTCGAGTAATAACATATGAAAACTGTTGAAAGGGGAAAAATTTCAAATGAGAACTTTCCCTGACATTGTCGCTACGATTCATAGTCAGTATTAGCCGCCTACGGTGAAACTGACTCCGTCCAACCGCCCTTGATTTTAATTTCGGTGTTTTTGTTGTTGTTGTTGTTACAAAAGTTGTGATTGTTTGTTTCTTTGTTTGGTGTTTTTTTCAGGTTTTTTTTTTTAGGGTGGGGGGGCCGGGGGGTGGGGTGGAGGGGAGGTGTTTACTCTGTGTGTGTGTGTGTGTGTGTGTGTGTGTGTGTGTGTGTGTGTGTGTGTGTGTGTGTGTGTGTGTGTTCGAGTGCTGGATCGTAATTACCACTGATGTAAGTATTACAAAATAAACTTCACACTCTCAGCAGCAATCTTACCTGTGTATGAAACTGATGGCCTGAAGATGAAGCAAAATCAACCAAACTGGAAATTGATTTTGTTCATGCACAAACAAACGATTCAACACACACACACACACACACACACACACACACACACACACACACACACACACACACACACACTACCGCCGCGCCACCACCCAAAAACTTGACTTCTGACGATGCACAAAAAGCGTCCAAGTTGAAAACATATTCAGAACCAGACCTCTGAGTGCCGGTAAGTCCCCGACCAGCGTCTACGTCACGATAGGCTGGGGACCTACCGTCGCTCCCTCGTCCCCTCATTAGTGAACGACGGAAGTCACCCTGTGTGCTGGTAAAATATATCACACGTTTTAAGTATAGGAGCGTTGCTTTTTTACATATTCCCGTGAATATCAATGGATTTTTTTCCTACATTAAACTTTCTGGCCACAGCCAGCGGGTTTATGAATTTGACTGGGTAACGAGGAAGTGTCACATATCTTCCATTGTCCGGAGTTACAAATTAAGACAACTGCTGAACACACGGGGTTCGTTAGACTTGTAAATAGGAATTTTAACTTTCTCTAATTTCGTTGTGTGACAGGCAAAATCTACGATGCATGGCTCCATTGTGGGCCGGGACTGAGATGCCTTTAGAATGTTTAATCCATGTCAAGGAATTAAAAAAAAAAACAGTGCGACGTTGAAAAGCATACCAGTGTCATACATGTAGTGTTCTATGTGTGTGTGTGTGTGTGTGTGTGTGTGTGTGTGTGTGTGTGTGTGTGTGTGTGTGTGTGTGTGTGTGTGTGAAAAACACGTTCCAGCCTTCCAGATCAGTCCAACACTGAGACGGAAATCGGCTTAATTTTTCTAGAGGCAACAATCATTTATGCTAAGTGTATGCAAAGTCTCGACCCACAGCAATAAACATAAGCACAACTGAGGCACTCGACAAAATGTTGATATAGACGTCAAAATTTGGTTCCATCCTTTAAGAAGGGACTCGTTTTAATACTTCGCTCCGGGATCAGTCAACCAGGGAGGATTACGATGACAAAAGCTTGATAATTAACATGAAAATGTGCAAAATTAGACCTTTTTTCCGGGCCGTCGTTGTTTTGGGGTGAGCAATGGTCTGATAGGTACTAGACGGCCGTCACCACCGCGGTCACGGCGATGAAGCGTGGGTTCGAGCCCAGAATATCAGATCGGCCGAGTACGGCTCTGCCGATCTAGCATTCCAACATGGCCCAGGTCGAGCTTGTGATATGTGATGCCGGTTTTTCCATCGGGGGTTTCTCTCCGGGTTATCCGGCTTTCCTCCCCAGCAAAATTGACAGGATGTATTGGGTGGCATTGCCGGCATCGTGGCGACGCACTCCCCAAGGGGAAAACAACGGCCTGAATTTCCCGAAGGGGACAATAAATTAGTTGTTTTTTTTTTAAATAAAATTTGAAAGCCAAAATGCACGCCTGCTCAGTCGATGGCCCGCTCTGGTGTACCACAGGGAAAGGGGGTCGGTGGGGGGGGGGGGGGGGGGGGGGGGGGGGGGGGGAGGCCTTAACGTCAGTGATAAACTGGCTCAAATTTCGGGCAGGCCGTAGAAGTCACACGGGGGCGATGGCAACATTTCAAGTTTACAAAGCTCTAAAATAGACTTGGGAAGACCGCTGACCCTTTGGTGGTAGCGTTTGTACGGCCGGTGTCATAAAGTTGTTGGACCCCCATAGTACTTGGACTCCCCCGGTCCAATAACTTTAAAGTTAATGGACCCCTCCTATAGTTGTTGGACCCCCCTGTTACTTAAAGGTGTTTCTCATTACTTTAGGTGTTTTAACCCATGTCGTGATTGTTTATAGATCTCCCTGTGATGTTTGAACACACACACACACACACACACACACACACACACACACACACACACACACACACACACACACACACGGAGAAGGCTTTTTTGGTATGAGTCGTGTATAATTCATGCTGCAATCCTATTATTTTCATCATTAATTACTGGTTATTATCAACATGTCTACATAATAAACTTCCTGAAATATTAAAATGACATTACACCATCAATATTTTTAAAATTTACTCCTCTATGTACACCCCCCCCCCCCCCATCCTCTCACCTACGTTGTATTGACCCTGCCCCTCCGTACATATGACGCAACCACACCACCCCTCTCAATCTATATTGACTCCCCCCCCCCCCCACACACACACACACGCGCGCAACGTCAAACTTGAATTCACACATCCACTGCAGACCGTAACCATTTAACCCACATACCCCCTCCCCAGCCCTCCGAGCAGATAAATTCCCCCCATCCTTACCCATCGTCCAAATACTCACCCTCACCCCCACCATCTCCATATTGACTCGACCCCATCCCCCCCCCCCCCCCCCGACTCATCAGCCCATATTCTATCGTCGTCAATATGAACAATATCAGTTTGAATTGCAGAAAATATGTTTAGCGCACTTCAGTTCACACATCGGCAACACCGACACTCCCCCCCCCCCCCCTGACACACACACACACACGCCTGAATACGCACACACGGCAAACCTGGCAGAGATACTTTTTTCCTTGAGAAATCCAGTGTGTCTGCGTCAGTACCTCAGCTAGTTCAGTTTACCTGTACCAAGGTTACTCCTAAACCATAATGTGTCGTGTACGAGTGATAGAAAAGAGAATAGAGCTATAAGTAATTGAATTTTTTTTTAAGTGAAAGGGGGTGTCCAACAACCATAGAGGGGGTCCAATAATTATACCCTCTGATTATAATTGTTGGACCCCGGGGGTCCATTAACTTTAAAGTTATTGGACCGGGGGGTCCATTACTTGGGGGGTCCATTAACTATACCACACCGGAACACTTTTTTGTGTAGACACAGTGGGAGGTGCGCCGCATCGTAAAGCAGACTTCTCGGTTTTTGCTGACGGAGGAGAGCGGACTCGGTGCTGAGGAAGACCGATCAAGACACTGATCAGTGTCAACTGAAGAGACGTGTGCACCGAGGTACAAGGTTGCAGGTATAGTCTAATGAGACGTTGGCAATCTTAAAACAACAAAAAGGTCTTTCTTAGGCTGTGCAGCTGCAAATTTTATGAATTTTCATCACTCCATCCAAGCCCTTTCTTCTCAGTTGTAGCCGGCTTTACATCGTGTCACACCTTTCTGTCGTGTCAAACGAGATTTTTTTTTTTTAAATCATCCCCAGGATTATGTCAAGTCAAGTCAAGTCAGTCAAGTCAAGTCAGGTTTATTTGTCCCAGAATTGAGAAAATCGCTTTGCAACACTGACGCGTAAAACATACACATAAAAAACAACAACAACAACAACAACAAAAACATGCAAATAATACAATCATAATCACCGTATAAGAATGTATCCAATCACGTTAAGATATTTGTTTGTGGTTAAAATACGTTAAACTAACCTTGGCTTAAGTAAGAATTACCGCTAATCACATAGCTAAAACCAATATGAATGTCACTCCATTCCCATTCCTATCACCCCTCCCACCGACGGACGCACGCACACACACACACACACACACACACACACACACACACACACACACACACACACACACACACACACACACACACACACATCGCAGAACACAGCCTTCTGGTCACCGCTTCCGAGATCTGTAAAAACTCGCTCCGATAAATCATTTGTTAAGTAAACGGATTGCATTTGGCACAAAGCTGTTCTTAAATTTGTTCTTATTGCACTTAAAACATCGATATCGTCTGCCTGAGGGAAGTAGCTCAAATTGTTTGTTGAGTGGATGTGAGTGGTCAGCGAGAATACTGCACGCCCTGCGCAAGACTGCACGCTCGCAAATATCGGTGAGAGACGGAGTCGGTAAGCCAATAATTTTGGCCGCCGTTTTTGCTACACGAAGTAGGCGGTTTTTGTCGGCAACAGAGAGAGTTGGAAAAAAACACAAGCTGCAATACGTGAGCAACGGCTCGACAATACTGCGATATAGGAGTAGAAGTAGTGTCGGCTCTACATCAAAGCCACGCAGTTTGCGCAGGACGAACAGTCTCTGCTGAGCCTTCTTTTGTACAACAGAGACGTGCTGGCTGAAGGTAAAACTTGAATCAAGGGTTAAACCCAGGTATTTAAAAGTGGCCACCTGTTCCACAGGAACACCATTCACAAGGGTGGTTGCATCAATGCTATCACCCTTACGGGAGCATGCCACCATCTCTTTTGTTTTTGTGTGGTGGCATTGTGGATGTAGTCAGTATACCTTAGAGCACTGTGACAAGGGATAGCGTGTTTTATACGCACGCACGCATGCACGCACTCACACGCGCGCGCGCACACACACACACACACACACACACACACACACACACACACACACACACACACACACACACACACAAACCCGATGTAGCGCCAACGAAATGTCCATCAGTTTATCAGAGCGGGCACACCCTCCAACCGAAACCGGCTGAGCTGGCGACATGCCGCTCTAATTTAAACACACACACACACACACACACACACACACACACACACTGACACACACACACACACACACACACACACACACACACACACACACACACACACACACACACACACTGTGGCCGAGTATGGAAAACAAGACAGCCGCATCAGTCTCGACATCGTTACATAAGACTGATGCATATGGGGGCGGGGGTGAGGGGCGTGTCACTGAGGGGTAAGGTTCATATAATCCCCGGTAATGATAATCGTACGAGAAGGACAAACTTGACTCGACCCACTACATCCCACCCGGCCACCCCCCACCCTCACTCTCCACACACACATACACACCACCACCATCACGGCCACCACCCTAACTATGCGCAACTGTGACAACAAAGTCCTCACTGACGGCGATTAAAAACAAAAATCACACACACACACACACACTGACACACACCGGCACACACACAACTTGAAATCAGTGTCTACACCGAATACATGCTGAACATGTTTCAGGTTCGAGTCAGTCCGACTCAGTGATGGAAATAAACGCAACGTCAGTCAAACCAAAGACCTTTATAAACTAACTGTTCACCGAATTGAACTGAAACGGACAGAAAATGTAATGAAACATGAGTATGCGCTGCCGCGCCATCTCTGTCCCGGCATCGGCTGCACTGACCGTACTCGGCGTCACAGTGATGATCCGGCCGCTGCTTCACGCAACATTTTACCCAGAAATATATTTGTAGCTGACAAGTGCAGCTTGAGCAACTGAAAAAGAACACTACAAGCAGCATAAGAGACACAGCAGTTTTCGGCTGTTTCACCTGCAGTGGTTAGTCTGCGATAGGTGAAAGGTCAAAATCTTAGCAGACGACGGAAGTACTGTACCGGACCGGAAGAAGTAGAGACCCAGAGAAGAGAACCCGATCGCAGGTGCTGTATCCATTACGTATTTTATGGGGAAAGTAACTGAGTCTTTATAGATCCAAGGCATACATGTGTACATTAGTGGAGCAAGCGTAATCACTAGCAGTGTGTCACCTTATTTAGTGCTGTCTGTCAGTGTGTAGCTAATCCAAGTATTGCGTCATGCTGCATGTTCCTCAGTCTTCCTTTTTTGCATGTCAGCCAGCTCGAAGTTCATTGTCGGTCATCCACATTGATAAGGAAGAAGAACATGTACACAGTTCTTCACCTTGTCTGCGGTTTGGATTCATTCAAAAGCTACGATAGAGCCAGTGGGGTGTATTCAGTCGTAGGTTCCAGATGTGTGTAGCAAAAAAAGAAACGCAGTTGATAAACAACAACATAAAACCAAAACAAACATAACACGGCACCAACAAAACCGATTGCTTTATTTATCAGACGTACTTGAAAGAATGGCAACTGCAGCTGTTTTGAAAACTCTGAGGGCCAGAGCTGACCAGGCTGACACGATACTTGCAACCTTGCGTCATCAGATCAGTGCCCTGCAGACTGCAACAGGTATGTGAATGTGGTCACATAAGTATTACAGTGAAGCAGATTTATATATGACAAGAGCTGATTGAAGGATTTACTGTACGCAACAGTTGAAATTGTATGCAGAAGTCTCTTGCACTTGAAGCATTCATTGGACCTAAGACTGAAATGTTTAGCAAGCAAACAAAGTTTGTGCACGAAACAAAGTTCATTTCCAGTTTGGTTGATTTTGAGTTCAAATCATGCTTACGAATTTATAGAATACAGTTGTATATAAGTACTAGTTTGCAAGGAACAGCACAGCATCTAGGCATGGCACTTGCACTATAACAGCAAACATTGAAACTGACATGTTCCATTTCTTCACAGCCTTGACTGCAGGCAGAGGTGAGGAACAGCGGCTGAGAACAGAGAATGAAGCTCTACGCAAGGAGATTGAGAAGGCCAGGCTCAGCCTAATGGTGGCAGAGATCAGGAATGGAGGTCTGTTTTTTTCTCACAGTAAATTTTAGTACTTGAATTTTAGAAATTTTAGCCCTTTGTGCTGCAACACACTTTCACTGTTTCAGTACTGTTACATTACTGAAACAGTGAAAGTGTGTTGCAGCACGAAAGACAGATCTGTTCGCATATTTCTTGTATGGTGAAATGAACATTGACCTAGTACTTGAAGGCATGTTCAGTAAGACTTTGTAAGGACTTCGCTGAGCAGCATAACTCATTTACATGTAAATTAGACACGTCGGGGGTACCATTAGCAAACCGCAGCGCGTTAGCCGCTTGCGGCCTCTGCCTTGTGAGCCTAATTTACATGTAAATGGGTTATTCTGCTCAGTGAGTCCTACTAAACATGCCTTTTTTTTTTTTTTGCTGCCCCAACTCTTTGCCAGTTCCAGTGGTGTTCCTCCCAGGTCATGGGTGGAACCCACGGAGGGCTCGGAAGCTGGGGCAATTTTTATTATGCATGATGATGGAGATGAGGATGATGGTAAGATGATGCTATGGAGGTCTGTGTGGTTTGGGACTGCGGGACAGGGCCGCATTCCACGCTTCCTGTCATGAATGTCCCAGTATTAACCAGACCCAGGAACTACGGCACCTGCGGTGCCAACCGTGTAATCATCCATATCATAAGATGTGTCATACCAAGGGAAGCACCCCCAAAGTCACACCTGTTAGGTGGGTAAATCTCGGCTGTGTGGCAACAGCCTCCCCATTGGGCCCGTAACACACCCGCTCTGGGTAGGAGCCGACCTAGACAGGAAAAATCCCGCTTGCCTTGGCTGGGACTCGAACCTGGGTCTCCCGGTCCATGGTCCGAAGTGCTAACCACTACACTACGGGGGCCAGTGACATGCCAATTTTTTTAGACAATGTTCAAATCTTCAGTTTAGAGGCTTTGAGCTAATGGTCTGCTTTGAAGATTTTCTTATTAGAAGATTCTGCATATTCCCTGGGCTTACTTTGGAACTGAAGTATGTGTGGGTGTGTGTGTGTGTGTAGTAAGACAGGTGCCCCTTCCCCCAAGAAGAACTCTGACAACAAGTGCCACGGCAGGGGGAGAGGGACAGGCACCTGCTGCTTCTCCTCCCACAGAGCAACCTCAGAGCAAACCTGCAGCTGCCCAGCCGCAAGCAAAGAAGGCTAAAAAGGAGACAGGGCCACCCAAGGAAGAGAACAAGGCAGCAAAGGAAGGAAAAGAGGAGAGCAAAGGTATACAGTACATTTATATGTATTTATGGTAGCACTGTGGTAAGCAGCAAGCTGGCATGACAGGAATAATGAATGAGTGATAGGTGGGAGGCACACATTGTAGCCTGGTACTGTTGAATTCCTAGTCATAGATGGCTTGAAAAGTTGGATGGAGAGGACTGGTTGTGATGTTTGTGCCCATTTTCTCCTCTTTGTTGTCATTACATTGGACCTATTGTCTTCTCACACTAATGCCATCAGCTACTGCCTGCTGGTGCTAGATGTGACCATGGAGTTACACCAGTTGTCTGTCAATCATGCTGTATTGCTGCTAGCCTTTTTGTGATCTTGTTTGGTGATCAATTATTACCCCTTGATATTACCCTCTTTGATCGGAAAAAAATTATATTATTTACTGACAGTTTAAGTCTAAAAAAACCTACAAAGACCAGAATTTTGAAAGGTAGGAGAATGGATTAACTGTTTATTGTGCGGAATATGTATTTTGCTGCCGTTCCTTAGGTGTGTAACAGTCACTCATGTTTGTGTATATATATTGTTGTGCTTTATGTTATCTGTGTACTGTCAGTGATACCTGTTTTATTTTTATGATGTACGGCGCTTCGAGCCTGAGTAATTTACATGTGTAGGTGCCTTATAAGTCTTCTTTTTTATTATTAATAACCCCGTCACTGCCAGCCACTCTGGAATGCAGCACTGCAGGGTTTTCTGGCTGACTGCAGCCTCTGTACATCTCTAGTATTTAATCTCTTGTAACTTCTGAACGTAAGCACCAATTTACTGTCTGTTTTTGATGGTAGCAAATTCAGTATAGTTTTAGAGGTGTACATTTGTTTTATTCAAACTACTCGTAAATAAAAAAAAAAAAAAGGCCAGTGTCTCTCAAAGGGCATAACACTTTGCACCACATATGGCAAAATATGCGATCAGTTTTCATCTCCGTGCATGCCAAAATGCGAGATTGGTGCATTAAGGGTTTAAGGTAGAGCACTAGATGTACGCAACAGTTCACCTAAGACCTTTGAATGAAATGTGCACAAGATGAATCAAAAGGACAAATGACTTACATATTTTGCTTCCACAGGCAAGGGTAAAAAGGCTGCAGAAGCAGGGTCAGAGGAGCCAGAGAAAATGGACGTGTCACGTCTGGACTTCCGAATCGGGAAAATAGTAGCTGTGGAGAAACACCCGGATGCAGACACACTGTATGTGGAAACTGTTGACCTTGGGGAGGAAAAAACGCGCACCATAGTGTCTGGCCTGGTACCGCACATACCCATTGAACAGGTAAGGCATGGTCTGCATAGGGGGAGCTTTAATAGTTTCATGCGTTATGTCTGTGCCTAAACACACATGCATGGTTATGCGTGCTTTGATGGACAGGTAAACATAATTTCTGGCAAATTAAGTTGCAGGGAGAAATTGGGAATTGAAATTATTTTCATGCATTTATTGAAGTGATGTGTTAGTTTATCAGCAATGTCGTTCAGTCTGTGTTTCACTGTGTATGCATCCTTGGGAGGTGTGCAAGTGGCAGGGTTCTTGTAAACAAGTCAGTCACATCACACTCTTCCAGTACTGTCACCTTTGCAGTGTTCAGCAACCAACAATATGTGTATGTGCTCTGGAAAGTGCCTTGCTGTCTTTATTTTCTAACGAGTACTAGTGATTGTCTTGGTCGTCTCCCAGATGCGGGATCGCCTTGCAGTGTTTATGTGCAACCTCAAGCCCAGCAAAATGCGTGGGATTGCGTCTGAGGGCATGATCATGTGTGCAAATGCTGGTAAAGTTGAGATACTGGTACCCCCGCCTGGTGTTGTACCTGGTGATTGCATCAGCTTTGATGGCTACTCTGGTAAGTGCTAGGGGAAGTTTTTGATCATTATTTCATTGTTTGCGTTTTTTTTGTTTTTTGTTTTAAATTTGTGAAGAGGTTAGGCACACTACTACAGAAATCTTTTCCGTGGTGCTATCTTGTAAGCTATGCTTTTCTGAAACATCCATATGTACTGTGATGCCAAGATTTTACATGCTAACAATGGCGTTTCCCCAGTTGACATTGTTGATCTCAAAAACTGTCAGATTTATTCCATCGATGATTGTTGTGATAGTTTTATTATTTACATTCATATTCACAGTTTCACCCTTTTTGTATTCACAATTACAGTCCACTTACACTAACTTACACATGCCTTTTTGCAGGCACCCCAGACAAGCAGCTGAACCCCAAGAAGAAAATCTGGGAGACTTTGAAACCAGATATACGCACCAACAGTGAACGGGTAGCTACATACAAAGGAGTTCCCTTCAAAGTTGAGGGCAAAGGAATTGTCAAAGCTCCCACTTTGGCGGATGCACAGATTTCATGATAGAAATGTGCACAGTCATTCTTGTTTCTTTATGTGTTGCTGAGATGACAGTGAGTAAAAGACTTGTTCAGCAAATGTACTTTTTTGTGTGTCTGTTTTCATATGCTGTAGTGCAAAATGCCATGAACACTTTCAGGAGTAACATGTGACAGAGGTCAGCACTGTCTTTATATGGAAGTGGTGTGTGTGAATATTTTACAAACTGAAATTCTCACCTCACCTTTCATGTAGACAGTACATGTGAGTTTTGCACTACTGGTTTCATAGCAGACCAACAAAATTATGTCACATATTTTATTACAAAAATTTACAATAAAACAATATTACTTGCACCTACAATAACCTGTTTCGAGGATGGCAGCAGAACATGACGTCGCCCTTTCCCCTTCTTCCACCATACTGCTCCACATGCCTGCTTGCACTGGCCACAGCTGAGAAGACCTTACTCACACACGTCAAAATTCAGCCTGTCCAGACATCTAGTGTTCTCATTGTCCTGTGGTCTTCATATTAAAAAAACAACACACAAACTGCAAGCTTGAAGCGAAAGTCAAAAGGCATAAAGTGTTTGAAGAATTCTATGCCTTGCAGAGGAAGCTTTCTCCAGTTGTGGGTGGGGTCTGAAAAGAGAATTAGACATAACTATGAATGCATTCATCATTTCGGTATTTTAAAAATCAAAGCTGGATGGTTAGTACCATCCACACACATCAAACAATGGATGGCACTCTTTGATCATCCCTTTTATGACCAGAAAGTGACACGCTGTCCACATGAAGAGGAATTCCTGGTGAAATGTATGCACCACTATGTAGAGTTCAGTAATATGATGCTGTACAGTGACCATACATGTACCAGAACAATTGTGAGTGGATGGCACTGCCTGTTACTAGTGGTAGCAGACTGCAGTGAATGCGTGAAATAATTACAAATGTTACTTACTTGCTGATGAAGCAGAGCAGAGCCTCACGAGCACTCTTTGGGAAGTACGACTGCTTAACAACATGGTTGAGCACCATGAGTGGACCTGTGATGTTGCTGGGTGGTTTGTATTTTTTGTCCTCGCCCTGGAATAGGAAAGATGCGAACGAACTGTAAGTCAATATAAAGTGGTTTGCTCTGCAGAACAAGTCATAAATAAAACTTGTGGAAGGACAGCAAACTCTAACAGCACTTCGTGATCTGACATCCCATTGTTAGGGCTGCATTACTACACTGGGTAAACTATATAAACATACACATGATGAAGTAAAAACTTGATCTTTTTTTATTTAGTTTGGTCACCTGATGTTCTGTATTGGCCAAAAATAGATACTCAAATGTACGGAAACTTGCATAGGGTAGCTGCACTGCAGTTACAAAAAAAAAAAGGTACCAAACAAATGCACAGGAAATGGCAGCTTTCACACAAAACGACGTTACTGAGTGACCAAGTAGAAAAAGGAAGAAAACAACAACAAAACCATGCAAATGATGAATGCTTAAATTTTCTCACCTTCAGCAGACCAAGGTAGACGAGGAAAGCATTTGGAACCAGGGAGGCAGCATTCTCCACACTCTCAAAAACATGCTTCAGCAAACCATCTACAATGAGGAGAAAAGTACACATATGTAATCTTCATGATACATGTAATTTACTGTTTCAACAAGTTTGAAATTTCTCTCTGCCCTGATAAATGTTTCCCAAATACCACATAAAGCAAATACAAAAGATCTTGAATCAGTATTTTCACTTAAAAGCTGTCACATCTGAAGCCTAGCACAGTAGTACCACTCAGTTAAGTGGCTTTAAGAAAATTTAATTGCTCCTACCTGCACACTCACAAGCACATTTCTGCGTTTTCTCGTCGTTCTCGCTGACCACCAGAGAAACCTGAAAATCAAACGTCTAGTAATCAAGCATTACTGTTGGGTAAACACGATTATTCAATTCAATATCAGCTTGGAACAGAAGGGAACTGTCCTGCTCAGGCTGTCTGAGCACTGAGGGAAAGTCTTATGATTCATGCGTGACCCTGACCTTTACTAGAGGTCACTTAAGGCATTCTTACCAAATATCAATACAGATACGGCAAATGTCCTGCAAAAATTTTGGTATCTGTAACTTTTACATATTTTTTCCCCATTCAGGTTTTGTTTTTATGATTTTTTAACCAAACCTCTAAAAAGTTAAATCTCTTTGTTACAGGACAGTTTAACAGGTGCCTCTTATACATACCCTCATGAGTGTATCCACCACTTTTTCTGGGTCATCCAAATCAGCCTGCAAAAAATACCATTATGTCACAGTACAAAATATTCATCCTGATTGCAGTGTTTCCATCGGCCCAATACATTCCACACTGTTGAAATTGTTTACAATTCCTGGTGAATGTGTTGTCTATGGCGCTGGACTTTTTAAAAAAAGTTCTTTGTTTGTAAAAAAGAGTAAACTATAGTGATTTGTTTGGAATGATGCCACCTTAAAAAAAAAAAAAAAGAAAGGTCCTGATCAACTTCAGCTGTATGCTCAAACTAAGAGGTCTTGCCTTTCTAAACTATGTAGGTTGAACAAGATACTAGGTCTGGAAGAAATTGGGAGAGGGGAGATATTGGAGTGTTAGTGTAATTAATGCATGTGTTTGGTGCGAGTTCTGAAACCACAAAAATTTGCACAAACCCCCAAGGCATCCTTCAGTGCGTTCGGCCTGTTGGGACCCAGCTGCTGTAGTTTGGATGGTGAGGGGAATGCCAAGAACTCTTTGCCAGAAATCTGCACAGAGGCACATTTTACGGCAAACTTACAACCAAGACAAAAGATGTTTTTCATCTCTGCAAACAATATGGGTACATTAACACAAAAGCAGCACGATCCACTGGTTTCCCTGTGTATGCATGAATGCACTTAATTTCACCATTCAAAAAAAGTAAAAGAAAAAAAAAAGCGCTGCTTCAGGAAATTTGCCTTGTTTCCTAAGATGAAAGTGTGTTGCCAAAACGAAAAATTGATTTTGAATGTTGCTATGTGGTAAATCATTGGTCACTTGGTAGACATTTTCTTCTTGGAAAGTACTACTGTACAATCTGAATCTTTCATGTGCAGAACAAACGCATGTGCTTGCTTTGAACAGCGAGGTGTATTTAATGAGTGTGTGTGTGTGTGTGAGAGAGGGATATTTTACCAAGCGGCTGTCAAATGTGCAGGAAATTGCTTAATATGCTTACAAGGCACACCACATGTACTGCACTGTGTCTGACAAGATTCAAACTGATAATAAAACTGAAATAAATTGAAAAATGATCATAAATTTCACAATGATGAACTGATGTGTGTGGTATGGTTTTATTCAGTCACACTAGCAAAAGTCCAGTGAATATTTTCAGGAAAGAAAGATAAAAGTTGCTGCAGAACATCACAGTGGCTTTCTATCTCAAAAGACCGTCACACCTGAGAAATGTGTAAACGTAAACCAACCCTTGTTGTGAAAAACTCATGCCAATAATGGCAATCATAATTATACACTGTGACAATTTGTCTCTTAGTCTTTCAGAATAAATGTCATGATTGCTTATGTAAAAATTTTATGAAACCAAAACAACCCTTCACGTGAGTTTCCCCATGTGAAACAAGCTTACGTCCTGGAGATCATGTAACTGGCATTTTGTGCAGTAGTACGCACTGCATGATTAAATGCCCAAAATGGACACAGTTTTGAGCAGAAACAACATGTTGATGTAACAATGTCAGCCATATTGGTGTAAACACGGAATCATAATTCTTAAAGAAAACATTAAGGGTGGGTGTGTGCTTGGGAGTTTAACGTCCTTTTCCACCGTGTATGGATGATCTCAAAGACAGGGTAACAAGAAAAACACCAGCACAAATATTCAGCCCCAGCCGGAATTCCATAAAACAAACACTGAATTTAGTAGAAAATCCATCAACAAATAAGCAGGTGAAAATAAATGACACAGACATCTCAGCAGATTATTGCAGAAAGAGAAAAGTAGGGTGAATCAAATGTCAAATCTTCAGACCTGAAACCTTACAATACCAGCACAGGGTTCAGTCTTGCACAGTACAACACTAGCACTACAAGTGAGTGTGAGCTTTTCATGTCTCACAACTGATCTAATCACTCCTAAAGGAGCTTCTGTGGTTCTAGTATAGATTTACACAGTTTCAAAGTGCTCCACTTCAGCCTCCTAAGTACTGGTGCAAACACGAGTGCCAGTGCAAAAAAAAAAAAAAAAAAAAAAGTTCCAAAAATGAATACATGTCCAATCCTTTGCAACTGTTCAGTCTTATTCACTCAACTGTTGTTAGTTTAAGGTACCCAAACTCTCAGAGATCACAGACACAAAATGCTGATGACTCTTCTGGTAACCTTGTAGTACAGCTATTTTTCAATAAAATGTTCACCTAACGCGAACTTGTTTTCAATGGCTGACAGGACCGTATCACAATTGCACACATCCACATCCGTTAAAAAAGTTACTGGTTTGAACAGTTAACCACAAAATTTGCCATCCATTATGTTTGGCACATTTCAGCGAAGGATTAAAAAACACTACATGTACTCTGGTAAACTGCACATGCAGTGTGTGACACTCTTAAAAGCAGAAAAAAGTTTGCCTCCATATCCTCTCTGATCATAGTCACACAAGACGTTTGCACATATTCATAGACATTTACAGCACTATCCACCCCAACCCTTTTCTTCCTTAACAGAAATACATCTACAGCTAGGGCCATCATCAAGAGAGGGACAGCTTGCTCAACTCATCACAAAGTTCAGGGTTGGTGGAGCCCTGCAAGGGATAAATAAACCAAAATTAAGTGATTTTTTTTTTCCTTTCTCACTCATGTTTTCAAAAATTAAAACTATTAGATGAGTCAAAAAGTGGTTTGCCAATTATATATTTTTTAAAACACCACAAAAAAACCTTCTACCAAGATCCAGTTTAGTTTCAAATGAAAAATCTATTCCCACCAACCCTGAGTAGTATTCTGGAAAAAGAAACCTGTTATTGGGGAAAACAATGAACAAGACTACAACTATCAACAAAACAAAACACGGGGAGATAAACCCTGCACAGTATGAATCTACTAACCTGGAAACACACATTATGTTCTCTCTCTGTGCTGGTACCATATAATTATATTCATGAGATAAGACTCACCTGTTTGGAGGGTGTGATCGCAGTCCCTGTAATTTGCAACACAGGATCTTCCACGAAGTCTCCTTCCTCTTCCTCATCAGGATGCTGGACACACATGCATAAAAAATACAATTCTAAAGGTGACTGAATTCCACAGACATCATAATATAACAAACTGTAAAAACAGATTTATTTATCTGACAACTGATACATAATAAAACATACATGTAATTTACACTCTGATACTCACTATTCCCCCTTCAGAAAATACCTGACCAGCATTTGCTTTGAGTTTGGGAGACATTTTCAAATGGTGATGGGTCAAAGTTTATGAAGAAGAATCAAACTAAAGCAGTTCACATTTCCATGTGCATGCTGTCATCATGGACACAGTGTGTGTGACTGGCACCTTTGGCAAACCTTGTTCTGCTCTCTTCTAATTGCTGTATGCCTTTTACTGAACTGAGGGGTGGAAAGGCTACCTGAGACCGAACCTATGGAATGAACCCACTCTATACAATAAAAACCTACAGGAAGCCCTGTGTTTGTCATGACCAACAGATAATACTGACCTCCTCATCACCTTCCTCTCCCTCTTCATCATCAGAACAGCCTTCATCGTCACTGAAAAACGTACAGCCAACATAATGAATGAATGTGTGTTCAAATCTGCAACAGCTGGAAGTGAAAAGAACTAAGAAAGAGCTACAAAGAAAGCAAAAACATCTTAAATGAGGTGAAGATTGCACAATGTTACCTCAGAGAGGCGAGAAATTCCAGCTTGCCCACTGCCTCCATGGAGTTCTGCACAAGCTCTACTCCCTCCTCACCCAGTTGGTTGGCTGCATAAAAATAAATAATGATGTATGTATGAGAAATAATTCAACTATGGTAGCCCATACTACAACTGAAAGGATTGAACAATTCATCCTACTTTTAATCAGACAAAGATTGCCACGTGGGAGGGGGTGTGGGTGTGGGTGTGGGGGTGGGGGTGGGGTGGGGGGTGGGAGGGGTACAACTGTGAAGTCACAGCAACAAGATTTTCAAGTCCATGTAATTTCCCATCTATTTCTAAAGTGTACCCACCATTCAAATCGAGTACTGCCAAATTTTCTTTATCTGTCATCGCTTCTGTGACAGCAATGGCACCGGACTGTTTTATTTCATTTCCAGACAAGATCAGCTCCTGGGGAGGAGGAAAAAAAAAAAAAAATTTCACAAAATCATTGATGTTTCTAGATTTCCTTTCCCTGTCCAAAGGAAATCACCCTGCAAAATATCTATGCAGCATATGTTCACGGTAAGCATATTCATAACTTTGTCTTCTTATTCTTTCATTTTACAAAGCACAGGACTACATTTCTTTTTGTGATTTCCCTGTCAGACAGAATTTCACCTTTTTCTTTCCATGTTTCTGTCCATGGATTTCTAGACTTCATTCGCCACTTGTTCCTTGTTTTTCACAAAAATAAACAAAGGAGAAGTTTAAAAAAAAAGATAAAAAAAAAGAGAACATTTTCTAGAAGGGCACTTCTTCTGGACAATAAAGATCTAAGAACACTCTCTTTCCATACAAAACAAGCAAATATCAAAGGAGGCCACAACGCTGACAACAAAACTCAAGTCACGTTCACTGCAGACTCACTTTCAGTTTCTTCTGCCCGAGCTTGAGGGCCTTTGCAAGTGCAAGGGCACCCTCTGTTTTGAGAAGACAGTCACCAAAATTGATCACTTCCAACGCCTGCAGCTGGGGTAAAACCTGAATCAAGAAATCAAAACGCATTAAGTAAGTTTCATATAGATTTAAAATACCTTATTACAGCTATAAGCCACGTCAACTGACAAAATTACAGAATGAAATACTCAGTAATTGTTTAATGAAAGCAACAGTAATCCTTATTATATAATTATGTTCACCGTTTTATTTCAAATGACATGTACTCAAAGGACAGAAAATTATTAACCTTTGACATTTCTCGAGCCCCGACTTCTGTGAAAGTGTTATCATTCAGGTTCAGAATGCGGAGATTTTTATTCACAGCAATGGCATCCACCAGCGCTGAGATTCCTGGAGGGTTGATACCATTCTGTGGCATTGCCAGCTCCTCTAGAGTGCCTATTTCCTGCAAACACACACACACACACTGTTGTTATGCATGTGGTTAAGAACCAACACTACAGACAACACAAAAATTCTGGTTAAAAAGGCAAACATATTACAATGCTGCACATCTAAACCAAACAAAAACTGGTGGAAATTTGGCCTAGGAGCCCCAAAAAACTCACAATTCTGAAATGCATGATACTGATAACTGTCCTGGGAAAGGGGAAGTGGGAGGGATAAACACACTGCCAAGAGCTACAAAGTACAACTACAAGACCTTGAAAGCTGCAGCTAAAGCAGTTGCTCCATCATTTTCTAAGCGATTTCGACCAGAGACAAAAACGCGCAGTGCCAAAGGCCGACCAGCAGCCACACTGCTCTTGTGACACTCCAAAAGGCACTGGGACAGCATCTGAAAAACAACGAAAGCGGAGTAACATGTATTAAAAGTAAAAAAAAAAAAAGAAAAAAAAAGGAGATGAGACATCGCAACACTCTTAAAAGTTAATTTTAAGGATTCTATTAAAAATTCAGTCAGAAAGACTACTACAGTCCAGTTAAGACTATCATTAGTATCAACAAAATGCATGTTTATTTACCACACTGCATAAATTTTATCTAGTGCACAATGACGGAAAGAGGAAGGGGGGGGGGGGGGGGGGGGGGGGGGGGGGGGGGGGGGGGGGGGGGGGGGGGGGGGGGGGGGGGGGGGGGGGGGTCACACATACTTTGCCACCCCCAATTCCAAGGCCATTGTTATTCAGACGCAGCTCTCGTAATGAGTAGCAGCTGGGACTTTTCAAAAGGTCAACCAATCCCTCCACACCACGAGGCCCGAAGGCATTGTCGCTCAAGTCAATCTCCACTAAATGACACCCAGCAGACATTATCGCTGCCCCAAGATGTTTCTGAAAAACACAAGAAAATTGTCATAGGTTCCAGCATATATTGAATGAATTGGATTGAATCATTTTAAGCAACTGCATTACAGAAAGACCACAAAAATTATGCGCACTCATTGCAGTACTTATGAACAGTAAATGGTGCCTATCTAAACACGCAAGGTGGAACAAGTTAAAGATCCAGTACATCCAACTCCAAGTGCAGCCATGAAATCAGAAACAACTTACAGGGGTCACGCTGGCGTTTTGCACTTGGCAATAGAAAAAGTAAGAGGTCGGTAAAAATGTGTATGGCACTTTAAAAAAAAAAAGAAGAAGAAGAAAAAAGCACGTTAGACAGGAGGTTCTGATTTTTTTATATTTTTTTTTTTATAATTTATATAAAACATCAGCTTGTGAAGGAAACCAAAGTCGCACTGAGCACTTCCTGTTGTCATTCAACTGGCTACCGACCAGTGTAATCAAACTAATATCACACAGTTTATCAACTAAGAATAGTATTGGCAAAGTCACATAAACAAAAATAATCAGCATCGGCATACAAATTACAACTTACCAATGCCGGAGGTATTTCTGTCTTCAGTCGTCCTGTAAACATATCACTCCAAAGTGCTCTCTGCAACAGGACCCGTAGCATTTTATTGAAACAATTAAGCAAACACTCAAGCTGAAGTAAAAAGAACTACAAGTACATTATTATTGTTGCTTCAGAAATGTGTCTTGTCCTCTCGTGTGTTAGCCACAAAATGGTCTTTGTTGATCGCACAGCGTTAGGCCCGAACTGGCTAAATAACTAACCTCTTGCGTGTACTTTAGTTGCAGAATTTTACATGTGTGTGGGTGTGTGTCACTGTCAGTGTGTGTGTGCCTCGAAAAGCTTACTTGAATGTCAATTTTGTATTTACCTCCTATTGTAATGGCACCTTTAGCTTCCAATGAGGGACAGGCGTCACATTCAAATGAATTTCATTATTATGTTGTATGAACTTCTTTTACTGTTTGAATGTCTCTAGTTATTTCAAGTAATTTCACTCACACTGCAAAACATAAGGTAAACATCAGGCACAAAGTGGAATAAACCTTAAATGATAATATGCCTGTATTCACATCAAGTCCATTTTCAAAACATCCTAATTCCTGTACAACCCACCTCGAATTCAGGGTGTTTTTGCTAGTGCCTTAGCCATCGCCTCTGCTGCTTCCACCCCTAAGGTGTTGCCTTCCATTCGCAAGGCTGTCATGTGTGGACATTTTTCTATCTCTTCAACAATGCTCTTGGCTGCAATGCACAAATTGAGTAAAATAAGAACACATGTTATCTTCATGGGCACCAACAACACTCAACAGTATAGACTGTCAGTGTTACACACGCCTGTTTGCAGAGATGGCAATTTAATTTTAAACCAAAGTGCGCAAAACATTAAACTGAGGACACAAAACCGAAAAATCTCAGCTGCAACCGTTAACTGACAAATATACTCTGTTCCCAGTATCCGTCTAACTGCTTTGTACAAAACACTACTTTAAAAAAAAGCTCATGTGTCATTGAAACTAACGAAAGATCAATACAAAAAGTAAGAACCGGCATTGTCAGTAAACAGAAAGGACACAGTTATCTTACCATCCTCGGCTTTGTCAAGTTTCAGTCCCTTTCCTTTGAAGCTTAGTTCATTCTGTGGGGCTACCTGTGTCTGTGCCAACTGCTTTGTAACATCTTCAACAGCCGAAGAAGTCATTTTGGCTAAATTTACCACGCAAGAGACGTTCTGTTGCCTCGCTACAAAAATGGCGCTGAAATCCCTTACTTCCGGCATGTACCTCAGGCAGAGCTAGGAGCATGCCTGCTTTCGATACGTATTTTCAAAACTGCACAGGCAGAATTCACAACACTGTTGCTGTCTCCTTGCGTTCACAGTAGACTGCTTTTGGTTGTCTTGATAAGTACATTGCATGCCGTGCACATATGATACAACGATAAAGAAACTGAGTTTGCACTGAATAAAACTGATTTGGGCTTCTTTCGGTTTTGTTCTGGTTGACGCCCGGCCCGGCACTGCAGACTGACCGAGTCGTAGAAGAGCGCTCGTTCATCCTGATCAAATTCATATAGTATTCATAGCCAAACAACGTTTTATAAAATGATGCATCCTTGTTGACGCTTATACTAATGCTCAGTTGGCGCTCAGTGTTTGCCTCAGTCAGTCGGCCGGTGTTCACTGACTGGACTCGAATAGCCGGGGGGGGGGGGGGGGGGGGAGGGTCCGTGATTTGCAGGGATAGCAAATGTACAGCGGGACAGGGTGCAGACGTATCCAGGATTTGGATCTCGCGAGTTGAAGCCGGCCCGCACGTTGAAGCTAACTTCGTTCAGTTATGAATGTAAGTTGAACGGAAGCAATACTGAAAAGAACGCCGGGTATAGTCATCAGATGATGAAGATATAATATTATATATCTTGGCTGCAATGCCATATCACTATGATGTCACAGTGTGCGTGTGTAGTGTCTGTCGTAATTTGTAACCGTTTCGCTTTCTGGAAGCGAGCCTTTCGATGAAAATACACTGTACTGAGCACGGGAAATATCGCCAGAGCTGAGCGGACTGAAGGGCGGAATACACTGTGAATCGCCACGAGGCTGAGTGGATAGTACACTGATTTGCTCCCCCTGCACTGACTCGATGATCTAGCTGGTATACATTCGCACCCTCTAGCGGGCGAACTATACCTGAACTGAGCTATACTAATTGTAAGTGAGTCAGTACAGCAGCCGACCCCCCCCCCCCCCCTTTCTCCCCCTCAGTTCATGCCAGTCAGAACGCTTAGATCAGAGCCGAACTGAGCCGGCCAGACTACACGGGCCGATCTGGGCCCGTATGTAAAAGTCGAGGTTCATTTATTCCACGGCCGCTACGAGCCTAACCCAGACTAGGACAAAAGAAACCCAAAAGCAAAATTAAATTTAAAAAAGGAAGCGAAGAAAGGAAGAAAAAATCCTTCTATAACGGCATGGGCATCTTGCTGGAATCGACCCGCTTCTTGATTTAAAACAAAAAGCAACAGAAAATTTAACCCTAGAGCTAGTTTAGTTCGAGGTTAGACACTAACCCGGGGCTAAAACCCCGGCCTAGCCGCCCCGACTTCTACATGCGGGGCCTGATGTTCTAGCATGGAACCGGGCCGCTGCCGTATCACTGACGTTGACAGTAGTTCTCTATATTGAGCGGGGAGTCGGGATAGCCGAATGGTCGTGAGTTCGAGTCCCGGCTGGTGCCAAATATTGTGCTGGCTTTTTTTCTCGTTGCCCCGTCTTTGATATCACCCGTATGTGGTGGAAAAGGACGTTAAACACCCCGCAAACACCCACCCACCCCCATTCGATTACTGACACGGCCCCGAAGGGCAGTAGGGTCAGTCAGTGTCGCTTTTTAGTTGACCCTCGGTTATTGCCGCTCGATCGACATAAGGCTTTGGGGGGAGAAAAAGAAGAAGAAGAAGAAAAACAAAAAAACACAGCAGTTGCAAAACAACTGATTTTACACGACCATTAATGCACTCTGTGAGTTGCCGGATAGCGGCACTAGTGACTGACCATAAACGCACAAGGTCAGTGCTTTCAGGGTTTTAACTTTTCCAGGTTTAGTTCCCCCTCCCTCCCTCTCCCCCCCCCCCCCCCCCCCCCCCCAGGCGGTAGTCCCTGCACAGACCGCTGTACACTGGCAACTGAACCAAAACTGCCGACGCGGCCGTCAGGTCAGTATGAGTCAACGTATATAGTCTTGTCACAAGTTGGCCGCATTTCGAGTCACAGGTTATTTTGTTCGTTGTTGTTTTCGGTTACCGTCAGTTACTGATTTCCTCGATGACGGCTGAGACAAACTGACGTGACATGTTATGTCAGTATAGTCTGCGGCCGGGCGGCACTGACTTCATTCACGTAAGTTCAGCTGCGTATCAGTGGCACGAAACGGCTGCATGAAGTCGGTCACAGTCGATTAGCTCACAGCAACTGAACTGTGACTATGATCATCAGCCGCCGTGTAACCTGAGACCTTTTAAAAGCATCTCCCTCTTTTGTATGTGTGTGTGTGTGTGTGTGTGTGTGTTTGCGTGTGTACAGCGCAAACACAGCACGGACCGTACTAAATCCGTTACGCCTGCTCATGGTGATGGTCATGTGCGTGCGCAAGAATACAGGGCATGTGCATGTAGTCCTAACTGTTTCAATTATAATCAATTTTAGTTAATAGTGTACTGCGTTTGAGCCATGTGAATTAATCAAGAATACATTTTTTGTGTCTTCTGTTTTCATGTCATTGATTAGAACACAGACATTATTTATTCCCAAATCGTGCATCAGCCAACAGGTTGTAACGGGACCATCCCCGTACCGGGGCCGAATCGTTAACACTAGGCCCCCGCAACCACGGCCAAGTCGGGCTAACCGAGACCGAGCGAGATAAGTAATAGCTAAGAAGGAAAAACATTAAAATACTCGGTGACAAGGAAAGTGGACAGTTGCGAACAACTTTGAGGTCCCCGTGCTATTTCACAATGTGCACAGAAGCGAGGAATTCTGTCAAATTCACCGGCACAGTGAATTTTTAGCATGGCTCGGAGATTATTGTGCGTGGGAGTGATTTCCTTGAAAACAAAAGCAGACGTTTTTTCCCGGGGGAATTTCGGTCACACCTGTCAACAACATTGTCTCCTCCAAAACCAGGGTACGGTATTATTTTGTTATGCTAACAACATTATACAGCTTAGCGAGGCGTTTCCAAATAATTAAGTGCTCTTGAACATTATGCAGCGCGAAATTAACGTCTGCTGTAAAGGACGTTAAACACCCAAACACCCACGTACTTTCTCTTTCGTGTAGTTTACAAATAAAGCTGATGGCCACTAATGAGAATTGACTCGGAAAACTGATAATCGGTAGGCCTAGAGCATCAGAATCGGTTCCGAAAGCTGTCCTGCAAAGGTATACATACTAAAGAGAGAAAAAACAATTATATTATCATAACCAACTTACTGCAATATACGAGGATCTTTGCTTGCTGCGAAGCTGATGAAAAGATTGCATTCTTTTAAAAGTATAAATGATCCTGTGAACAGGCGATAATTAAGAAAGTCACTGTCAGCAGCTACGAAGGCACATTTAGAGATAGGTAGAAAATGCTATGTAGTAAGCAATGACTGAAGTTTAGAATCAATTAGCAAAGACGCACCAATTGACATAAAGGAATGACGTTACCGACGCCGGAGAGATAAAACTTGATGCAGCTACAAAGAAACTAAAACCAGGGTACGGTATTATTTTGTAATGCTCACATTATACAGCTTAGCAAGGCGTTTCCAAATAATCAAGTGCTCTTGAACGTTATGC
Organism: Batillaria attramentaria; assembly: GCA_018292915.2. NCBI lineage: Eukaryota > Metazoa > Mollusca > Gastropoda > Batillariidae > Batillaria > Batillaria attramentaria. The sequence continues at coordinate 352,693 of JACVVK020000361.1, forward strand.
AGCGCGAAAATGATTAAAGTCTGCCGTAAAGAACGTTATACACCCGAACACCCACCCCTCTGCTGTACGCCTGTACTTTATCTTTCACGTGGTTTACAAACAGCTGACAACGCTCTCTGAGAACGCTACAGGTATGACATATTGTCTTTGGTTTCAGGCATTAATAACAGAAAAGATGAACGTTGAGGCAGTTTCTTTGTTTCTTTGAGGCAAGTTTTATCTCTCCCGCGCCGGCAATGTCTTTCCTATAGTGTCAGTTGGTTATGACCATTAAAATAAATAATTAAATAAATAAATTTCTCTCTCTCTCTCTTTCTACTTATACCTTTGCAGGACAGGTTTCACAACCAGCTCTGATGCTTTACCGTTTATCAGTTTTCCGTTCTCAATAATGCTCATCAGCTTTATTTGTAAACTACACGAAAGAGAAAGTACGTGGGTGTTTGGGCGTTTAACGTCCTTTACAGCAGACGTTAATTTTGTGCTGCATAATGTTCAAGAGCACTTAATTATTTGGAAACGCCTCGCTAAGCTGTATAATGTTGTTAGCATAACAAAATAATACCGTACCCTGGTTTTGGAGGAGACAATGTTGTTGACAGGTGTGACCGAAATTCCCCCGGGAAAAAACGTCTGCTTTTGTTTTCAAGGGAAATCACTCCCACGCACAATAATCTCCGAGCCATGCTAAAAATTCACTGTGCCGGTGAATTTGACAGAATTCCTCGCTTCTGTGCACATTGTGAAATAGCACGGGGACCTCAAAGTTGTTCGCAACTGTCCACTTTCCTTGTCACCGAGTATTTTAATGTTTTTCCTTCTTAGCTATTACTTATCTCGGCTCGGTCTCGGTTAGCCCGACTTGGCCGTGGTTGCGGGGGCCTAGTGTTAACGATTCGGCCCCCGGTACGGGGATGTAACGGGACTAGCAACATGGCGTCCTGACTTGGGAAGGGGCAGGCGGATTTAGGCTCAACCAGGGTAAAAACGAGCGGTTCCATCCGTTATTCATTTGGTCTGTAGAGCCCAAGAGGTCTCGTTACAAAGAACAAGCATGCCTCCAGGACCACCTGTCTCACTGCCTAAAATCCATGTGAAAAAGAAAACTATCCGCCCAAGTTCTGCGTCCGCGAACTTGCAGACGCACCCTGCTTTTACAACTGGACTTTTCGACGCTATTCCTCTTCGGCCGTCTACTGCATCCATCCAGCCACCCGATGCAAAAGGATTGCTTGGACAACGTCCACATACACAAGCTGGTGGACCACGCCGACAATGGCAATTTCGTGCCAGAGAACAGCCGCGGCCAGAGGACTCCATAGTGAAACATCCTCGTCGACTGACCCTTGGTGCCGTAGATGGAATTGCTGAGTCTGAGTCCATTGTGAGGCCTGGTCTTCTGCAAGGAAATGTTGCACAACAATCTAAAAACAAGGTATGTCCATGTTTTTTGTATCATTTTTTATTTTATTCCCCGTATGATACCACGTTTATTGTAAACACGAAAGTAGGTCCCTCAAAATATCGTCTGCAACTACTCGATGGTTTGCAGTTTGATAAAAGTGCCGTCTGTGCACTTTAAGAGCGAGTACTAACGTAATGAAAATAAATTTCGAGTCGTAATGATTAAACTCAGTCTAGATTTGGGTTTACTTCTTTTGGTTTTTCATGTTTAGCGGTACATGTTTGTTTTTTGGAGAGTTTCAAAATTGAGGTGACAAAATGGCGGATTTGTTGTAGCAACTCAATGGCTTCCGCTTCCGTTACTATTTTAAGATACCACGTGCCTTTGTTTACTTTTCGCCCAATTCCAAAACCGAGTATTTATTCATTAATACCTTGGTTTACTATTACCAAGTGTGTGCACATAAGATTTGCTTCAAATGCTTTTGTAATGAGGGATTGGAACTAGCATAATTATGGCTGACTTCAGTGAAAGCAGTGTTTATTTAGCCTCTGTTTATCTGTAACAAGAAAGATTAATTCGTATGGTGAAGCTGTTGAACTCATTCCACATTTCTTACATTACCTCTGTGTACTAATAACTTGAGAACTTGCTATTCTCATTACAGCCACCAGATAATAAGGTTTGTTGAACTCAGTTCCCCATTTCAATTTTGACTTTTTCCTCTTAGCAAGCCTTCACTCCCTGATTTTTACATGCATATATATAATTATTTATATGTTTATTCCCAATACTTGTTATATCAAGCATTGCCTTACCCATGTGCTTTGCTGAACTTACTTCCATTTGTGTCATACACTGTATATCATTTCCCTAATGGCCACTATGTTTTTTTTTTTCTATCCTGGCCCTGCATGAATTATTAGTACGTGTATATATTCACCAATTAAGGCTCAGTTGGTATAGTTCACCCATTAGGGGATGCAAATGTATACCACTCATGTGCAGGAGAGGAAAATGTACTCCTGTCATCCACCAGTGGGGGCGATTGTGTACCTGCTGTGCAGGAGGGGGTGCAAATGTATTCTGGTTTTGGGTCTCGCTAAGTGAAGTCATGTGGCCGCTGACTTCCTTTTATGAGTTGACTTCATGCGGTGCATTTTAAGACAGTATATCGCCGTAAGATGGTCAAGATGTACGTGCATTTAATTTTGTCAGTTGTAATTATAATCATTTCATTGTCAGTCTACTGGTGCACATGTGCGACATTACTTTGCATGGTGAAAGGCAGCGGCCGTAGGATTACAGTTCGACTTTGAGTAGTGAGCAGGAGTATGGTGCTTCGTGTTTCAACTCTTTGTTAAGTCAAACGGTCTTGAAGAATATGTGTTTGAATGGTTGTGTAATGGCATCCATATATCCACAACTCCTCGGCAATACGAAAACCTGTTTCGTCTGCTTCGTCTTCGATTTGCCGGAAACACAGCGTTTGCTGACCATAGCAGGGAAGTCTGGCAATCGTGCTTGAGAGTTGACCAGTCCGAATGTCAGAGTACATTTGCACCCCTCTCCCATGCTGCTAGTATACAATCGCTCCTCCTAGTGGTCGACTGGCCTACATTTGCTCCCCCGTGAATGACTGGTATATGGGCGAACTGTACCAACTCAGCCCAATTAAGCTGTGGCTTCTGTGTCAAGCACAGCAACAAACGTCCACAACCTTTCTGCTTCATTGTTCCCTTTCACCTGGCGCACATAACATTTTTGCTATTTTTGGTGGGGTGTGTATCTTGATAGCGATCTTTCAATTGGCGTTTCAGATGTGCATGTGTGTGTTTTCAATTGCTTACGTGTATTTGTGTTAATGATTCATCTTTTTGGGTTCTCTCAAAAACAAAGGGTATTATTATGTCAGTAGATCATAGTAGTAGATGAAACCAAAGGGGCATCCAAGCACGTCCAGTGAAATGCAGTTATAGACATGGTATATGTGAAAGATATCATTTAAATTATTCATTTGTTTGCTTTCCGATAAAATCATAAATGCAAAGAAATTGTTGATTTTTTTTTGATTTTTTTTTTAATAATTTGCATACATAATTTACTGACACCTCAAAAGAGGTATCACACCACTCACCAGAACTGTCAGCGCTGGAAGACAGAAAAATATGACATCTCTGTCTGCATGTCGGGCAGGCACCTGTTAAATTCAAATAGAAGTCATGTTCCAGGTGCTAGTAGATTCATAGGTCTACTTCAGGTTACTTCTTCTACAATAACGTATTCAAAAAATACAATGTCACGCTTTCTAGCAAAGAAATGGAAGTAAAGGGTTTGACATACATGTAATATGGTGTGTGTGATACTGTAAAAACTGCATTGCTTTTAATGCATGTCAGCCACTTTCGGCACCTTGTTGGTTGAGGCCGTTAGACAACCTTGCTTCCACTCATATCTATACCTAGTCTCCTCTTGCATGACTTCATGTAGTCAGGAAAATATGAGTACCAGTAGTATGTCTACCGTTTTCAAATACAATTTTTATACATGTGGGGTACTCCATTTTGTATTTTGACTAACATCCAAATCATTGTCCTGTACCTTCTACCAGTAGATGGCGTGTATAAAATATGGCCTAATAACTGTTTCAGACACCCAAACTCTGCATTTTAACTCTCTGTACATATATATATGTATGTGTATGTCGTCTATTGCAGCAGTTAAATTTTTAGGTGCGCACTGGTTCTTAGAAGATTACTTCTGCATACAAGTTTTAATTGTACGTGTATCTGTGTAATCAACAGTGGCTCAAGCAGTTAGCAGCATTAATGTTATCATCTGTTGTGTCCGTATGTGTACTACATGAACTCGATATGAGATTGGCTGATCGAAAATATCACCAAGATATGAGTGTTCTAGTTATACTGCACCTCATCTTAAAGTAAGAGCAGCTTATGTTGACCTGAAACCAATCTCCTGTCTTCCGTTGTGGTGTACATTTGCTGGTATGAAGTCTTTTGCAGCCATTTCCAGCCTTCAGTCCCTCCTGCTGTTCCTAGTATTGACTTGTCGTTTGTGACGGTAGGCGGGTTGGTTTGTCTTTAGGTTTGTAGACATGGAAACATTCTGTTGTGTAGCATCAAATTTTCATGGCTTCTTTGCCTGCATTGTGAGAAACCTGTCTATCGCCTACAGTCACATCTCAGGAGCATAAATTGTGCATGGAGTCACTGTGCATGACTTATACTGTTTGGATGAACAGTTGCACCTGAGCAGTCAACCCTTGTAGTTGTATATATATTTGTCTAATTTTCAGGAATTAGCCCTTTTCTTTTTCTGTATCGTTCTCTCAAAAAGAGACCTATGATCATTTGATGCTTGTAAAAGTAAAGAAAGACAAACTAGCCTACAGACATGATGGTGTTTGAAGAGGACTTGGACATAGTCTTGGAGTATTTGGCCAGTAACCACTCTGTCATCGTTCTGCATCTGTAGAGAGGTTTCTTTGTACATATGTAACAGATCGAAACCCCACTTCTGCGTTTTTCTGATTATCTTGTACATGTAGCATCCATCTTGCCTCTTGAGCATGGTTCAGAGTAGACGGAATCTGTGGATGCTTGCGTTGGCAGCAGTAGTTGATGCTCTTGTGCATGTATTTTTGTCAGTTTAGTGGAAAACGAATTGCAGAATTACATTTGTTAGCCAAAAAAGAGAGGGAAAAAAAAGCAGCACACAATGAGTGCCCCATTTGTGCCAGAGGATAAACTGTATGTGGGGTTTAGACCACGTAGGACAAAAAGTTGTTCTTGTGGAAGACCTGGAGTCAGCCTAATTTCCGAAGGAGTAAATACTGATGGAGAGAACTACAGCTCAAAGGAGATGGAAGACAGCACTCTTGAAACCAAGCGTAAGGAAGGTGAAATAGCCGTAGTTGATGAAGAACTTCTCTCAGGTGGGAAGAGGACAGGCGAGAGAAGTGGTGGGAGAGGCAAGAGAATCAGTTGTCAGTGTCAGACTTCAAGGCCTTTGAGGTTCAAAGACAAAACTACTAAAGAGACGTTAACTGATGAGTACGGAACTGGTACTCGAAATCTTGGGTATGTTCACATAGTGTTGTTTTCTTGAATCCACTTCAGAATATTTTATTTTATTTATTTTTATTTTATTTTATTTTTAATGTTTATTGTTGAAATCATTTGTATAAACTGCTGATTGAATATATATATATGCGTTGTAAAGCAACTCCACATAGCGGCACATAGAATATTGTACTGGCCATTGGAGTCGCCCATTGTTTGCCACATGTATGAGTATCTTTTGATTCACAAGCATTGCACAATATCGTGTGTAATTATATCGTCATAGATAATTGTCGTAACTGCCGGAATTATGGTAATTATGATTGAAGGTGCCGGAGGATGTGGTCTCAGAGAAGCAGTCAAGCATAGCGTGCAAATCCTTGAGAGCTTACCCATCAATTGTGAATACAATTACCGGCAAGTGCATCGACTGTCGGGCTCTGCTCAGCCCCACACCTGCATCCGTTTAATTTTTTATGCAATTCCATGGCTTTATTTCTCAGACAGGAAACGTTGAATAAGACCATTTCTGTTCTAAGCGTGCAAGAAGGTTGACTCGTGTATGTAAAGGCTCGGTGTATTTTGTAAATCAGCATCATCAGCAAAGCTTATACAAATTTGCTATCACAGAAATAGCCTTTGAAGGGCATATGTACGCTCATTTAATCTGTTGCCAGCAAGCTCAACTTTCCTCTTTGACAAGAGTGGGTTTGATCGTTTTGAAGGATGTTGGTGTTTGAATTTTTATTATATCTTTTTAAAGGGAGTGTTATTATGGCAGCACATTGACCAAGTCTGTTTTTCAAGGATGCTTTCCTAATATACCTAACACTTTTTAAGTTTTGAAACTATGAGTTTGGGTGTAGAAATACTCATTGACATAAAGGCTTGAAGCATGCCTTGAAAACGTCTGGACGAGTCCTTGGTGCATTTCTAATGTTCTAGTACATTGAATTATATAAGAATATGTACATACATTGTTTTCTTAATGCTGTTCTCTGCATCAGTGCATTCAGTTAATACAATATGCTGCACACAAGGTGTAGCAACTCTGCATTGGTGTACTGAGGTTGCTTTGTCTTGAGAAAGATCCAGCCTCTTTGGATGATTGATGGACCTTGGAGTAAGGTTGCCTTTTGGTGACACGCTTCATTGCAGCGATTCCAATAGCGTGACGCCTGTTTTGGCACAAAGCGTCCAAGATTGGGGAAAGAACAATCACAGGGGCCCAATTAATCCCAGTAAGGTGTAATATGAACCTCTTGGCCGTAATTACCTTTTCCTCCGGGCTCGTTTTGATGGCGGTCAGATTCCCATTTCTGGCGGTGACATGATGCCTGGGTCATTTCCAACGGAGCATTGTTGACGATAATTATCTTTCTTCATCCGCCTACTCCATCATAGCCTCATCGACCTTGTCTACTACACTGACCTCACCCTTCCCTCAGCAGCCCCCACCCCCGTTCACCACCGTTGTTGCATGCAGTCACCCAGGGTTCTGACTTTTCTTGCCAACCTCATTAGGTGGGGAAGTCCTTAAAGATTGATTTTGAATTATTCCCGAGAGAAGCCTGGCAGAGCGGCGTTCTACCTTAGGTAACTCGCATCTTGCGTGCGTGCGTTTGCTTGGGGGCTGCTGGAGCCGGTGGAACCGCACTGGCCAGCATTGGGATGAATTAGTGCTGGCCGCAGTGTAATCAAGGTGCCGATGGAAGGGCGGAGGAGATGGAAAGAGGTGAGAGCCAATGGTTTATTACACTCTTGTTGCCCCGGGGGCCCGCCTGGCAACCGCGCGCTTGCCGCTGTCCCTTTCGAGTTAAGTGCCAGAGGCTCTGGATGATTGCTGCTAATTACACGTAGCTTTCTGTGATCCAGTTCGTAGGTCTTTTATTTCTTCTTAGCGTATACGCTTTGGTTCTGAAAAGAACGTTTTAGGTTATGAGGAGCCGCTTTTGGTCAGTGTCCTGTGAATGGTGTGTCGAGTTTTTCACTGTTGAGAAGGTGAGAGCCTCGTATAAATTTATTGGTGACTGCATGGGTACTGTACCAGCAACTGTCCAGGATTCTTTCAACTTCATGATGAAACTTCGCATTTGTCAGTTTTTATCATGAACATCCTCAGACCGGATGGGCATGTCACAGTGAATCATTCTTCAGTTGAAGGCCAACCATCACAGAAAGCCTTACCTCTGTCAAAATACTTTCTTTCATCTGTGTGTTTTGGATAAACTGGACCAAACAAATTAACACGAACAACACCTCCAGAACGCAGATCCTTTCAACACTGAAAGTATGGAAGAAGAAGTCCTGTCAGCCAAAAAACTTCGCACCAAACCCAAGGTCACTAGAAGGAAAGGCTTCTCAACACCAGAACCAAGGCCTCAGTCTCAGTTGTATGATGCCAGGATCCCTCGAAGCTCAAGAAAAAATCCTGTCACACCAAAATTTGGCTGGACTGTCTCCTCTAAAGAACAGCAGGTGAAAACAAAAGAAAAGTCATCTGAGGAGCTGCTTAAAAAGATTGGGCCGGAAGGCTTGAGACTGCATGAGGACATCTGTAAACGAATTGAAAGGAGGCTCCTGACACCTGATGGTGCAAAAAGTCCACAAGACGATTTACAGGAGGATTCTGTGGAGCCGCTTGTAGCAGATTCAAAGCCATTGGAAGAGAGTGATGCAGAATCGGATCAGAACAAGTATCACCAGAAAGGAACTGGCAAGAGTGTTTCTTGCAAGGATGATGAAGGCAACACGTTTCTTACTGGTGATGGCATGGTCCTTGGCTCCTTCTCCACCATTGACCTTGCTGAATCTGAATTTGAGGCCAGCATCGCACTTGGCACCAAATCCAGTCATACCTTGGATGGATCTGGATCTCAAGGTTCCATTCCTCATAGAGTTCTGGGTTCAGTGTCATCAGGTGGAAGCCACCAAGTTCATACTGTGTTGGACATGGCCAGTGTGGAGACAGCGATCACCTTATTGACAGACAGCAGTAGGCCCCCCACAGTTCGAGCTCGCAGCAGGTTCAGCGATACCTCAGAGGTTGTTCCTTATAGTTTGTCAGCTTCCATCTCCCCTCTCCCATCATACAGACCACTCTTACTCTTAGGCCTAAGATGGAACAGCCATTGATGGTCACGTCCATGGGCAACAACAATAACTTGCTGTTGAACACGTTGCTTACTAGCTATTCTCTCTTTCTCCTTGGAGATGATGTTGATGTCAAGGCTGACACAGTACCCTTTAGTACAGTCTCCAGAATCTGCACAAACACACAGAATCTGTCTATTGAATTTCAAATATATCTTACAGTTAGGTTCACCATGTGTCTTGTGTGTATTGTCCATACAATTTGCTGTGTAAACATGCGTGATGGCCCCACAGTACTTGGTATCAGTAGTTACGGTAATCTGGACAGGGAAGGAATTATGTCTTTAATTTTATTTTCGGATACCAGTGAATGTCAGAATGTTTATGAACATGATTTCATGGTTTATATATTGCTCCCTTTGTTGAGTACATCGTGCAGCTATGAGCGTCGGGGAGTTTGATTTGTGAGCAGGCCATGTAAACTAATCTCCACACAGTATCAGCCAGGAATGGGAGTTTATGAGTCCCCTTTTCCTGAACAGTTTATAGCTGTCATAAACAGAACCACTCCACAATTATTAACCCTCAGGAGTTGCCGCGCTCTTCGCAAGTGAGATAGGTTATTGTCTACACTTAAAAGGAAGCGTGTTGTTGTATTAAGCACATGTTAAGACGTCAGTTGCTATGTTCTGGAGTGGGTTTGTTTTCAAGTGTGTGGTGGTGGCTGGCGTTTTTGTCACTATCTCTCATTTACATAGGTGGCTTATGGTATGGTTATTGGCGTGTAATTTGCTCTGTGTTTTTATGGGTCTGTGGCAGAGTGTGTCCATTGACATGAGAGGGTGGTCTCGCTCTCATTCGTGTACCACACCTCAGTTCTGGCCTGTTTGGCATATATGAATACATTTGAACTTACATGTACTAGCCTAGTTAGCTACAACACCTGCCTTGTTGCACGTAGCTGATGTCTGTGGTGCACATAGGATGATGCGTGCCAGAACTACCAGGTCTTCAAATCAGTTTTTTAAGGTGGACAGTTTTGTTTTTGTTTGTATGTATTTTTGTGGGCAGTTTTCTTTGAAATGGCTGTTGCATGCAAGTGTTTCACTGGTGAAAATGTCTGCAGTTGCAGATTTTCATTGAACACACTGACTTCAGCAGGCATGCAGTTTTCAGCGTAGAATTCGGTTCAGATGAGTTAAGCTGGCCTTGAAATGAGTTCATTGTTAAATCTCAGTTTTTGATGCAAGAAAGACAGTAGAGCTAGCATGACAGATACGTCTTAGAATTTAGATGCCGACACTTTTAATGGCATAGGTATTTTGATCGTATTGACTGATGTGCCTATTTTTGTGCAGGATTAATTTACTCCACATGAATGTGTCAGTATTTGGTATAGAGGTTTTTGTCCCCATTGAAAGAAATTCACGCTATTGTTTCTTTGTTTATCAGATTGAAGAAAAGATCAACATCGACACATTGGAGACTTTGAAACATGCGTTCGCCTCCGCTGATGTCAACCGCTCTGGGGACCTGGAGCTTGAGGAGTTCAAGGAGCTTCTCAAAAAGCAGCTTCATCTGCCTCCAAACAGGGTACATAATCATGTCAAAAGTTATTGATTTAAAGTTTGGCTTTGAGAAGCAGATACCAGAAAAAAAATGAGATTCCTTCAGTTCAGAGAGTGGGAACATTTTGAGGAAACTGTGTGTAGAATCAAACAGCAATAAATTGTAGAGTTAGCGGACTTACCACTTATGACAAGCACAGAGCGTTAGCTGTAGGAGTTTTGAGGGTTGTTATACATGTACTGGTTGAAATACACCCTTCCACACCCACCGACCCTATCCAAGCATCCACACACACCACAGGACCATTTCACCTCATCCAGCCGTGTGCACACACATACGCACATCACAAATTCCTTGGGTGGTGCTTTCAATGCTGGGTGTCAGTCACACTTCTGAGTTTAGTTATGTCACTTCAGTCCAGTTCAGTTCAAGACAGAATTTCTGCACTCAGAAAAGCCCTTCACACGCTTCACCCTATCTCTCAGTAATCTCCGCAGTGCCGTCTTTGAGACTGTTCCACTGTTGTTTGATTCAAACAGGCCCTGTCATGCCGATCATCAACCAGTGCTTCTCAATATTTAATGAAAGGGTAATTTAAAAAAAAGAAAAAAGAAAGAAGAAACTATACCAAAATATGAAAGTTGTTCAACTGACATGGTACAGTGTAGTCATAAGCGTTTTTCTGTGTTGTCATGCCTCTATGACTTTCCGTGCATGATCTCTTCTTCTCTGTGTTCAACAGGAGCAGCAGATTGATGCTTTATTCATGAAGATCGACTGGGCCTCTGAAGGGTCGATCACCTGGGATGAGTTCTGCACCTACATGCAGTTGGAGTATGCGGAGAAGGAAGACTCCTATTTGAGAGCCAAGGAAGTGTTTTTTCACACGCCTGCCCGCATTGAGAACATACCCCACCGTGACCCCATCCTCCGTATCACGGACACAACAGATGGGACTTTCGTTGCATGTAGTCAGGTAGGCCGTGAAATACTTCAGAGCAGCGTTCGTTGCTAGAACATAGACAACGTCTTCAGCCATGTGTACTAAAATTTTGGGGAGCTGCACGGTGGAGTAGTAGAGAGTTGGACTTTCAATGCTTGGGTAGAGAGTTTCAATCCTGACTAGAAGCCTTATGTGGTGGAAAAGGACGTTAAACCCCTAAACACCCACCCATCTGCTTTTGTAAAATCATTGTCTTATAAGTCTCATTGACATGTACAGAAATGCTCCCTCAGTTTTCATGCATAGTCACAGCACACTTGTTGCAATTATTATTCTGTCTTTTGGATTTGACTGATATGCAATTTCTTTCATCAGGAGGGATGTGTGACATTCTGGTCTGCTAACACAGAACTGAAGAGAACTCGCACTGTTGTGGTGAGTGCTTTTATTAATATTTTAATGATGTGACTTCTAGAGAATGTGTGTGTGTATTTGTGAGACAGATTTTTTTTTTTTTTTTTTTTTACATGTATCCTGTTTTCTACACATTTGTAATCATTGTTTGAATTGTTTGGTGGGGGAAGATTACCAAAAATCTTGTACTGTATCAAGAGAAAGCGCCCAAAGATGCAGTCCTCGTTCATTCATGTCCTGGGTTAAATACTCCCATGGTAAGCCTGCCCTATGAGAGGGTGTGACCATGCAATACCCCGCCACATGGGCAATCATTTTAGGGGAACAGGAATAGTACATGTACATGGATATCTGTACCTATTGAGTTCTGTCAACTTTTTCAGAATACTGAGAACACTGGCAGGACAAAACCAAAATGGATCACTGACTTTGTCATCATGTCACAGTTCACCAAAATCATCGTAGGCACTGGGTAAGTTGTTTTCTTGTTCATAAACTCACATTTCTGTTCTGCTCTTGGAAGTGTAGAGAGCATGCGGTGCTCATGTATCATCAGTCACTCGTTGATTGCATGTGTATATTGCATCATTACATGTATGTCTTATTCCGTTCAGAATTGCAAGTAGTGTACGGTATTCAGTATGGTCAAAACATGCTTGTAACGTCGTGTTGTGCACTTGTGTTGATTACAGTGACCGCGAGATCCAGTTCTTTGAGATGTCATCATTTGAGCCGTACTGTCAGATCACTGGACTGGAACCGTGCCACTGAAACTAGACTACAGGTAAGAGCTTAGTGACTGGTATTTATCAGAGTGTATAATTATTGTACATGTATGCCAATCTCTTAAATTAAATTAAATTTTGTACACTTCTCTTGAAAAATTCTGTTGTTGATAACATTTGAAAGGGCATTGCACACAATGCATCTTTCTAAATTATTTATTTCATGTTTTATCTGTTTGTGTAATCTGATAAAAGCTATTTACAGGGGAATATCAGCACTGTGCTTACAGTTGTCACTGCAAGTTTTATTCATGTGCAGCCCAACAGGATTTGATGAGTGCCTAATTCTGTACGGAGACACCCAGGGCTGCATCAACATTTTTGTGATCAAGTCCGCAGGTGAATGTCTGAGGTCAGTATTTTCATTTTTAGTTTTTTACATAGAGCAGAATGATTTATGAGCATAAAAATGGTAGCATAATTATCCCCCTTTAAGTGCATATGCACTTAAATATGAACATGTACACGCTTATTGCCTAACTGAAAATATTACACAAGATGTGGACTGATCTTAGGTGGACAGTAGTGAGGAAACTAAATGATTAAAGGTCTTTGACCAGAAACTGCACAACCATTTGTCACATTGTTTCACAGGACGTGGAAGAAGATGCCAAAACATGAAGGGTTCATTGCCAGTATTAGCCTTGATGCTGTGGCCAATGGACCGAATGTTCAGTTCATCCGATGGCAAGTTCATGGTGACTGGGTCCAGCAGGTACAGACTCTCTGTTTTGTGTTCCCCTGTGTTAATCTGAATGAGTATACACTGAACTAGGGGCCACAAACATTGCAAATCTGTGTGTAATACTGCACCTTTGCAACGGCTTATAATACATTTTTAGAGATTTTCTGCAACAGCAAACACATGTTTGAGGCAGCCACCTGATTGGCAGTCTGTGTCGGGAAGATCTGTATGCTGTTCCCATTTAGTCACATCATATGGGGATAGGAGGTGCGAAGTGGCATGGGCGTGCGCATTAAAAACTTGGTGTTTGTTGCAGAAATGTTCAGACAATTAACATTCCTGCTTTATGTTTGGTTGGAAACAGATGCTTTGGCACTTTCCTTGATTAAATCTGTTGTAAACACCTGAGAATTGTTCTTGCAGATCAAGTATTACCATGACATTGGGCAGGTTATATCATGTTCCAACAACCCAAACACTGCACTTGTCATAGGTAAGTGCTAATAAACTTGCCAGTCCTGGTTGTTTCACCAGATAAATTCATTCAAATTTCATTAAATTTGCTTCACTGCCATCATTTGTGTGCATGCAAGTATACTTTTGATGGAATATGTTTTGCATAGTGTCACACGATACCAGATCTGTGTAACTGGTGTGTGTAACATTACAGTGTGTAACATACAGTTTTATCATATTGGAAGCATGGAGGTGTTTGATTCAAGTGATTTCAAGTGACACAATCATCTGAACATTTTGATTCATATCTTGAAAAAAAAACAACAACAACAAAAAAACTATAAGAAAATATGTAAGGAGAATTTAAAATGTATCCCATCATTTTTCCATCAGGTTGCACCATTGGCAGCACGCATGTTGAACAGCAATTGAAGGAGCTGCGTGACCTTGGTGGGGCAGAGAGATCGCGACCCAAACAGTTCTATGCATACAATGTCACAAAGACGCGTCTTGAGGCTGACCAAGCAGTGTTTAAAGTGTACAAAGGAGTGAAATGTTTTGATTTCTCCAAGGACAAAAATATCATCGTCACTGGAGGTAAATGATAAGTGCTGTGTGTAGAAAGTTAAGATCTCATTCCTTCTCAGAGCAGTGTGCATTTTACTTCTTGTGAAATGCTTCTACATGTAGTTTTGAAATTCTTTCTCCCAATGTGTTTGGTTGACAAGGATTCTTCTTTTCAAAATTAACTGATCAGAACCTGTGGCAATCGTGTTGACTGATAGTGATTGCTTTTTTTCCCTGGCATGTAGGTCAGTGTATTCAAAGGAAATGGCTCCATAAGATTTCTTGTTCTGGTTTTTTCAGGGATGGACAGAATCATCCGATTGTGGAACCCATACGTCTCCCAGTAAGTTGATTGCATGTTAAACTGTTTTGGGTTGGTATGGGTGGGTGCATGAGTCAAGTGTGAAAACTGATGTACGTGTATTCCGTTTGTGCATCAAGGGAGATAATTTGAGAACCAGGCTTCTCATCTTGCACAGAATCGTTGCAGATATACACAAGAAATGATGTTCAGAATGAGAGTATGAATATATCACGCTTGCTGCCACTGCTTAGAAGTGTATCAGAATAGTAGAAACAGGATACGTTCAAGGGCATTAATTTCAGGATGGGCAACACTCAAACTTGAGAAACAAGGATCTGTCAGAAATACTTCACAGCATTTACTTCAGATTTTCAAATGCTTCTTTGCAGAAAACCGACTGCCATGCTGCGAGGTCACAATGCTCCCATTTTCTACCTGCACATTGCTGACGAAGATGATCGCATTTACAGTCTTTCCACAGACCGCTCTCTGAAGGTGAAGGCACAAATGTCACATTTCAGTCAATACATGTACATTGTACCTTATATTTGGTGGTGGGGGTGGGCCACCAGGGGAAACAAACTTAGGATGGATATTGCCAGATCTTAGTGCTGTCATCTGACAAAATGCAGACTGCTCTTCCCATTGTTTTTGTTCACCACTGCTGGTTCAGGAGTGATGTATAGGTAGAAAGACTATTGTTGGAGCCTGGAGAAGTTTTCTTCAGCAACAGTGTAAGAAGTCACCACCAGGGTTATACTGTTGTAGGTTAAATGTCCTGGCTGATTGTAATTGCGTAGGACATTTACCCTGAATATCATCCACTGTTGTGCAGGAATGATTAGACTAATGTCCACCTTCGTGAGAAAGTAATCGGACATTTTGAAAATTAATCTGTGGTCGATATCCGACATGGATGTGAAGCCCTGCTTGCTTTCAGATGCTTAGACATCAGTGTTTCTGTAGGGACTTGGGCTGAAATGCGTTTGAGCTCATTAGACCAGGACAAAAGTGTGCTAATATCCATTAAGATTTAGCGTTAAAGGATAAACATACCAACCAGTGAGTCAAAACATCACAGGTGGAGGTGTAGGGCAGCTCATACTACTAAACTTATCACCTTTGTGTGTGTGTGTGCTTTGACAGGTGTGGGATATCCAGGACCATACCTGTTTGTTGACGATTCGCCCCAAGAGCCACAAGATCCGGGGCGATCTGCAAGCTGTGCACTACTCCCCTGTGTCAAAGGCCATTGCTGTGGCAACCGACCAAATGGCTGTGCTCTGCCTCAGACACAAGTAGGTTTAGGTTCTCAAATGTTTGGTGGATCTTGTGCAGTCTCGAAGAAATGTGTCTTGGTTGCTAAACGTTTATTTATTTTTTTTTATTTTTTTTTTTATACAGCTTGAAAAGAATTCATGGTGTAACAGCATTTATGGTCGGTAATGTTTGGCAAATAATTACTGGTACACTTCTCATGTTGCAGCTACTAATATGGACTGTATACAGATGCTTTTTATGTATTAGTGTGTACACACATGCAGCAGGTGTATTATGTGATATTAATATTACGGCTGATTCCACACAGGGCTGTAATGCATGCAGACATGATCATCTCTCACAAAGACCCTGTGACATGCTGCAAGTACAACCCCAGCTTCAAACAAGTTGTCACTTGCTGCAGTGGATCGGTATGTATATTGCTTACAGTGTCAGTTTATCGCATTTGGCAGACAGATGATTTTCAGAAATAGTGAGGCCTTGCCTAAACCTCAGATTCTCAGTTAGACTATCAACGCCCACATGGTCAGCAAGATATGGGTCATTGTACATGTATAACTATGGCACCATGATTATATTTTGGCATGTCACACTTTAATTTTTATCTATTCTCCGCCAGCCATTACTGTTTCTGTTTAATGAATGTGTTGAAGTCATCTGTATTATTGTCAATATTTTGTGCCATATCTATTCATACGTTATCTTTTGGTATTCTGAGTGATTGTTCACAGTCATTACTTTGTTTGCCTTGACAAGGTGGTGAAACTGTGGGACTTTGAAACTGGCGCTCCAATCTTTGAGTACGGGGATGCACACGACGACTCGGCCATCACCTGCATGACCTTCGATAATACAAATCGCAGACTCATCACTGGTGGTCGAGATGGCATACTCAAGATCTGGAATTACAACAATGGGCACTGTCTCAGGGTCTTGAAGAAAGGTCGCTATTGCATTGTTTTTAACCTTGTTCTGATAGTTGGTTGAGTTTCAGAGGAACTTATCATGATGTCTCTCCTGTCATGTTAATTGTGAGGGTGTTACTTACAAGTTGTTTTTCCATGGTTAGAAAATATCAGCATGTTTCTTCTGTTTGCACTCGCCAAGCTGAGCGAAGAGAATGGTGCTGAAATACAGATAAATTTGCTATCATTCAAGTTCAAGGAATTTCTTGTGTGTAAATGTTTCAAACTTTATCTACATTTGTGTTTCAGAAAAGAAAGACAGGACTGAAATTGCTGAACATGGAAGTGGAGAGAATGAGATTTGTGACCTGACCTATGTGGAAATGAACAAAAACAGGTAAAACAAACAAAAGTCTCTCTTTTCTTGTGATCCTCAGATATTCGGGGCTGTATCCCTGGGCTCTGAATTGCTCACTGCTAAATTTACTCTTTTTGAATACTTTGAAATACTTCAGAACAATTTGTTGCATGACAGAAGTGACAAGCCTTGGCCCTAGAATGATACAAGTTTAATCTTGGAGGATGCCTGAAAATTGTTCTCGCTGCCTTCATAGGTACGTGATCTCTGTGGGATGGGACAGACGAATCAACATCTACTACGACTCACTGTCTGACAGCAACATCCACCATGTTCAGCATCCTGTCCCATACTGGGCTGATGATGAGGTGAGAGGGTGGACATGCATGTTCAGGGCTTCTTCTGTCTTGGAGACTTATATCAGACGAAGCTGGATTTGGACAGAAATCTTGCAGACTTACTTAGCGACTAACAGAAGTACATATATTCTGTGTGCTGTCTTCAAGTGTTGCAACGATCCCAGATCCCAACACATTGTACAGCGAGTGTCACCGGCGGTTTATTACAGAAAAGCCATTATAACCATATGGTGAAAAACTGAAAACAAACAATAAACCTTCATAAGGAAAACATTCAGCCTTTCAATAATAAAAACAAACAAACGAACCAACCAAAACTGACACTAGTCATTTTACACAACATTGGTAATCTAGATCAAATAAAATCATCAAAGTAACTCTTGACAGCGTAATCAATATCCATAAAATCATTTCTAATAGACTAAAATTAAAACTTACAACGTGTGCAGCTGTCAGATCCAAACTACTGAAAACGAATTACCGTGGCCAACTTGGCCAGACCAGAACGTCAGTTAAAAAAAAAGAAAAAAGATATGGGGTCCACAAATAGTAGGGCACGGGGGGAAAAAAAGCGTCTGCTGCGTTTCCGGCACACTCCCCGTCTAATATCATAACTGATATTACCAATCAATTTCTTCTAAAACAACGAATGAATGAACAAACTATATCACAGACTATATATAAAACAGCTTTAGTCAAATTGACTTCTGGGGGTACCATACTCAAAACAAACCACCAAAGGAAATCCCCTCAAAAACCAACAACAAAATTCGTGAAACAAACGTCACTAACCAAACACAAAGTCACTAATTGACTAAATTGTTCGTATGAACTCAGACATGCACATGGTCTATCACTTATGTGAAGTCAACTCTGGACGTTCGTCTACAAGAGAATTAGCTCAGTTACAGGCCGGACATAATGAACTGCAGCTTTGTCTTTGATCACCCGGATTTCAGCTGACCGAACCAGACCATCGTCTTGGCTAGAAAAGGTTTTGGATACAAGTCCGATCGGCCAGTTGTTCCTGTGAAGCTGTTTGTCTCTGAGAAGCACGAGATCGCCTTCTTTGATGTTTCTCTGCGCAGTTTCCCACTTTCTTCTCTGCTGGAGATTTTGTAGGTATTCCTCCTTCCAATGTTTCCAGAACACATCTGACAGAACCTGCACGTGCTTCCACTGGGACTTGTACATGTCTCTAATGTCCATGGGTGAGCAGAGAATCTGACTGTTGCCGGTTTTCTGGTTGAGCAGCACCGAGGGGGTGAGCAGAAATGGTGAGTCAGGATCATGAGAGATTGGGACGATGGGTCTACCGTTCACCACGGCACACACTTCAGCCATCAGCGTGCACAGAATCTCATGAGTCAAAGGCTTGCGTCTCATGTCTAGTAGCATAGAGTCTAGAATGCGTCTGATGACACCTATCATCCTTTCCCAGACACCTCCCATGTGTGATGCATGAGGTGGATTGAACTTCCATGAGACTCCGCTTTTAGAGAGATAGTCCGAAATAGGACCGTTTTCTACACACAGCGATTTAAGACCAAGTTCGTTTGCTGCGCCGATGAAGTTTGAGCCTCGATCGGACCGAAACTCAGTGACTGGCCCCCGCAAGGATGTGAATCTGGCGAGAGCGTTTATGAATGATGAGCTGCTCATCTCTTCTATGACTTCGATATGCACGGCACGGATAGCCAGACACGTGAAAACTACAGCCCAGCGCTTGGAGTTGGCGAGACCACCCCTTGTCTTCCTGGAGACCACTGACCACGGACCAAAGACATCAACTCCGACGTGAGAAAAGGGTGCCGAGGGGACAACTCTGTCGACGGGCAGATTCGCCATTTGTTGATGACTGAGGACTCCTCGAAGTCTCCTGCATAGAGGACATTTTTGAATCTCAGACGAAACAAGGCGCTTCCCACCGATGACCCAAAAACCGCCCGTGCGAAGAGCACCTTCTGTGAAATGACGGCCTTGGTGTTTCACTTTCTCGTGGAAATGGCGAACAAGCAGCATGGATACATGATGCTTCTTAGGCAGGATTATGGGGTGTACTGATGCGAGACCAAGAGTTTCTTCAGCTTTGCAAAGCCTACCGCCTACCCTAAGCAGGTCATCTTCACCCAGGTAAGGGGACAAAGAGAACAGAGGACTGGATCTGTGGACAGAACGACCTTGGCGCAGACACTCTATTTCTTCTGGGAAAGCTTCTTTCTGAACAGCTTTCAAAACAAATGTTTCTGTAGAGTTCAAATTGTCGACACTACGATGCTGGGAGCAAACATGCCAACCTTTGCCGCAGGCTGAGGGCGAGTGACAACTCTTGCAAATGTGTCGGAGAAGGCTCAGTGTGCGAATCATGGAGGTCCAAGAAGAGAATCTTTCAAGCCGTGTGGTCAGTGGGTTGATGACTTCTGAGACATCTGATTTTAGAACGTTGACTCTGATTTCTTTGTCATTGTCTGGACTAACCAGGGGGAAGAGCTGATCTTGAGCAGTCATAAGGTCTCTGCTGAGATAATCTTGTGGACCGTCAAGCCAATGCTCTACCTTCTCTTCGAGACGTTCAAGGTTGCCTCTGGTTGCAGCATCTGCTGGGTTGTGATTGGTGGGAACATATTTCCACTGCCCAGGACTGGAAACTCTCCTGATGCGTTCCACACGATTAGTGACATACGTGTGGAACCTTCTTGTCTCGTTGCAGATGTAACCAAGAACGACTTTGCTATCAGTGTGAAAAGTTACACTCTTTGGGACCACGTGTAGTTGGTCTGAAATGAGTTCATAAAGTTCCACCGCCAAAACGGCACTACAGAGTTCTAGGCGCGGAATTGTGTGCCCAGAGATGGGGGCAAGCTTAGCTTTTCCCATGACAAAGCCGATGTCGTTGTCGACTTTCACGTAGGCCACGGAAGCAATGGCCTTTTCTGAAGCGTCACAGAAGATGTGTAATTCAGCGTCTGAAGTCTGTGACAGCGAACGAGGAGCATACCTTCTTGGGATCTCCAGTGATTTGAGTGATTCCAAGGATTGTCTCCAATTTTGCCATTCTTCCTGACGAGTCAGAGGTAGGATTTCATCCCAGTTTCTTCCGTCTGGAGCTATTTCTCGCAGAAGAATTTTTCCGGCGATGACGGCGGGAGCTAAGAAGCCCAGAGGGTCGTATACACTATTCAGTGTTGACAGCAAACCTCTACGTGTGAATGGTGCGTCACCGAACTGTAAGTTGATGAGGAAGGAATCTGTGTTGAGGTTCCAGTCAAGACCCAAGCACTTGTGAACTGGAAGGACCGTCGAACAATCCGAGAGGTCCAGTGACTGAAGGTCTTCGCTGAGGTCTTCTTTCGGGAAGGCTTGTAAAATTTCGCGATCGCTGGAAGCTATCTTGTGAAGCCTAATCTTCCCGTTTTGCATCAGATCTGTTTGGGCGCGTTCCACAAGACTAACAACGTCTTCCTTACGAGGCAGAGAAGTCACGCCGTCGTCGACGTAGAAGTCTTCTTCAACATACTTCCTGACGTCTTCGTCGCTGGAAGCCACGGCTTTCCTCAGACCGTACGTTGCTACAGCAGGTGACGGACTGTTCCCAAAAACATGGACGGTCATTCTGTACTCGACCAACGGGTTGTCGAAGTCGTTGTCTCGATACCAGAAAAATCTGAGAAAATCTCTGTGATCCTCTCTAACCCGGAACTGGTAAAACATCTGTTCTATGTCTGCCATGATCGGGTGCTCGTCTCTCCTGAAACGTAGAAGAACTCCAATCAAACTGTTCGTCAGATCAGGCCCGGAGAGTAACAAACTGTTCAAAGAGACCTCGTGATAGGTCGCGGACGAGTCAAACACTCCTCTAATCTTGTCTGGTTTCTGGGGATGATAGACTCCGAACAGCGGAAGGTACCAGCAACTTTCTTCATTTTCAAGTGGTGGCGCTTCCTCTGCCGCTCCACTCTTCAAGACTTTGGTCATGAACTTGAAAAAATGCTCCCTTTTCGTGGGGTTCTGGCTCAACGAACGATGCAAGGCATGGGCTCGCTTTTTGGCTTCAGTCCTGTTGTTGAAACCTGGCTTTGCGTCTCTAAAGGGAAGAGGTGCGGTCCAACGACCATCATCCATCGTGAAGTTGGCGTCCATGAGGGTGACGAACTTCTTGTCTTCAACGGATAACCCCGGTTTCTCATCGTCTTTCGTCCTTTCGAAAACTGTTGCGCCGACATTGTCCATTTCCTTCACCTCAATGACGTTCTGACAGGGTACAAACATCGATTCTCGTCCGCCACTGAAGACGTTCGTCTTGTTCACACAGACTACTGAAGGCTTGTGAACTTTGTTGAGGCATACTTCTCCTATCACTGCCCATCCCAACCCAAGACGCTGAGCGAAGGGTGCAGACGGTGGACCAACAATCTGTTCCATAACATGATGTGCTTGCGGCAGGTCTCGACCAATGAGGAGACCGATGCTGATGTATGGGTTGAACGGCGGAATGTGAGTGGCGATCGATTGTAGGTGCAAATGATTTTGAGCAACCTCTGGTGTGGGAATCTCGGAAGTATCTTGAGGGACACTACATTCTAAGACCGTAGGGAGATTCATTGTTGTACGTTCATCGAGGGACTGCACCCGTAGACCTACAGCCTTGCGTCCACTGGTCATTTTCGTCCCTGCACATGACGACAGTTGATAAGCGCACTCTTTAGACTTCACTCCTAGCTGATCTAGCAGCTCTGTAGATGCCAACGAACGATTGCTCTGATCATCTAAAATTGCGTAGGTTAAAGCGCTGCGGTCAGAGTTGTCTGCGTAGACTCGAGTGAGGATAATCTTGCCGCATGATCTGCTGCCGTTCGAGCAGACCGACGTACACTTAGCTGAGATGACGGCTTCATCCTCCCCGCCGTGATCTCCAGGCTCAACAGGCGGGTTTCGCTGTTCGTTGTGCATCGTGGTGAGATGACCTTTTTTGCACTTGCCACATTCCGGCTTTTGCCGACAGTTCTTCGCGTTGTGACCAGGCCGCAAACATTTGAAGCACAAGCGGTTTTCTTTGAGGAACTTCAGTTTCTCTCCCCACTCTTTTGCCCTGAAGGTTTTACACATGTCCAGACTGTGTTGCGCCTTGTGAATAGGGCATCTGTCGCCTCTCTCTCCCTCGTGTACGTCTGATTTTCGATCACTTTTCTCTTCCTCTTGGACATCTGATTTTCGGCTAAACACCCTTTGACTGACAGTTTGCTCTTTCTTGGAGACTTCGGGTTGGAACTGGAAGGCTGGGTCATTAGACAGCTTGCACATTTGCCGCATGAATGTTACAAGAAATGAGAAGGGAGGAAAAGAAACCTGATGTTCCTCTTTGTATCTTGCTGCTTGAGAGATCCACTTTTGACGCAGAGAATGAGGCAGTTTGCGGATGATCGTGTTCACACCAGTAGATGAGTCATACACTGCAAACAGTGGCGAGAGGTTGGGGTTTTCCTTAGCTGACTGAATCTCATCTAAAATGTCACACAAATCATACAACTTCTTGTTGTCTTTGTTGGTTAGCGAGGGAAAATTCTCCACCTTGGCCTTGAGGCAGGCTTCCACCATCTCCGGAGAGCCATATCTGTCTTCTAGTCGTTCCCACAGAAGGCGCAAGCCTCTCGCTGGGTTGGCGGCGTTTGATGCGCGCAAGGACTGTGCATACTTTGTGGACTCTGGTCCGAGATATTTGATGAGTAGGTCAAACTCTTCTTGGGGAGAAGCTTTAAGTTCTCTTGTCACACTGAGGAAGCTACTCTTCCATACTTCAAAGTTTTCTGGTTTCTCATTAAAGTGTGTAAGACGTGAGAGAAGCAAGTCTTTCCTCAAGAACATTGTAGCGAGGGTTTCGCTAGAGTCACCTCTGTGATAGATCTCTTCTTGTTGTCTTATGTTCTGGTTCTGAGACTGGGTTTGATCAGGAACAAAAAACCTTCGCGCTAACGGACAAGTTTGACGCGACATTGACTGGTTGCTGTTGAAGCTTGGCAACATAACTAGCCGTCTCAGAACGACTGTCAGCATGTGGTAAGTGGATGATCGCGGAAGCGCTTGCGATAGATCTATTTTCTGCTTCAAGCACTGCAGCTTCGGCGTATTATATCCAAAGATATTTTTGTTCATTTCACTCAGTTTTTAGGTTTTGCTGAAGTGGCATTTGGTTTGACTTGGTTATTGTTGTGGCTGTCCAGTTTATTCCAGCAGTCTATTCCAGTATCTTGCGCTTTGGTATCTTCCCAGAGATGGTGGCTCAGATACAATAAACTACCAACAAAGATTAATAAAAAAGTAAAATGAATAAAACATTCAGTTCACTCAGTTTCATTTTATGTACTCTGTTTATTGTGCATGATGTGGTCAAGTCTGTTTCATTGGCTAACTATACTTTTGGTGGATTGTTTCACAGCGTGATGGTCACAGAGAGGATGTGCTTGCCGTGGCCCATTGTCTACCCAACCTGTTGGCTACAGCTAGTTACGACGGGGAAGTCATTGTGTGGAACATGGTGTCTGGGCACATCTTCTGTCACTTGCGGCCTCCAGCCCCTGCTGGTTACAGTGACCAGGCCTGTGAGTAAAACTGATGTGTACTTTACGTCGACTTCTGTTCAGATTCACCAGTCATTGTTGTTTCTGAAATCTAAACAGTTTTGCTGATTTTTGGAAGAAATGGCATGTGAGAGTATTGGTGAGAATGTTTCACAACATCAAATGTTGTTAGGCAACGCACTCCTAACAGCTAAGATTACACCCAGCATGAATGCAACTGAAAACAAAGATAAGAGAATTGGAAAATGGTCTTTCACTGACGCAATAGTTACAGTATCTGTTAAAAACATGTGGGTCATATATTACAACGAAAGCTGAATATCCCATTTTCCTTCCCCCCCCCCCCCCCCTTCCCCCCAAAAAAATAAATGCTCATTTCTTCTTCAGTTATGTGCTGCTAATTGAGCTGTCTGTCACTGTTTCAGTGGACGGTGACTTGGGAATCAGCAAATTGCTGTTCCTGAAGACGAGAGCGTACAAGAAAGATGCTGGATCACTGGTAGCCAGTGGCCCTCGTGCTCACATCCATATCTGGAACGTCTTTCAGGGAGGTCGTCTTATGGCACAGTTCCCTGGGGTGAGTTTTTGGGGGGCTTCCTGTGATTGTTACTTTTGTAGAGATCTATACATTCAAGTGGCAGAAAGGCCTAACTGCATTTCAGATCCACGGCACTTCGGCAGATTTACCGAATGATGATACTCATAGATCTTTGTTTAGTGTTTACCATTGTTGTAGCTAGATTTTTTGTTGATTTTTTGTTTAAGAATCTCCATGGTTTTTGTTTTGTTTTGTTTTGTTTTGTTGGGGGGGGGGGGGGGGGGGGGGGAAGATAGTGGATGGGAGCAGTGGAGTGTTACTGACCTTATATGGATTGTACTGGGAATTGCTGTCTGAGTAACAAGTTACTTTTGATGTGATTTGTTCATACAGTCTAAGGTGCCAGGTGGTATGGTCAGCGCCATGGTAACCAACAAGGCCAACACACTTCTGTACACGGCTGACAGTCTGGGCTTTATCTATGTCTGGGATGTGGCCAAGTACTGTCTGGAGAAAAGAGAAGAGGAGGCGCCAGAGGGTAAGTTAGCATGTGTATGAGAGAGACGGAGAGAGAGAGAGTGTGTGTGTGTGTGTGTGTGTGTGTGTGTGTGTGTGTGTGTGTGTGTGTGTGTGTGAGAGAGAGAGAGAGAGTAGTATGGTCCTTGTGCATGTGTAGGTGTGATGCATTTGAAACTGTGTCTGTCTGTGACAGTGTGTGTGTGTGTGTGTGTGTGTGGTGTGTGTGTGTGTGTGTGTGTGAGTGTGTGTGTGTGTGTGTGTGTGAAATGGTGCAGGCTGTGTCTGTGCTTAAATGGTGAATGGTTTCTTTTACAGTTGTTCTGTCTTGGCGTGGTCATGTTGAGAGTGTCAGCTGCATAGATCTGGTTGAGCAGAACAAGATTTTGCTTACCAGCTCTTCAGACTGTACCGTCCGCCTGTGGACCACTGAGGGACATTATATTGGTAAGTATTCACACTTGGTTATATTAGTGTCTTTGACTCTGTGTGTGTGTGTGTAGGAGTGTGTGCTTATGCAGGAGTGTGTGTGTACAAGCTGGTGGGAGCAAACATGCATGTGCGTATGTTTGATTGTGTATGTGTGCAGCTGCATGCTCTTCTGTTGAATCAGCCCTAGTATATCCTGCCAGATATAAAGATTTCTAGTAAGAAGTTCCAAGCCTTTAACCACCTACTTGTCAACATGAATCCAGACCTGTGAAATTGAAGCGGTTCTGTTGTTTAATACCTTAATTTTGCTGAGGTGACTGCGTCATCATTATAAACTACACTTTGCATTGCACTAAAACAAAAGGTGAACTGTGTGCAGGCACATTTGGCCAGCCAGAGCTGTGGGATGTGTACAATCCATCTACATACCAGCACCCTATGGTGCCATATGATGTGCTGGTGGACCCCATGAGTATGCCTGTTCACCCAGTCATTGCGCAGAAGGAGTCCACACATGAAGTCATTCATCAAGATGCTCGCAGAGATGGAGACGACAAGGTAATGTTCATCACGATCTGAGTGGAGAGATTTTTATTTTCTTTGTTGTATCTCATGTCCTTAAAGGCTTACATTGTAAAGATCATGAGCATTCTTTTAGGTGGAAGAGTTCCAGAAAACTACACAGCCTATATCATCTTACGTTATTTTGTAGTTGTTGAATTTTAATGTGGTCTTATATCTTTTATAATATTTTGTCATTGAGTTACTGAGCCCGTCCGAAGATGAATTGCCCCTTGTGGGATAAATAAAGTGTTTTGACTTGACAACTGAACTTTTTTCTTCCAAAAATCATGTTATGTAATTCTAAACAGAATATACCAAATTTGATAAACTCTTTTACAGTGTAGCAGACAGAATACTTTATTCATCCTGAAGGGGGTATGAAGTACATGTAGTGCATGTCTTCTTAAAAGGGTCTGGTTTGGACAAGTTCAGAAGGTATTAGCTAGGTGTATGATTTGTTAATTGTTGACTGCATATTATCAAACTCCTCCTGTCTGCTGCAGTCTGATCAGCGCAGCACTTCACCACCAGCCCAGTACGGCAGCAAGACACAGTTTTACGTCAGCGATGACCAAATTGCGGCCATGCTGAAACAGCGACCCTTTGACAAAGCCACTGGCAAGAGGTGAGGCTACATGAATATGAACATTGCATTGCTTATGGCAGATGTGTTTTATGTTTCAAATGTTTTACATGACCAACTTTATTTTGACTTGTTTGCTTGCCATCTTCCAGGTTACGCCATGAGAAGAACAAAAAGGTGAAGGTCGAATGGAGTGGTCCAAGTGAGTACCAAATGCTCCACTGTTACGACCTTGTCGATACCCCTCAGCCCTCTCCACCACAGCTCAAGGTCAACAAGGACGACCCATTTGACTTCTACATTGACTGATTCAGTGCAGGCGCTTGACTGACGAACTCAGCTGCCAACAATCATTCCCCTGCCAGCCTGCAGTGTCTCTGTGTGACTGTCATGGTCAGTTCTACGTATTCAAGAGTGCTGTGGAATATGTTACATAGCATTGGTGGCTGCAACAGTTTCAGCTCTCTTTTTATTGTGTCCTCTTGAACATCAGTCCGAAACTTGTACCTAAGTCTGCCATGGGCTGTGCATTCAGCATTTCGCAAACTGGAAGCAGTATTTCACTCTGGAGCATTCAACGCCATCACATGCAGTGCATTAACCAATCTCTCTCAGTATTTTTTGATAATTCACTTGACCTTTACTTGGCAGCATTGATTTTTGAAACTGTGACATGACTAATGACTGGCACAGCATTGATTTTCAAAACAGCTGATGTGGAGGAGATTTCACTTGCACTTTTGTGTAAGCGCTCAGCATTCTGAAGAATTGTTTGTCAAGCACTTAATTTTTTTGTTTGTTTGTTGGTTGTTTTTTGTTTTTTTTTTTGGGGGGGGAGGGGGGGTGTTTAGGGTTTGAGTCAAGGACGAGATCATGGAGTGTACTTTAGCCTTTAGCCTGTGCTGTCATTGATGTTTGAAAATGTGACATTCCTGGCCATTTTTATGGAATTTTCCATTAGTTACTGTGCTAAATGTACTAAGGTAACCTGTTAGGTTTTCTTAAAACCCTTACAGTTTTGTGTTGTGTAAATAGAAGTCATAATGAATTGTACAGTTCTATAATGTACAAACTGTATATAAAGTGCATGTGTACATGTGCTGCTGGTGACTGGGTGTGTGTGATTGATGTACGACTGTTGCTGAAACATATGGTATATAAACAATACATACATATACATATAATTGAAACAGTCCCAGAATTTTTGTCAGACATGTTACATGCTGTGCTGCTGTTTTGTAACATCTGGTCAGGTTCCCTTTGCTGTTTGTGTGATAATCATATTTTTGCCTTTGTCTTTATGTGTTGTAAGATGTGTCAGTTGTTACTTATTTTTTATACATCCCCAGACACAGAGATAACTGATAATGCAATTATTTATAAATGTTAATCCGTCCATTTGTCAGTATTTTGGGGTCATCATAAGCATAATTACTTCAGATGGTCTGTTATTTACATGGAGTATTGCCGATTCTTCTACAGAAATTTGTACCAGCACTGATGAATTAAAAAAAAATTTTCCTTTCTTTTAAACAAAGAGCACACACATGTGAGAATGTGCATATACTGCTGGTTTTTTTTTGTTGTTGTTGTTTTTTGCTTTTTTGTATTCTCCATCTTTTTTTATATTATAATGAACATGTGTGCAGGGAGAGGGGAGTTACCAGGGCAATTACATTTCCTTTTTTTAAATCAAGATCCTGTGATATATGACTCATTAGGCACATAGTTTTGTCCTGTAAATTTACTGAATGAAGTTAAACTGTAGCAATAATGGCGTGTGGAAAACTGTTGAAACTAGCAATGGTCACTGAGAATCAAACACTGATTAAATAACCAGCACCCTATTTGTTTTTTCAAAGGTTACATGTATTGGTATTGCTAGTTTCCTGTTTTTGGGAAATTCGTTTGGCGGCGTGAAGTCCTTGCCACTTGTTGAAAAGTATTGCTTTGATGCAATTGTTTATTTCCATGTGGAGATCTCAGTTTGCGTGAGATAGGGGTAATGTTTTTGTTATGGACTGCTCACATTTCAGTGATATTAATTCCTTGGCTTTATTTAGAAGAGGGTAAAATGGATTAGAAAAAAAAACCTGCATTTATTGTTCGTAGCGCTTCCTTTTAAAGTCAGTTTAATTTGCTTTTGTTTGGAGTGATAGTGGATACCCCGGTATTTCTTAGCCATGACATTAGTAAAACATCGACTGTTCTTTTTCTGTGATATACCGATGCTTGATCTATGCATTTGTTTCACATTTGGTGTGAATGTGCTTGATCAATACACACTACGTTGAAACGTTCCATGTACATTTGTAAGAGTAACAGGCTGTGCTGCTCGCGCAGTTTGAGTTGTGATGTGTGCTGATAGAGCTATTGCTGTGCACAACAAATTGATGTTGGAGTGGATATTTCCAAGCAATAAAACTGCTGATTGTGAAACCGTGTCAGGTGCTTCGTGTTTACTATTTACATGTCACACGTTGATGTCACAACCTTTCTTCCACTTGCACTTCACACAATGATGGATGTATATTTACGAACACTGAAAAATTATCACAATGTTTTAATTGGACAAAAGCAATTTACATGTCAGGCAACTGTGCCATACGAGTTTCCAATTAAACTGCTTACAATCATGTACAATTCCACATTGTCATTCTCACATGCTCAGATTCACTTCCTTGGTAAGGCAGACTCAAAGTGTCTACAGTTCTAGGGTAGGTTTACCGGTAAAAGCAATTCATGCTTAGAGTGTATGCAACACAAAGAATTTCCTATTCTTTCATTCACACAGTATCTTTAAACTGTCGCCAAAGGTAAGAGGCTAGCTAGCTATGAAGAAGTCAGCTAGCAGAAACTAAGCTCCTGTGAAATCAAAGGCATACATTATGCACTCTCTGGCCAACAACAGGAGCAGGTAGGCATCAGATATGCTGGGAATAGGATTGTCCATTCTAGATCCTGAGTTACGGACAGAAACAGAGCTGGTTTGTAACAGAGCTCAGACTGACCCCTGGAGTATGGTGAAACATAATACTGTACATAAAATGCCCATGGAATGGTACACCACACCATCTTGAAACCAAATTCACTTTTGTGACCACTGAATTGAACAAACACTGTTCTTGTCCATTTTCTCTTCAACAGAATGTACTTTGTGTCACTGCTGAAATTAACTATCTTCTTTGGCCCTGTTCTCCAAAAAAATAAAATGCTACCCCAGAAACGTCAAACTCGCATGAAAGTGGTACTGTACTATGGTTCAATTACATTCTGGAGTACCCAGAATATATATTCATATTATGAGAATCAAATACACATCCGGCGAGTGAAATACAAACAAAAGTCAACGAACTGCTTCTCGAAGAATTATGACATCAAGCAGCACGTCACCACATGCACAATTAAAGATCACTCGAAACATCAACTGACTGATCGGAAGAGAGTTAAAAACATTATACACTGTCACAGTGCTGACTTGACATCTCACACAAACTGGAAAACAACTTTTTGTCTTGACTAGACTAGACTTACAGGTGTATCTACACTCACACCCAATGTATTTGAAGGCATTCATACATGCCCTACCCCACAACCTCCCACCAACAGCTTCCGTAAAGACATACAAACACAACCAGTACCCATGTCACACAAGTGACTAGCGTGTATCCCATGTGTGTGATGTTTTCTTAGTTTTGTGTACTGTCACAATAGTCTTGCTAGGTTTGTGAATCTAAACGTATTTTCACATATGGCCGCTGCTTTCTCATGGATGAACGTTAGGCAGTTGTGGCGTTGACGTTGGCCAGCTTGTCAGCACTCGATTCCTTGGCACGACCATGCTTGTCAGCACTCGATTCCTTGGCACGACCATTTCTTGTGTCCTCTTTTAACACCGTTTTTCTTGTTCTCTCCTCTTTGCTCTTTCACTGAAAGTTCGGGTTAGATACTGCGCCTTTTGCATGTTTTATGTGCTTCATCAAAATGTTTTTGTTTTGTAAACAATTGCAATATTATTTGCTGCAATTCCAGTTGTGGGTGGCACAGTTAGCCATCGCTCCTCCCATGCCTCTGTTGTGCCGCAACTCACACACGGGGAAAGACCAGGGTAGTGAAACGGTTTTGATATT
Source organism: Batillaria attramentaria (assembly GCA_018292915.2). NCBI lineage: Eukaryota > Metazoa > Mollusca > Gastropoda > Batillariidae > Batillaria > Batillaria attramentaria. Next base: position 383,237 of record JACVVK020000361.1, read on the forward strand.
TTTCCAAGACAAGTACGCACTTTTGCTTGAACGGACAAATGCCAATAATGATCAACAGGCTGAACGGAATGTTTGATGCTTTTTCAAGTTTGAATGGATTTGCAGATGATTATTACAAGTGCAATGAATTCCCATACAGATTTTCGCAGTGATCTTGGAAATCTACAAGCATTTGTCAAAGGAACAGTAGTTAGATTTAGTAGGACTTCGTACGGAGGACTTCGCTGAGCAGCGTAACCCATTTACATGTAAATTAGGCTCACACGGCAGAGGCCGCGAGCTGCTAACGCGCTGCGATTGGCTAATGGCACCTGTAACGTGCCTAATTTACATGCAAATGGGTTACACTGCTCAACGAAGTCCTCCGTACGAAATCCTACTAAATCTGCCTAATATCTGAAGCCTTACTTGGCGGCTATACTTACACAGTATTGTAGTACATGTAACACTGAGTTCAATTCTTCACATACCTCTAGAACAGATGGACATAAATTTAAACTGGATGACAACTGATGGACAAGTTACAAATTTCATGGAGTCTCTTTTTCTTTTTTTTTTTTTTTTAACTGAAAACAGCAAAGCAAAACAGGGTTTGCCTTTTCAGTTGGCCTACTAACCCGAAACAGAATCTAATGCTAATGTAAATTTGAGCCACCGGCTTCTCCATCAGTACATGGCATTAAGACTGCGGGGCGTCATATCCAAAGAATACCACAGACGATGGATGAACTGCTGAGTGCGGAGATGGATGGAACAGTACAAGCTCCACTTCAGACCTACTGACTCCACAAACGGACAGCTGTGAAGATAATTTTCATCAGCTGACTGCGAAATGCAAACACGATATATAACAACCGCAAGAGAACATCCGTTGTCAGTATCGGTCGCCTTGAGACATAATGATGTGAGAGAGCTTTTCTTCCTTTGCTTTTCGCATATGGCACAGCTGCAACAATAAATGGAAGAACAAAGTTATAGTATCATGGTAGCAGATCCACATTTGAAACTAGAAAATGATACATGTATAATGTCACCAATATTCCAGCATCTAACGATGAAAGATTGGAAGAAGTGACTTAAATGACAAACCTGATATGCTCATACATACGTAATGACTACAAATACTCAGAGTAATTTTCTCTATCATCACCAGAAACTAGCTGATTGACACTGTAGTTGAAGAAAACCGTTTGAGGCAAGGTCTGTCATTTTATCATAATCAAGGCTGTCTGATTTTCACAACCCACACTATATCTGTCTTTAACACTGTAATTTGCTTCAACACATGACAAAACCATTTAAACTTACTGAGTGCTTGTAACACATACCTTTCGTTTTTGGAGAAACTGTTGTGTAAAATCTTCTACATCCATCTTTCCTGCAAAACACAACACTGTAAAGTTCAGTCGACAAACGAAAACCTACTGCACAAACTGTGATATTCTTTTGAAAAGAAAAAGTTTCCACTCCTTCATTCACAGGAAAAAGTAATCAAGCAAAACACAAAAAAAAGAGGTGAAGCTTTAGAATGAGAGAGGCCATTAAACGGCTTCACAGGCAGGGACAGACACTGAGAAAAAGACAGACAGGCAGAGACAGAGAGGATGAGAGTGAAAAGTGGCATGGTATGGTCATTCAACTCCGCCCCAGAGGAGCTGTGTGGATCATGATGTTAGATCTAGGAGCCTCAACAAATTAAGAATACAAATGGATTAACCCCCCCCCACACACACACACAGAGCTTGGAAATAGATAAATCTCTCCACTTCCTCGACCAACGTGACTAATCAAACTTGAAAAGAATATATGTCAAAACAAAACAAACAAAGATGTGAGCAAAGATGAAACCTACGACTGAGAAACTGTTCCACAATATTCTCCGACTCCTCCTCTGCCTGCAAGATGGCAACCTTGAGGTTGGTCTGGATGTTGGACGGGCGGAATTGTTCGGACAGTGCCAGGTGCTGCTCACAGTTGGCCTCAAATGACTGTCTCAACCCGTCCAGTACTGCCATCTGAATCAACAACAAGAAGAAAAGGTGCGACCGAATGTTTTCAAATATTTCAGTTCAGTTTGCAAACAGTGAGTATATTCAGTCACAGAGTGCCCATATCCCTACAAGGTTTGGCAACAGAACTGTATCAATCATAGCCAATTAAAATTTAAATCAAATATAAAATTAAAATTAAAAATTAATATTTCCTCGCCTTTTTATGTCTGTTTGTCTTACAGGGTAATGCAGTGAGAACAGAGGTTCACAGTGGTTTTAGGTAAACCTACATTTACAACTGCTGCTGAAGATACCGTATAACTTTGCACACACCTTTTCAACAATATCATTTTTCAGCTCCTCAATTTTTGGCTTCTGTGACAGGTTGCTCTCTGGAACATGAAAATGAAAATAATTCTTTCTTGGAAACAATTTATTACCGATCACGAAATTCACATAACCGTACGAATGAAATTAACATAAAAAACAAGTACTGGCTGAAATTAAACTTGACTTCACATTTGAACACACATAATTCCCCAGAATGATGTTGACTATGCTGCTGCCCCAAGATAAATCATAACCCAAAAGGCAACACAGATGATGAACAAAAACACACATCATAGAAGCAACACAAAATAATACTAATAAATAATAATGAATTATACTTATATGGCACAAAATTCTCATATACTGACTCAATGCACATACTCCTGCATTCATACTAACAAATATGCAACACACACACACACACACACACACACACACACACACACACACACACACACACACACCACAGAAAGAAGAGACAAATAATATCATTAGCTTACGTGCAAGGGAGACACACTTCTCAGAGAGTGCCTCTCGCCTCTCAGCAAATGATTTCAACTCAGGCAGACCCTGAACCATCTCCAGAAGCTGGTCATCGTTCTCTATTAACTCCTGCAGCTCAAACAACCTGAGAATACAATCCATACACTATTAGATCCTGAAGCACAGAGAGATCATGCAACACGTATCATCCACTCAGTTCATATGCAAAAGCAAGCAGCTCTGCATGATTTCTGAAACTTCAATTAACTAAGATCAGGGGTCGTGCTGATGTTTTGAATTTTGCAATAGAAAAAAAAAAAAAAAAAAACCCAAGCGGTCGGTAAAAATGCATATGGCACTAAAAAAATGTGAATACATCAGACAGAAGGCTCTCATTTTTATAACAACAGCCTGTGAAGGAAACCAAAGTGACACGAAAAGTCGCACAGAACGCTTCCTGCTGTCACACGAATGGCTACTGACCAGTGTATTCAAACTCGCGTCATGCTCCGCTGACTGCCCTGCAGCAGTAATTGGCAAGGAATTAGCCCAGCAAGCAGGGAGGCTGTCAAAGCCATTTCAAAATGCATACGAGTACGCAGAGATCCCTTGAAAATGCGTTGAGCTTCCCTAAAATGCAATGTATATATGGGGGAAAAAAAGCAACAAACGCGACCCATGAAAGTTATCAATCATACTGGAAAAAAACAAAGTCTCAGATTTTCATAAAACATGGACTACTGTGTACTCACTTTTTCTCTTTCAGCTGTGGGAAGGCTTTCATGATGTCAGGCATTGTGAAGTCTGGAGTAGAGGTCTGAAAACAAAAATGTAATTTACTTATTTAGTTCACTCAAGTGTATCCAAATTTGCGTACCGCCTAATGACAAACACTGTACACAAGTCAGCATTTCCCATCTAAGAGTCATAATGACTCACTGTCCAGAAAAACAAAAGGGTAGGGGGCGCATCAGTCGAATTCTTTGAATTTGACACCTTCCTTTGTTGTCACTGGGGTGCTGTTTGTGGCTGCCAGTCACTTGGCAGCGACTGAACGAGCTTTTGTCCACAAAAGCTGTGTGTACATGACATGATTCTGCAGCAGAAGAGACTGAAACGTGTAGTACGCATGCGCACTGATCTAAGGGGAGGCAACTCTGTGAACTGGTATGTCGTCTGCTTCGCTGACAAACAAAGTGCTAGTACAGTTCAGTTGGTAAATGCTACGAAGTCTTGCTTGCAGCAACAGAAGAAAAAAAAAGTGCGTCACTATGGCACACTGTGCTGAACCTTTCATGACTTCTCTGCATAAATGACGCACTCTAGAGCGTTATGGGAAACACTACAAGTGTTCAGCAGTGAGCTTGAGGTAAACTGTCTGACTTACCTCACTGCCAAGACCATCCTGCGTAGAGACTGCACCAGATGGTGGATTGCGTGGAGGGATGGGTGGGGGCCCTGCAGGATATGATTCCATTCCCTGATTAGCATAAAGGGGTGGAGGATAACCCGGCGGAGGTCCCACACTGTATGAGGGAGGTGCACCAGCTGGTGGTGGACTGCACAAAAAAAGGGGGGCAAAAAAGGATAATGAAATGTAATCCAATATTCCAGCAGGGCATCACAGCACAAGTACACTCATACAGCAAGTCTTTACAACATCTGACCATATATATATATATATATATATATACAATTATACATGTATGAAAGTGCTGCTGATGGAATCCACAGTCTCAAAAAACAATAAACACACACACAGTGTTCCTTATTACACACATATATATATACACAAGTGTGTCGTTTACAGCAGAGATTTCAGAATCTGACGCAGAGGTTTTGGGGCTGTATGTCATTGTGACGCGCAGTTTTCAAGACTTGACAACCGAAAGTAAAACAACACACCTCAGATGGTCGCTGGAATGTGAAACAACAGAGAATTATGTGCCCTAGTGCTGGGTTTTCCGATTCACAAAGCACGTGTCATGTCCAACAACCTTGTAACCAACGGGTCTGGATGAACCAAGATTTTCATACTTGGGTCTGAGCTCTGACCCTTTGATTTTTACAAAATGACCCTCAGAATTTGACAGAGAGGGTCAAAGTGACCCTCAGTTTTTAGCTGTAAGGAACACTCACACTCACACACACACACACACACACAGAGAGTCACACAAACAAACTCGCTGCTTTACCCCAGAGTATGCATACCTGTCATCAGGTTCTACAATCTACAGTCATGTTGGCATCTCTGTCATAGAGGCCACCTCAGGCTCAGTACCATAATTTACAACTTATCACAGCTTGAACTTACTAAGTCTGCACAAGGACAGGAGGATTTTTCTTGAACTCGTCAATGATTGTCTGGATAGCTTGGCCCAAGTCCGAGTGCATGGAAAACTGAGATGGCAAAGGACACAAACATAATATGGTTAATCTGAACAAGAGAAACAGACAGTACAAAGGCAATTGGAGGGACAGTGAATGAGTTATTGTACAGGGGCAATCAGAATTAAAATCAATCAATAAAAAATAATGTATGAACAACAGAAACGGAAACGGTAATGACTGCGAAGTGGTTACAAGTTAAGCAAATAAAAGCGACACAAAAGGGACAGAAACCACTTAACTTTGACAAAGTCCTTTGTCAAAGTTAAGTGGTATGAACAACAGTTAATGTACTTTTTGTTCTCATATATAATGTGAGGCCCTATAGATCTATGTACCACGTCATGGATGTTACAATAAAGATCAAATTACAAATAACGGATTAGAATAATTAAGTTTGATCAAATTTCACAAACTGTTATGTGGCCCGATTATTTTCAAGCAATGCTAAATATCATTTATGTAATTTTATTTTATCAACTCAACTCGCTACCTTTCAGTTCACTCACATTATTTAAACTTGGGCAGCCCGTGACCCACTGTGTGTTTGGGTCGACCCATGGATGTGTGACAGGGGGATTGATTGACACAACTGGCTTCTCCTGCGGGAACTGCGCTGACAGTCCTCTGAAATGGAAGATTGTCACATCACTGTAACTTTACTGGTCACTCACACATGGCTAAAGGGTGTTTTCATGGAAACTACTAAAAACAACATTTAAAAATCATCATTTAACTTTTTATTTTATTTAATATCCATTTTCATGACTTTCAAATCCCATACATTTATCTTCTACTGGCAAGTATTGCAAAGACCAGTATATAACTCTTTACGGCAGGGTATTTTATTTTATGGAGCAGTTTAATTTTCAAAACAAAAGCAAAACAAAATTAGAGAACAAAAGCTCTTACAGCTGTTTCTAGCAAACCCCTGACATTCAGTCTCAACTTACATGACAAGGGTGAAGTTGGATGCACCCACTCTGAACACCACTCGATACTCAACATCTCGCAATATTTCGATAGCACTGCAAGAAAATTATGATGTCATAATTTAAAGTAATCAGAAACAAAATCAGTGAGGAAAAGCGAGGCCAAATGAAAGCTGAAATGGTTCCCTGTCACATAGGACTGATGATACACTGCACACAGTGTTATTTACAACAGCAAATATATGGGCAAACAAGTCACATGATGTGGACTGTGTAGTCCAGCTAGTACAGATGGTGGCTACAAATAACATTCTCAGGTGCTCATACAGGAAAGTGGAAGCAATCACTTGGGTATAAATATCTTGCAACTAGACTCTGAACTAGCTGACAGTGCACCTCACAAGTCAGCAACTGTGCACATGCTGACACGGTGGTGGGCAATCTCAAGTCTTAAATTCTAAGCAACCATTCAAAGTCGCTAGCAACATGGTTCAGCTTCAGCTTGTCACAGATTGCAGTTGTAGTGGTGACAGCGAACACACTGGTTTGTCTTCTGCAAGAGCACTTCATCTAGTTGTTTTTTGTTTTTGTTTTTTTTAATGAAAAATGCAGCAGTGCTGCTCAAAGGACCGTAAATGATGAAACTACATTTGATTGCTTTCTTCTGTGTCATGTTTCGACGGCTTCTCTGTGTCTTGTTTAATTCAGCTTCTAACTAAACAATTACATATCCTTTTAAACAGAAAGTAAGTGCAAGGACTACAGTTTGCTTCCCACGCTCGGCCACAGGCACTCTGTCAGTAACAGTAGACGGCTGCGAAGTGTCCAAGAGGACATCACAAGTCAAAAGGAAATAAACTAGCTGATGAGTGACTAGCCGGAGCACAGAATTAACACTAAAAGTAGAGTACGTAAAGGAAAAACCAATAATTATCGGTTCTTGGGTGAAGTGAAACCACATTGCGTGGTAACCTTTGTTTACCTCACTTTCCGAAGGCTTTCGATTTGTTTCGTCTTCTGTATTTGTAAATTGGTGGCTGACGGAGCTTTCGCCTTGCCTCCTCCGAACAGTTTATGCATCTTGTGAACTGGTCCTCATCGCAGAATGACCGTTACGGGTGTTCGATTAGTCATCAACGATCCCCCAAATTTTGTCACGTTCGGGGAAATGGGACCGGAAATGTGAAAACGTCATCAAAAAGTGCGACCTTATGCGCTTTTCCTTTCGCGCATGCGCTGTAGACGTAGACAAAAGACGTGAACATGGTGATCGGCTGAAAGCTTCACCCCTCTTGTGCTGTAAGTGTTTTTTTCGGTCTTCTTCTTATTTATTTGCAAATGTAAGCCATTGACAAGTAAGCTCTAAAGCATAGCTAAAATGCAACCTTTTATTTTTTACTAAAGTTATCCTTACAAAGCAACTGCACTCCAAAATGTGCGTCGTCAGTGCGTTTTCTTTGTTAGCTTGTTTTGCTTTCAAATCTTGTGTGGACAGTATCCACGTGTATGGTGGTGTGTTTTATGATATTTGCAAGCGTGTAGTTGTTTATGAAGTACTGATGCAAAGGTTTTGATTCATTGATTTGTCAGTTCGTTTTGAATTGCAGTGTTGTGATTGGTATCCAGAGCATGGTCCTTCATTTGAAGTTCTGTAACTTATTTAAGTTATTATGAACCAAAACACCACAGAAAAACTACCAAACGCAACTCTGCGCGCGAAGAATATCAATGCGAAAGCGAAGAGAGATCAAGAAGCATCATGCTACCCACCTGCTTTTCTTTGTTTGGTTTTGAAATTTCTTTGTTTTCTTTTCCAATGAGGTGTAGGGTAAGAAATCTACTCTAGGTTTATGAATTTATTTTAGGATTGGAAGTCAGAATACTGAGTTTTAAGGTCAGGGGGCTTGGGCTGGGTAAAAGATAAATAACCAAGGCATTTGGAAATAATGGTAAAAAGAAACATCTAAAACATGCCTTTAGTGAAATAAAAAATTTGTTAAAAAAAAAACCCAGACCTGACCCCTAACCCTAAACCTCAGTATTCTGTAATCCTAAACCTTATTAAGTTATTTACCTGGATTACTAACTCATTCAAATTTAGTTTTCTACCCATAAACCTCTTTCAGCCTTCATTACTAACCCAGAACCTCTGCCCTATTGCTATTTTGCCTTTGTTTTCGGTAAGTAGTAGGACCCAGTAATCTGTGAACTGTATAATGTAACTTCAGCCATTTTCATATCCAACCCCAAAGCTCAGTTAACTGAAGTCTAGTGTTTGCACTGTTTTTCTTATTTACCATAATTGCAGTAGGAAACCCCAACAAAAACTATGCAATGTCTGTATGCAATAAGTTATGTCATGTGACAATGTATTGGTAAGGTAAAACTGAACCCTAACCAAGCCATAACCGCAGACCAGTTACTAGATTAGAGGTGTTCCTTCAGTATAAAAAGCAGTCAGATTGCTGCTCCCTAGTAAGTCTTATGCATTTGACTTGATCAGGGGAGTAATGTTCAACAAAGCGGTATTTGCATAGTGTGTAGTAACTGACAGCGACACTGAGAATGAGATGCAGAATGTGATTTCAGAAGCCTTCATTGCTTTTATTTTCAGCTCCCAAATCTTAAATCATGAGTTTAGCCTCATTCATTTAATAGTGTTAATACTCTTACTTTTCTGTATGCCTGCATTTCTCAGCTTGGGGGGGGAGGGTGGCTCTTTGAGGTCTGACTAACAGCATTAATGAGTTTTTACGCTCTGGCACTTGTGACAAAGCAGCCTCTTTTTTTTTTTTTCTTTTTTCAGCGTTAACCTTGTGGAAGAAACTTGGAAGGGATTCTCGTTCATCCTCGCAGATTCCTCTCGCAGTCACACAGCAATCATGCCATCTGTAGCTGAGGCAGACTATGGAATCCGAGATGTTTGGCACAACAACTTGGAAGAGGAATTTCGGACAATCCGTCAAGTCGTGACAAAGTGTAAATATGTTGCCATGGTGTGTATATTTTTCACTGTCTTCCTAAGTCAAGCTGTCTATTTTTAAACTTTGCATCACAAGTTCCAAACATGATGGTGGTCTTCTGCAGTTTTACTAGTTACTAAGTAACTAACTGAAATTGTCTGTGCAGTCTCAATGACTCAGCTTATGTCAATATGTAATTTAAAAGGATGACATCTGCTTTAGGAAGAGTTGTGAACATTACAAAATATTTGACATGCTGACTTAGCGTTTTTGCCTCCGTCACTGACAGTCTCATGCAGTGCTGTTGAGACACAAAAACAGCTTGGAATATATTCAGTGATGCATCTGTTGAGATATCATAAATCATAATTTGTATCAGTTTTACACTTGTGTATTTATAAATTTACACTTTTGTCTAGAGACTGATGTACATGGCTCATTTAAACACATGACAATACTGAAAAAGTGTATTTGTATTGCAGTAAATCAGTATTAAATTATCATTGTCTTGCAGGATACAGAGTTTCCAGGTGTGGTAGCTCGACCGATTGGTGAATTTCGCAGCACTTCAGACTACCAGTACCAGCTGCTGCGCTGCAATGTCAACCTGCTGAAAATCATTCAGATCGGCATCACATTCTATGACGACAACGGTGTTCCTGCCACACCTGTCTCTACCTGGCAGTTCAACTTCAAATTTAATCTGACGTAAGTCTGCTTTAGCTTCAGTACACACTAATTCCATCTTTGCTAATCCAAATAAATTTTTGGATGAGTTTTGCTTGTGAGTGCTCAAAATATCTATCTTGATAACTAATACAGCTCCTACTATTTGCGTGAGCAGCTAAACATTTAAATTCTATGACTATTTTTACACTCTTGGAACACTCAGTGTGGCATCCACGTCATCAGCTTGATTGAGTACACTTCTGCTGGCTCAGAACTAGCATTATTCAATTTCCTTTATTATTATTATTCCAATTTGGGCATTTTGTTGTTGAACAGCGGCACTAAACACACATCACAGACCTCAACGAATAAATATAAGATAAGATCCCCCCCCACACACACACACACACACATATATAAAGTCATCAGCACATTACATGCCTTAAGAACTAAATACATAGGAAACTGCATGTAGATAAATAATTTAAATAATTTAATTACAGACAGTCACTGTCCAGGTGTCTAAGTGGTGTGATGGTAGATTCATGTTGTACCATGAAAGCAGAATGATCTGTGAGCATAACATTGGCAGCATTGGTCCCTTTAAGTAAAATGGTATATGCTCAGGTTGATTGGTTACTACTACTAAATACTACTCACTATTACTAGGGTAGTTTTACATAATGTGGACTAGTTCATTAGCTGTGTATGTCTTTCTAGAGATAAAAATCCGGGTGCCACATTGAGAGGAATAAACGACTCAGTTTCAGTTGATCCCTTGTGTTAAGTGCATGATTGCATAGTTCATCTTCAAGGCAGTATGTTATTGTTAGATGGGGGGTGGGGGGGGGGGATGCAAGCTCTTTTAGTATTTACAGGTCCTGATATAAACCAAAATTGTAATCTGTCAATTTGTCTCTACAGAGAAGACATGTATGCCCAGGAGTCAATCGATTTGTTGCGGAAGTCGGGCATTCAGTTTGAAAAGCATGAGACAGATGGAATCGAACCCAACGACTTTGCTGAGCTTCTCACATCTTCCGGCGTGGTTCTCATGGATGACATCAAATGGCTGTCATTTCACAGGTATAAATTCACATTGTCTGTCTGTCTGTGTACAAACGTGGGGCCTGACAACATGGATGACATCAAATGGCTGTCATTTCACAGGTATAAATTTACATTGTCTGTCTGTCTGTGTACAAACGTGGGGCCTGACAACCACATATCACTGATATGGGTTGAAGGGGTTGTAGCTTGTATGGTTGTATTTCAGTGTACAAACTGCTGAAATTATTCACACAAAAAGGGAGGTCTGCAGACTGGAAGTCAGGAACATATCCTTGTATGGTTGTAATTTCAGTTTACAATCTGATGAAGAAGAAAAAGAGGGAAACTGCAGACCAGAGCATTTCCGCGTTGATAAAACTGATTCCTCTAAACTTGAAACTTGACTTTTTGTTTCAGTGGTTACGATTTCGGGTACATGATCAAGATTCTGACTGGGGAGAACCTGCCAGTGGAGGAGAATGCCTTTTTCGAACTGCTACGCATCTACTTCCTCAACATCTATGATGTCAAATACTTGATGAAATCCTGCAAGAACTTGAAGGGTGGACTTCAAGAAGTTGCTGACCAACTTGAGGTTAGCCTAGGTTCTGCTGTTCTTGCTTTGTCTGTACAAATGTATACTTAATCGTTTTCATGACAGTGTGTACCCCTTGAGATGCTATGCAGCTGCTGAATCATACATATGCAGTTTAGTCGTTCTCATAGTTTCCTGGGAAAGATTAGCGAGAGAGAGAGAGAGAGATTTAGTGATGTTAAGACAGTGCAGGTGCTTTACCTGTTAGTCTTTGATACCAGAGTCTTAAGTTAAAATTCCATTGCTGCTGCCCTTTACTGTCTTGGACCATGAGACTTGAGACAAACATGTTTTTATTCGATTCTGATCAAATTCTGTCACAGATTCAGCGAGTGGGACCACAGCACCAGGCTGGCAGTGACAGCCTGCTCACAGGCAATGCTTTCTTCAAGATGAGAGAAGTAAGACATGTTTTTGGTTCACTGTTGACTGTAGGAAAATTTTGAAAAAAAGAAAGGGTTTTAACTTGTGCAAGGTTTTGGGGGGGGGGGGTCAAATTGAAATTTGAGTTTAAAGAATGTATTTCATTTAAAAAAAAAAAGTTTTTAACTGAAAACCAATGAAGTCACCAGCAGAAATCACAAGAAGGTTGCCTTAATTTCCAATGCTGATCATTTAAAAACTGAGCTTATTTCATTGAAACCATTGTAAGAGTTTGGGTTTCTTTATCTCTTCAGCCTGTGGAAATTGTATCTTGCCTTATCATTGTTTCAGATGTTCTTTGAAGACAACATTGACGACGCCAAATACTGTGGGCACCTCTATGGGCTTGGTACATCCTACGTTGCCAACGGTGCTGGTTATGATAGTTTCAACAACTCGCACACGCCAGTACCAGGGGCAGAAGAAGGGAACGCGGCAGCCGCCGCCATTTCATGATGACGTTGACCTCTAAGATGCTCCTATCATCCCCTATCATCAGTCGCCTGTCATCTTTGTCATTCTCACTTGTCACATCACTGACCAGCACTTTAGCAATGTGGAGATGTAAACTGTCTTTGGCAGCATTAACCTTTATGATATCAATATGTTCTTGGTGACTTCAGGAAATATCATTATACACCAAGAAAGAAATATGGCATACTTATTCAATCTTTCTCCACCTTTTTTTCTGTCATAATGCCCATCAGACTCAGAAAATAGGATAAAAAAAAAAAACTTTTTTTATTTTTTAATTTTTTTAAATTGTCTTTGACTTCAGGTGGTCATGTAGGATATCGCTTCAATTAGTTTTTTCTTTCTTTTGTATTTTTGTACAACCGCAAGAATGGAGTTTCTTTAACTGTGATGAACTTACTTCTTGTGATCAACAAACTGCATTGCATCTTGTCAGGATACTTACTTAGGCCCCTGGCTCCACGTGGAGCATAGGCCATCGACAACCCTTCGCCATCGCACTCTGTTCTGGGCTATTCTTGCCACCTTGTCAGGATAGGAATGGTAGAAAATATAACATGGTAAGGTAGGGAAGTTTGGAATTTTTTTTTTTTTCTCTCTCATTTCTCCTTTTCGGTTAGTTGTAGGAGTGGGGTGTTATGGGATGATGGGGCATATTGTTACGATAGGAGCTGAACGGCAGTGTATCATCACTGCTTCTAATCAAATTGTCAGTTGTTAGTGATGTTATGTGAATGAAAACGGTGGTGAAGCTTGGTGGTGGATAGTCCAGTGTGTCTGTCGCTTAAACGCGTTTTCATACAAAGGCATTTATTAGTAACGTAACAGCTTTTTGAACACATGCATACACGTGCACATTTATCACATGAGATTCACCTATTTTGTAAAGTTTTACTTGATATGCTCACCCTTTTCTAAATTGAAAGTGACATCTAGAATCTCATTCACATTTATCATTGTAATTTGGTTGGTGATGAATTTGCTTTTTATTGTATAAATTCCCCCCAACAAAAGAAAACAACAACAAGAACATCAAAAACAAAATTTGTTTATTGCACATTGCATTGAATGTATCAGAATAGACAGACAACATTTTCCATCCGTCTTTCTTTCGGGTAAAAAACACTTGTGAAAGCAGAGGAAGGCAGATGTAGACTTGGTCAGGCATCGCTATATTGTGTCACCACCCTCAGGGTTCACCACTGTTTTCATTGTCAACATCACTGCGGCAGGTCTGTGGTGTTTACTCGCTGGGTGTGGAGTTGGCCACCTTCTGTACGGTTTGAGACAGTCTTCATGTTCGGGTCTCATGTCTGCTAGAAATTTCATCTTTCCCTATTTTTTTAATCTTCTACTTTCCATCGACATTTTCATCATCACCATCATCATCAATATCATCATTCCATTAGTCATACCTCATCACATTGTGGCTGTTTACGGACCACTGATGGATTCGAGAAATGGGCTTTCATGTTTTTAGCTGAGGGCCGTCCTACACTGCAGTCACTTTTTCCCCCTTGTAACCTGGAGGAGTAATAGAAACTTTCATTTCTTATTAGTTATAAGCTCCCAGTGTAGTGTTTGCTGTGGTGGTTAGTACGTGTAGCTTGCTTCCTAATTCCAGTTCTGGCTTCAAGGCTGTCTTGTGTTTTCTGTCAAAGAGGGCATGAGTGCAGCGTGTAGTGCAGGCTGTCTGTGGTGATGGGTTTAGATTTAGTCAGTGTTCACTTTTATTTTACTCTGTATCTTTATCTGTCATGTAACCTTTCTTCCTTTTTACTGGCATCGGCGTACTTCTCGTGATAGAAGGAAACAGGTGGCAATGTTTTGTTGCCGGTTTTACATCTTTTTTCTCGATTGGTATTTTGCACCGTTTGATGTATTGTCTGTTTGGGAACAAGTGCTGTAATGATATTCATATTGTGCATCATACGTGATGAATTTGAGTCCTTTAACATGAATTTCTTTTATTCTCTACAACTATTGTCAGCTGGGTATTTTACAAGTGTGTGGTGTTGTGATAGTTAATGGCTGGCATTCCGCAGCAGCTAGTGACCGATGACCTGGTACCCAGACTGAACTGTTTCGTGATGGTTTTTAGCCCGTATCCTTTGCTAGAAAACAAATTTGAGGGATGGTCAGGTATTTCTCAGTTCCAGTTCCTTACCAGCATGTGCAGCGCGTCTAATTTTGTAGTGTCCAGTGGAGATTTGTGTGTGCAGATGGACATATAGATTTGTTGGTGTCGTGTTTTCATTGAGGTCTGGTCTGAATGAAGTGTAGCAGGCATGGAGAGGTATCCTTTTCCCATAGCATTCTCACAAGGTTCCACTCATAGACCTTTTGGTGACCTTGCAGGTGAATGCCATCTTGATGAAATGGCTGGCACTGATGGAATGTTAAGAGGCTGCTGTGGAATGGCAGTTATGTGGGTTTTAGCAAGGTCACTCGTTGCAGGCAAAAACAGTATTGAATCATGAATGGCAGAGCAAGTTTTATGGAGAGTGAGTGCGTGTGTGTGTGTGTTTGTGTGTTTGTGTGTGTTTGTGTGCATGTTTTAGCTTCTTGATTGTGCCTCTTTCAGCTCTCTGGAAAAACAGCAACTGTTGGGGGGTTTAGGGGGTTGATTGGTATGGAGCTGTTTAGTAATCTTAAGACATCAGAAGTAAGCAGCCTTAGTTTTCCAGATGTGATATTTGCCTCCTCTAGTTTTCATGTTCATGTGTACTGGTATTACTTTTGTGTGTCCGATTAGTCATGCATGTCAGTGTTATAATTCAACCATTTTAGACATTTGTCAGCAAACTTTCCCACCTAGGTTTTTTTTTTTTTTTTCCGTGTACCCAATTCATTTTTTAGCGTTACTTTTTTTAACATTAATAAACATCAAGCATGTGCAACTGAAAATTTTTCTGCTCGTGCGTTCAGACCAGACAACACGTTTTCTTATACACAAAATTATACCATCTGTTGTGTTTTAAGTTGTACGAGAAGTGTTATGTGTAATGCAATTTCTCATTGTTGATGTAACTTATAATGCAGATCTTTAGAATGTACTTGGTGTGGATGGATTTTTGTAAATCAACCAAACACCAAAGGCAGCACAGTAGTAAATGTGGATTTTGGGTCATGTGTACGTGCGTTTTGTGTGGTCAGGATACACATCAACAACATTGTATTTTTTGTTGTGTCCGTGTTCCAAGATAATCTATCTGATTCCACCTTTTTTTTGTTGTTGTTGTGATGCACGTTAACCCAAAAGGGGGCATCTAGTCATGGATGTGCACAGTTACTATGGCTTGCTCACTTTCTGCGAGTGTCTTTTTGGAGAGTTGTGGGAAGTTCTTTTGTATTTCAAGGTATTTTCTGTGCTTTTTCATTAATCACAAGTACCATGTTTCATTTCTTTTTCAGATGGACAAATCAGATGCTGCTTGAATTGTTTTTGGTTTTTTTTATCTGAGATCATTTGTTAAACTGGGCAGTTTTCTTATAACTCTGAGAAGGACCATGAAGTTGTAATAGGTGAGCTGAGCCATTTATTTCAAGGTGAATACACTTTTTTTCCCTCCCTTTTCCTGCATGTGTTATTGTGTGAGAGGCCAAATGTTATACCTGTCGTAAGATTTTATCCACTGCCATCGGAGCTTGGGCTTCAAAGAGGCAGCATTCACTTGCTTGTTTTAACCTTGTCTAATCACCCGACTGTGATCAACGCCCACGCTTGTTGCTTTTAACTCTGGCTTCAACTGTCTTTTGTCTTAGAACTGCTGCCTGCAAACCTCTTTTAATTTAAGTGAAGTCCTTGCTTTGTTCTCAGCAGGCAGTGCATCTGTGTTGATACATGGACACCTGCACATTCCAGCCACCCTTTCAGTTATTGTTCAGAGATTTTTATACATGTGTAATTCCTTCCAGTTCCACAGACATCATTATCATGAAAAGCAAAGTGACTCAGGTAACAAATGTAGCCTATTAGTGATTTTTATTTTCTTAAAGTATGATTAATCAGTATTGGCAAATTAGTTGTTTGAATGCGTGAACTTCAACCTGAGACCAGGTAGTTTGCAACTTCAGAGGCCAAAGAAGCATGTAGTTTCATTGCATGGGATTTTCTTTCACGGGGTGCCGGTAACAACATAGGGGAAAGTGGTGGTGTTATACCTTCATGACTTAATTATGATAATGTGTTGTCTAGATCAAATCATGAAGGTATAATACCTTACCCCACCTTTTTTTTTTTCTTTCTGTGAACATGACATAGGAGACATTTTATCAGAATAGTTTTTTTGGTTGTATACTTTTGACATCAACTTGTTTGGATTACAGTGATGGGTGGCTGGTGTGTGTAGGTGTTAAACATTTGAGGGAGAAAGTAAGCCGATAGCCCAGTACTTCTGGTGCGGCCCTCAGTTGGTTCATGATTGCCTGTTCTTTATTTTAGACTATCGTCAGTGTGTTTTATTTTAACTTGCCATGTGAATAAAGACTTTTCTATCAGCAAAAAAAACCCTGTTCTGTTGTGACGTGATACGTATTTTCGCCTTGAACTTTTCATTCACACTCACATACACACTTAGAAAGAAACAAAACCATTCTTCATCTTTTCTTTTATTGCTGTCTGCTCTACAAAGCCCTGAACTTAAAAATTTGTAAAGGAAGAAGTGGTAGTTAGCGTGTGTAAAGCTCTGAAAGTAACATGCAGTGTTACAAACAAAAATCCCACAAAAGCAAATGATATATTAAAAACTTTTAGCCATTCTTGACAGACACTCGGGGAGGAAGGCATGGTATGCTGCAAGCTGATAGTACTAGCTACATGTTGATTAGCACGAGTTAAAGCATTCTGATTTTCAACTAAGTACACTTGGAAAGAACATGACTTACACAGGCACTCTACAAGAAACTTTTTCTTATCACAGACATCATATCAAATCTCATCTACAAATCGGTACCACGTCATTACCTTATTTATATTACATGTAGTTACAAAAAACAGCAACAAAAAAATACAAGAAGAAAATGCACGTACAATATAGTGTCAAGTGTACTGAGCAAATGCAGCTTTAACGGCAAACAAAACCAGGAAATTATTCAATCATTATGTAATAATCATTAGTTGGATGAGTTTCATGCATCAGCATGTACCCTATCTTCTCATGACACCAAAGATAGTTATTACACAAACCTTACATTTCTTATAGGCAAAAGGAATACCATCACAATGATCTGCTACACCAACTCTGCTACATGTACTCACAAAGAAAAAAAAAAGATACACTGTGCCAATATTGCAAAATTACTCTAACAAACAACAAAAAAACATAGAATTCAGAGAGTGCATAACTGTTATGTACCTCTTGAAAGCATACAATTTCAACATGGCGAATCTGATCTAACAGAAGGTGACCGCAAAATGAGATCATCAACAGCAACTCAAATATTTATCACAGACATAAATTCAAGTCATTGACTGAAAAACAATGTTAACAAATGCACATAGGCACTAGGGGTAGTTCTGTACAGATGAAAATAAGCAGGCGAGAGAGCAGGTGTAAAGTTGCCTGTGATTTGATAAATGAACTCAATTCAGAATGCATGCTGAATACATGTACATGATAAAAACTGGACGGGTAAAAACACACGAAAAAACAACAATAACAACAACAAAAAACTTTACAAATGCTTATTCATTAGGAGAGGCAGATTTGCCAGAATGTTTCAAAAACGGTGCACATATTAACCATAGTCTTGCTGAGATTGGAATATTCTGGACTGCCTCCATGGCTCTTTCAACACAAGACAAGTTAATTCAGCAAGATCAGGGTTAAGAAACGGTGCAACGTCAAACCTCACGTAGGTTTGTAATGGCAGTTTGTTTTACTTTTTTGGTCTTCCAATATAAGATGTTGTTCAATACACATGAGACACAGTCCTTCATTAAACACTTGGTAAAAAGAGCTGCTCAATTCTCACACTTTCAGAATAAAATACAGAGATTAATA
Source organism: Batillaria attramentaria (assembly GCA_018292915.2). Classification (NCBI taxonomy): domain Eukaryota; kingdom Metazoa; phylum Mollusca; class Gastropoda; family Batillariidae; genus Batillaria; species Batillaria attramentaria. The sequence continues at coordinate 401,540 of JACVVK020000361.1, forward strand.
CAGTCTGTTTATAGGTGGTTTTGGAACAAGGCATTATCTGGGTTCAACTCTCAAGTCCAAATTTCGGCTGGCTTATCTTCCAGAAGTAGGATGCCTCCTCATAGTACCCTTGACTCAGCCAGTAACAGAATTCAGGCCGGATGTCATCACGCCTGCAAACATAGAGGGTCACTCGTGCAAGTACATGTAATTCAATGTAATCCGATGAAAATGACCATGTATGAATGATGTACATATTTAAAAAAAAAAAAGCTTTTGAACTAGAGCCATACGCCATCTGCAGAGCAATAGCGTGCAAAGAGGTGGCAGTCAATGACTGAACCTAAATGGGCATGGCAGTACCCTTGTGAAAGAGGCAAACATTGCAACAGTCTCAAAGAGAACAATGGGAGATGGGGCGGTGTTGCAGGCTTTTCTAAGCACAGAGAGACCACCTTGAAGTGTGAAATGAACCGAACTAAGTTTTCAACTCAACCTCCAAAGAAACGACAAGAAAACTTACACTTGTCCATCGCAGAAGCGGACAATGATTGTTCCATCCTGTGTGTCGATGATCTGTCCAGGCAGGAAGACCACGAGCTCCGGTGTCGCCATTGCTAGAACACGATCACCGATCAACAGGCGCGGCCTGCGAGTCATGGCACTGAAAATGTGGACTGGAAGCTGCTTACTTTTTGAGCCGTCGCTCCAGCGTATGATGTAGTGCTGGCCACCTTCTTCTATGTCCACCACTTGGCCTTTATTGAGAAAAATAATGAGAAAATAATGTCTGGCAAGTGGTGGTAGGGCGTGACATGGGGGTGAGGTGTGTGTGTGTGTGTGTGTGTGTGTGTGTGTGTGTGTGTGTGTGTGTGTGTGTGTGTGTGTGTGTGTGTGTGTCTGTGTGACTGTGAGGGGCGGTAGATATAACCAACGCAAGGATGTTTTTACTCTAATGGATTATCAGGATTTCAGATGTATATATACTGAGACTGCTTTGTGACGAGAAAAATGCGTCCAAATTCCAACAACAAAACATTCTCCCACCGATGACCAAAAAGAATAATAATAATAATAATAATAATAATAATAATAATAATAATAAATTGTTCTTGTATGGCGCAGAAAGTCTGCCCAAGAGCCGGAGCACTCAATGCGCGCTACACACACACACACACACACACACACACACACACACACACACAGAGACCGACGGACACACACACACACACACACACACACACACGGCGGACGTGGGATACAGGGGAGGATGCAGTAAAAAATTTAGTTGAAAGCTTGCCGAAACAGATAGGTTTTAAGGTGTGCCTTGAACTGTGACAGAGTAGGGAGATTCCTAAGTGAGACGGGCAGAGAGTTCCAGATTTGGGGGGCAGAGTAACTGAAGGAACGTTGGCCATAAGTTTTCAGACTGACACGGAGTATTTTTAATAGTTTCTCAGAAGACGAGCGAAGTGAACGGGATGTTTCATACGTAGTGAGCTTCTCTGTGAGGTACTGCGGGAGGGATTTGTCGAAATGACGGTAGGCTAGTGTTGCTGTTTTATACATGATACGGTATCGAACAGGTAGCCAGTGTAATTCCTTCAGAAGAGGTGTAACATGGTCACGTTTACGCTTTTTGAGAATAAGACGCGCTGCGCTGTTCTGTACACGCTGAAGGCGGTTGATTTGATCAGCTGGCAGGCCAACAAGGACAGAATTACAAAAGTCTAATCTAGATGTAATAGTTGCATTGATGAGTCGGGCAGTGGAGGATTCAGACAAGAGGGAACGAATAGAAGCGATTTTCCTGAGCGAAAAGAAGGCCGAACGACACACGGCACCGATGTGGCTTTCCATGAATCACAAAACAACCCACCTGGGTAATATTCCCCAGAGCTGTCGTCGCGGGCAACGACTGACAGTCCCATCATGGCACGCTGGCGCTGCTGTATGTGTAGCACATCATGTTCGTACTTCTCGCGAGGCAGACGGTACACCTCCACCCTCGGCACGTCCCCCTTGTGCCCATCATAGAACTGAACCTCGGCAGTCTGACGCACTTCATCCACTGAACATACACAGCCTGGGGCGTAGCTAGCAGTGTGACAAGGATGGAGTGCTACCACCCGGTCATCCTCCTACAAAAAAAAACCACAAAAAAAACAAACACACACACACACACACACAAACAATAATAATAATAATGAGTATTGTATAGGCTCTTTACCCAGTTTCATGAATCGGCTCAAAGCACCGCGAACTGAACCCAACACTCATGCTCACGTGAATCACATGCATTCTCTCACACACTGGACATAAACACATTACAATCACGTGGTGCGAAGAGTCAGCTCAGCTATTTAAATTTTGGAATTTAGAATTGCATTTATTGTTCAAATTTGGTGGGCTGAACATTTCCAAAGCAGAGGGGGAGGAAGCCAGAGTACCCAGAGAGAACCCCCGACGATCGGCCCGAATGAACGGTGCAACATATGATAAGGTTCATTTCTTTTTCTGGATGTCATTTTTTGAAATACCTACACATCACCTCTGACAAGATTTAATACGGATATTTTTTAATGCAAAAATGTGGAGGCTCACTTTCAAAGGTGGAGCATTGTCATCATAGTCTGATATGATGTCTTCTCGCCAGATGCGTTCAATGTACCCTGTTGCATCTTCCACGATGTAGCTGCAGTCACCCAGGTTTTGCTGCACAGTCCCTGTAGAAGGAGTACAGCATAAAAATGAGTTCGGAATTTGGAGGTAGGCACACATGCTTAGCAATCTCTTTGTATGCCTCTTTCTTGCTTACCAATCATTATCTGAAGCATCCATGGACAAAGAAAGTACGTGAAGGGTTGTTATTACTGTTATTGAATCCTTCAAGTCCCGACTGAAAACCCATCTCTTCACCCTCTCATAGCTGTGCCATGTTCTGCTGGTGTGTGTGTGTGTGTGTGTGTGTGTGTGTGTGTGTGTGGATATGAGTTTTATTAGATTTTATCTGTTTCAGTTTTACCTGTCTTGTGTTTGTTTTATCTGTGTTTTCTTATGTCTTATATGAATAAATATGTATTTTATGTAAAGCGCCTAGAGCTTAGATAAGGTTAGACACTATATAAATATTCTATTATTATTATTATTACAAGAACAGGAATAACTGTGTTTTGATGGTTGCCAAAGGAGGTACACCTTGACAGCATAACCGTATGGACATTGTTAGTTCAACATAGTACGTTTCTAGCATCTGCTCTTACCTCTGTAATACCAGCCGTCATCCCTGAAACGTGCCAGAACCTCCTCTGCTGCTTGGAGCGCAGGCAACGTTCGACGCAGACGCATCAAGCGGGGCGTCACAAGTGGTTCCTCACTTTCTTCATCTGAAATGGGGAGAAGGTCATCATATCAAAAACAATACAAACAAGAAAACACTGTCAATCAGAGCAGGGTTACACATGTGGCCTCCCACTTTCTTCATTTGAAATGGGGAAAAGATCAACATGAAAACAACAATAATTACAAAACATTGTCAGGTGGCTTGGATTTGCACACACAAAGTACATAAAGGCAGTAGAACATGAAATCACTCCATTTATCTGATGCTTGCTTCCAATGTGTAACACTAAACTACATGAACCAACTTGGAAATTAATTTTTAAAAAAACAACAACCAAACAACGAAAATCAAACATTAGGTCAAGTATATTTTTTTTCTTCTATTTTCATAAAATAAAGACTTCTTACTATTGACAGCACACCTTGTTCACTGCATGGAAATTCACCACAATACTGGGCTAGGGAAACATTTAACTTTACTTTATACACCAGAACCTCACCTGCTCCTTCCTCTTCTTGTCCCGACTGCTGCTTCTGAAAACAAACAAACAGAAGTCAAATATTTAAGAACAGACATGCAGTACCAGGTATGCGTATGTAGAGAAGGCTGGGAAAAGTGGAAGGATGGCAGGCTGTTTTCATATGACTGGGTACTGCAATGTTGTTGTTATGTTTAACCAAATACCAGCAGGTCTCAAGCTAAGAATGTAACTGTAGTGTCAAAACAATGTCTGTTTAATAATAATAATAATAATAATAATGGGTATTTAAGGGACGCCCTCCCTCCCGCAGGAGCTCAGGGCGCCTTACAGTCAACACGCACTCACTCACACAGAAACGGAAACACTCACGCAACATTCCTTCACACATACATTTAACGACAACACATAATGTGCAGCAGAAATTCACAAAGAATGCCACTGTTCAGCTTATGGTAAAACAATTTCTGCCTGGCCTTAATGGTGAACACTTACACTTCTTGTACATGCTCTGACCACTCAAGCTTATCTGATAATATAATCACTACATGTACTTACCTTCTCATCTAGACGTTCCTCCAGCATTCGCTTCTTCTTCTTTAACTTCTTGGCTTTCTTCTTGAGTTTCTGGATAAAAACAGTAACAGTCTGAAATATTTTCATGGAACTGCCTCATGGGGATCCAGATAATTATGAGGCACAAAGAGAAACTGATCGCAGTGGTTAAGCTGTCTGTGGCTCCCTCAGTTCCGTAACCACAAAATGGAGTGTTGCAGAAATCTGAATTTAAATAAAGTTTTACCAAACACAGCAAACATGTCAGGAGGGTAAGTTTAACTTTTCTCCAATTAAAATAGTAGCATTCTGCATGCAAATATTAATTATGTACTGGTCACTTTCAGCATAACACTGTGTTTGGGATCCCAAAATGGATACGTGATTGCATTATGCAGCTGGTCACTTTACCTGTCTTCATAAAGAAAATCTGTTCACGAGACATAAACCTGACTGCACTATAACCCATTCTGAGATACAAGTGCATTACATTGAAAACTAACTATCCTACCATGCCTGGCACATGAAAATGGGCAGATATGAGCAACATCTGGGCATGTATGAACTCTGACCTTGCGATCTCTCTCATGCTGACGCTGCTGCTCTTCTAGTTGTTTCTCTAGTCTCCTCAGCTCCACATGTCGCTGAGATGCTGGAGTCGGAGGAGGGCTGGACTCTGACCTTGAACTCTTTTTCCCCTTGCTGTCCTTGTCTTTCTCATTTTCAAAGTCATCAGAGTAAGACGGTGAACGTGACCTTGACCTGGAGCGTGACCTTTTAGAATCAGTCTGACGTGAAGGAGATTTGGAGTGAGACCGAGATCGTATCCTACGCTCATTGTTCTGCAGGACATCTTCATCACACCTTCCTGTAACTAAACAGAAAATGACAAAAAATGAGCAAGCATAACTCTTCAAGCATTCCGATAAAAGGTCACCACAAGCAAAAGAACTGTGATACACTTCATCAGCAACCAATAACAGAAGCTGCACTCACTGAAAACATGAAAACACTGAGACACCTTATTCAAAACTCATCACCAAAGATAATTCAAAGAAATGTAACATCAGCTGCAATAAAACCTATGATTTAACAATTCTGTTTTTGTCCCTGGATTTCTGGGCACACAAGAACAGTTGTGGTAAATCTTACTGGTGATGCGTTGTCGAGGTGATGGTGAGCTCACAGGGCTGGGCAAAGGGCGCACTGCAGCCCCAGGGGTTGGGTTGCTAGGCCTAGGGCTTGGACTTGGAGATCTTGAAGCTGAGTTTGACCTTGATCGTGACCTTGATCGTGACCTTGAGCGAGACCTTGATTCTGAGGGAGTCCTTGAACGTGATCTTGAGTCCCGTGAACTGGCTGAGCTTGATCTGGACCTAGACCTTCGACGACTCCTACAAAATTTAGGTCCATTTTAACAGTATGTCCTGTACAGGGGCAAACACATAGACACACACACACACACACACACACACACGCGGGTGTAGTCTTGTTTCACATGTACCACTTTTCCACACAAGCACAGTTTTCTTCCTTGCAGTGTCCAAGTCTCAGTTTTGGTACACTGCTTATCAAAAAGCAACCGGCTCAAGTGGAGAGAGTGCATGTCCAAAGTGGAACAGATTAGAAAATCTGTGTGAAGCTTAACATGCAATACATATTCAAGGGACTATTCACTCTTTAATCCTGTGTCACTAACAACCAACCAATATACCAGGTACCAATTATTGCCTTATCTGTGGTCATTGGCAAAATCACAATACTTTGCTTATTGATACCTACCTTCGACTTCTCTCTGTCTCTCTTCTGCGGTGTTTTGAAACATACACATTCTTTTCCACCCTAGATTAAAAAAGGAAAAACAAATCACATAAACATTAGCTGGGGAGACAAGGTGAACTCGCCAACAGGAACAAGAACTGGATTTAAATCCTTGAGCCCTGGTCTTGCTGACTTCATTAGTCTTTTGCTGAACAAGCCACAGAGGTTGTCCAGAATATTCCGTTCTCAGCACTACTAGGGTTAAAATGATGCACCAGGTATACAGGTGACTTTCAGCATCACCTGTTTCAGCATACTGCAGAGCGACTAATGTGTGAAGTTCTGGCCCCCTGCCAGGAATCAAACTCACAATGTGTGCGTGGACAGTTCAAAGCTCTGCCAGCATTACGCCTCCTCCTGCATCTTCTATGCCAGTAACCACGAACTTCCTCTCAACCCTCCCCTCGATAATATAAAGCATACACCAGTGATATGCAAGGATGGTGTAAGTCACAATTTCAGAGAAACCAGTAATAAGAAATCAAATCTTGCCTTCTCCAGTCTTCTCCCTGCACAGCGGAAATGTACCGGGCAGTCAACTCAAACCGTTCCTTACTGATCTTGACCAGGTGGTTTCTGCGTGTCGTAACCTGCAGCAAGAAACAACCATGGATAAATACCTTGTTTTTTTTCTCCCTCTTAGACAGAGAGAGAGAGAGAGAGAGAGAGAGAAGCAACAACAAGAACAACAAAGCAAACTACAAAACAGTCTACAGCTGAACTCTCCTGTGTCAAGTATAGATCTCCAGTCTGTTAAACCAGGAAATTTGTGCTGCAAATGAACTGTGGGTGTGCATCTTACTGTACCAACACAATGATGAAAAAATGATCAAAGGTGAAACATTCATGCAACTGCGTGCACATACACACACACACACACACACACACACACACACACACACACACACACACACACACACACACACACACACACACACACACACACACATGTGTAGTCTTGTTTACATAATATCTCCGGTGAACGAATACAATAAACAAAGTAGTCTAACCGTTAAAAAAGCCTACAGACCTTCTGCCCATTGTACACCAACAGAGTGTAGTACTGAGCCTGCGTTTGACGACTCCTTGGTGTGACTTGGACATTGGCTGGTACGTAGCACTCCGACGCGCGTTCCAGATTCATCACTTGAACCAGAGCGTAGTCTCCCACCTGATACACGTAACATCACATCTATAAGCCTTGTTACAAAAGTTTTCATGCAAAATGAGGGTCAATGATAAGCATGACTTCTGCTCAGCATTAATTTAAACCCAAAGATACTGAATTCAGTATCTTTGACCCAACATACTCTAATGACTTCTCACAGACAAACAAAAAGTAATGCAAGTTACGCTTTCAATTGATCCAAGAAGAGTCAACACACAGTTTGAAACCTGACGAAGCTGACAAGATAACCCTCTCAGGAAAACTTACCTATGCCAGTAACAAGTACATTTACCATGATTTTTACACAGAAGCAAGATCCACAGTCTCAATTGCAATGGCCTGGACAAGCTTGACTTGCTTGAAACACTTAAACCTGTTGAGGTCCCAAGCAAAATAAGCTGTGTACATCTGAGAAACTTGTGAAAATCAGACTGTGTTGAAACTCTATACTCACAGCCAGAGGGGGGCAGGGGACCGCGCCACTGATGGGAATGACGAAGCGAGTGAGCAACTCCCGCTGACCATCAGGAAATTCTACTGTGCAGTGTCTTACATTGGGACACTTGAGAACCTTCCCTGCAGAGCAGACAGCATTCACGGTCACCAAAACCACAACTTTAACTCCCAGCGTCCTATAAAACCTCAAGACATGCCCACTACTGCATATTGCCCCCCCCCCCCCCCCCCCCCCCCCCCCGAATCCCCACCATCACCCCCCCCCCCCCCCCCCCCCCATCCATGCACACACAAACATAAACACACACACCCTTGTTATACATGTATTAGTCTATAACATCACAGAGAGACCCTCTGAACTAAAACTGTCAAAAAACAAAATTTGCAATCCGGAATTGTGATACTCTCTTCCTGAGACGGTGACGGAGGCAGTCAGCATCACTGCAATCCAGAAACGCCTAAAGACTCATCTCTTCAGTGCTTCACTCCAGTAATCATTTGCCCTTTTTTTCACACTTCTGTAACTTTCTTTTTTAAACCTCTCCCCAAGCGCTGTGAGCACTCAGGGTGAAGCCGTACGCTATGCCAAGTCTCCATTATCATCATCATCAAGCAAACAGATTTGCACAAAGCTCTGGTTCCCCAAATTCAACCATACATTTTCAGCCTTTTTGAACTGGACTGTCGAGGACCTTTTTTTTTTTTTTTCTTGCTTTTGTTTTTCTCTTCGAGCAGTGATCTTTGTTCTCATGTGATGTCAATAACTATAAACATACCTGGGTAGTACATTCCATCTTCATCGTTTCTGGCAATGACCCGTGTGCCCCGTAAGGTGCTGACCTTCACGTGGCCTCTCCGCGGCACCAGGTACGACTTTGCTCCACTCGAGACCACTCTTCTGTTGTGCTGGTGGTGCCTGGAAGTGTTTTTGTCCTCTGACGGTGGTCGTGGAGTGGTGGCGTTTGATTGCCGAGGTGTTTTGGTGCTGGCAGAGCGAGGGGTGCTGGAGGTGGTGATCAGCTTGTTGTCATCCACTTGGACTACCTGGTCAATACTCTGTAAACACACACACACACACACACACACACACACACACACACACACACACACACACACACACACACACACACACACACACACACACACACCAAATGAGTACAAAGCCTTTGCGCACACACAAAAAGTGTACCAGTATCAATTACATGTATAAGTAAGTCGTACCAACATCCAACTACCTCAACACATGCTGATTAAAAACTGCAAAATAGTCACATCTGCACCAATGCATGCTCCCATCAATGTAAGGACCACAGCTTGGCAGGGTACTAGATGCTGGGAGGAAAGTATGGGCACTGCATGCACACACCACTTACATTGATCTTGTAGAAATTCTTGACAAAAATGTATCCCTGGTGACACCGCTGTTTTTCAACGTGCCAGTGCCAGTAATATACTGGCCGTGCTGTATCAACAACTGTCACTTTTTTCGTTCTCTCTTCCTTTTCCGAATCATTGTGACACTTTCTACTGTTCGCTTCACGCTCCAGGAACTCGATGGTTCTCTGTACCCTGGTTGTCGCAGACATGGCGGTGTAGGACTAAAATGAGGCACACACTGCTGGCATATTACAAGCACTTGAAATATCTCTTGTTTGATGACTGGAGGTGAGTTCAAGACAGGTCAAATTACATGTTGTGTACTGCTGTAGTCAAGCAGCAGTACTCTTATCATGTAGGTATATATCGCAGCACCACTACCGGAACAAACTGTTGGCTGTTCACCAGCACTTGTGAAATGGATATCCCTTTTTGATGACTGTAGTACTGGAGGTGACTTCAGGACAGCTCACACTACTGCTGTAGTCATGCGGCAGTGCTCAATACAGTGTACACAAATACTCCAGCACACAAAAAAGATCCCAGTGAATGTCGGCTGCAAACAGCAGTGTACGTGTTTTCAATGTCTTGATCATTGTGACTCAGCCGGAGAGGTCTGATTCACAACCTCAAACGCCAGTCTTTCTGAAAACTTACAATGCATCCTGACGCCGCTAACCAAATAAGTAAGATTTAGGCAGTGACTGTGGCCACCTTTCCGTAGTAGCAAAATGCCCTTAACCAGTTCACCTAAAAAAAAAATGACAGTAGCAACCGACCACAACCCTTTGAAATCCACTGTAACAGTCCCAATGGAAAATTCCTTGGAAAACGTTGCGTTGCTCTGGTCATTACTTTCAGTCCTCACTGCGCTCAAGTCAGCAGCGTTAAAAATCAGGCAAGAGTAAACAGTCTGAACGGATCAAGTGTCTGATGAATGCTTGCTCTAACACACAAACACGGTAAATGGTCGACTAGATAACGGCTAGGCTTCTTAAAGGTTGCCTGTTGGGGCACTGAAGAGACGCCAGCCAGCCATATTAAAGGATCTGTACTCATACTTGTGCTGGCTGAGTAAGGGGTCGAAGAATATTGATTGACAAGAGGCGTACCACAAGCATGCACTATCAAAACATACATGTAAGGCAATACGCCTTTCGGGAATCAAGCGCGCCGCAAATCTGTGTTAATCATAGCGTTGTGCCACAAGTCTTTTGTCTGCTTCGCTCAGGCTTTGACAACGGTACTCGCAGACCCTGACAGTCACGCCTGAATGGCTCTACAAGGTTCACTGATTCCAGAATACATGTATACACTGTGTTGCGTTAGGCCGGCACTACATGCTGTAATTAACAATGGAAGGCTGGTTTCATGATAATCACTCGTGAGTTCATCCCAAGCACCAGTCAGCAGACAATATAAACCGCACAGTTTGTATGCATAATGTGTCCAGAGGTAACAGATTTTAAGTTACTGGTTCTGGCTTTGTCTGTGCGTGTGTTTCTCCAAACATAAGATCCATGATCGCGCTGTGTCTCCAATGTACATCATGCACATACATTCATTTGGTTGTGTTAAAGGTGAACTCTCGATCAGCATGTCATGGGTTCAGATCAAAAGTCAAAATCGGCACAGACCCTTTTCCCGGTACCTCATTTTTCAGATCACCTTCATCATCAATAGATGACGTCAAATCTCAAAACACCAACAGACTCGATCCATATTTCCACAGGCAATGCTAGCAATAATGCAAGAGCTACACGAAAACCTACTCCTCCTGCGTGCACTTGGTCACAGGGTGTTTAGCATATCAGTTGTCAGGGCAGGGGACAATACCTTTTCCATCAGGACAATTGATTTCCAGACAAGGCTCCGAACAGGGACAAAGAAACTGCCGCTACATTATGAAAATTGCAGAGGCAAGGCTGCAACACGGTGTTGCAGATGAAATGCATAACAAGTTCATGCAGTGTTTGCAAAACTGCCTCAGTGTGTGTAGCCTCCAGGAACTAAATAATTTTCATGAAAAACAAATACACCGAGATGTAGGGAATGTTGCAAGTTGAAATAAATGCGTGAGTGTATGAAAAAAACTCACTCTTAATCTTTAATACCATGAGCCAAAGACTTGTCAATACCACCCAAAACCTAGTGGGTGAACTGCTAATCCTAGCCATTCAGGCAGGTATGCAATATCTGAAGATGTCCATGGGTGTGCACAGTCAGGCATTTATAGTAAAAAACAGGGATGCAGATGAGCGCAATGTGTATAGGAATGAAGAGAGTCCATCACATGCATGCAGGATATGCGTGCATGGTAGTGCCATGTTTAGAAGGATGTACAGACATGCACACACATTCAGGGAGACAGGGATACACTGATGTGTAACATTAAAACAGATACGGGGTCATGTTTACTGCATTTTTAAGTATATATATATATATTGCATTGTGGGGATGCCCTACGCATTTTCAAGGGACCTCTGCATACTCGTGCGCATTTTGAGAGGGCCTGTATAACACCCACAAGTCAGCGCTTTGACAGCCTCCCTGCTTGCCGAGCTTATCCCTTGTCAATTACTGCAGCAGGGCAGTCAGCGGTGCACAACGCCAGTTAGATTACCCGGTACACTGGTCACTAACCAGCCGAGGCACAACAGGAAGCGCTCTGTGCCACTTTTGTGGCACTTTTGTTCCCTTCACAGGCTGATGCCATAAAAATGAAAACCTTGTTTGATGTGCATGCAATTAAATTTTTTTTTCAGTGCCATATGCATTTTTACCGACACCTTACTGTTTCCATTGCAAAATGCGAAACACCAGTGCGACCCCTGAGATAGGTGTGCACAAATGTACATTCAGGTACACAGGTATGCACTGTTTATGCATATGTACGCTTTCATGCACCCCTACATGTCTGTGCTCAAAGACATGAATATCATGAATATTAGTGCACATCTGCACACACCCTTGCATAGCCCATGACTCAACTGCACTTGTACGTGCGGCTCTTTCACCGAGTACAAACGCACATGTCTATGTACATTTATATTGCACAGAAATAGCTCCATGTATGCACCTAGACTTCCTGCATGCAAGTGCTGTTTAACTATGAGTCCCGATCTTCACCTAAACACACTTTGTGCAAGACACTCTCGTAAGCTGCACAGGAACTGACAGAGCAAAACCCTGAGAGCTGGAGAGGGTTTGCTTAGTGTAACTGTGCTTAAGTATAATCTGGCTCTGTAAAACCTTGGCCCACTCAGTTAACTGGAGTAGGGGGCCGAGTGTATATTCTTTCAAGCGGTGCTGTTTTTGTTTACATGTCACCAAGGCAGCACAGTGCCCATGGGGAGTGAACTCGTGCAAGCAGCTCGCCCAAGTTACTTCCCATGTTCTCACTGCCTTCAGTACATTACATCTATATCACTGTCAATGAAGTCTCATTATGTTTGTAAGGTATGAAACACTGCAGTAAACTTTTCATCGAGTGCACAAAACCCATGCATAAGAATCAGTCACTTGGGACACAGTATAACATCTCAAACCGGGACTGTGGTGACTCTGGTTGGCATGTTGTTCTTTGTCCACGACAGAAGCGTACAGAGCTGGTGACATTATTTGGCTGTGGACTAGAGACCAGCTATACAGTACTTGATTGGTGGCTATTTTAAGCCACTTGGTCGATCGATGTATAATGCAGGTATAGACGCATTGGGCCAAAGAAAGTCATATTTCTCAACTTTCAGAAAGTGCAAAGTCACGAAACTGGTCGCAGTGAGCCTTATGGTTTTGTAAGTGTCAGTTTTTCCCCTCTGAAGTCATACCGAACAGAGACTTTAAGCATCCTTGAGCAACATTAGGTTGATTCATCATCCTGATTGTCAAATGAGCACTGCAATGTGATTACACGCTAATGCCAGCTGAATTACTGGTCAGGAATTTCAAAGTAAACATCAGTTTTCCCCTGCTCTCCAACAAGGTCCGCACAGTGCACAAGTGGGCTAGTTCACCCTTTCTGTACCAACAAGAACCCACTGAGGGTGGGTGGGTGTTTAGGAGTTTAACGTCCTTTTCCACCACATAGGGTGATATCAAAGACGGGGCAACGATGAAAAAGCCAGCACAATATTTGGCCCCAGCCAGGATCGAACCCACGACCCGAGCATTAGCAGTCCAACGCTCTACCATTCGACCACCCCGGCTCCCCAGAGAACCCACTGAAGTCAGTCCAGGCTTAGGTGTCTGTTGAATTTCTTTTGCAAGCAGGCTTGGTGCAGTTACGATGAGGTGTGTGCAGCGTGCTCAATGAATAGTAACAGCAACAATAATAATAATGAACAAGACTTAAGGCACTTATACTCAAACTGTGCAAGCTCTAAGCACTATACACAATGACAGAAATGTTCAACACAAACGAAACACAACAAACAAACAAAATCTAGCATGCTCAGATCAGCCTCAAAATCAGTATGCCAGGAAAAACAAGGGCTACTGAACGACTTATGGAATTACATGTACTTTACGTTGAAGCTGACCTGTATGCGACCAATAAAGAGAACTAATCAGCAGTTTTAAGAAGAAACTGTTTATTCAATGTAGTGTATACCCAAACTGGGAACTGTTTTAAAAAACTACTACCACCCATGAAAAAGCGAACTACAGTAAATACCTATCAATATTCTGAATAAAATTAGATGGAAATTCATATCATCTAAGAACAATATGATTTTGAAATTTTACTTGGAAGTTTGATTAAAAAAAGAAAAGGGATCAGACATAATGTACGCATGGTTAAAGCAAATGAAAGACACGAGCATACACACTTCGCCATTTATCCCAGACAAAAATACAGTGCTGACAAAAGCGAACAAAAGCAAACAAATACATACATGCATAAGGAATCCAATCACTTGGTGCACAAAGATGCTGAGAAATATCCACACATTTCAGCCTAATATCAATCAAAAGTCTAGTTACATTCACAGATTTTCACTGCAAACTTTTAGCAAGTACTGATTTGGTCTTTTCATAAAAACTGAAAATTGGAACATGTACTGGTAAACAAAAGCAGATGTGCCATTGCAAAATTAGGACACTCTGAAATAGTCAGTGACAACACTGAACAGGAACACACTAAAAAAGAAAAGGTACATGTAGATGTGTACACCAAAAGCAATTGACAGTTTTACACCAAAGGAAAACTCGAAAAACACCAGGTACGTATAGTTATTTTACATGTTTGTACATGTAGTTGTACAACTGCACACTGATATAAATACCTTCTGTGATGATAATTAACGCTGAGTCTTGAGATCTGGCTCACCTTACTCATTTTACTCATCATTCTCACAAGATGGTGGAAATTAAAACAATGAGCCTGGCAGTCCGAAAATTGCTTGCTGTTGTAATTTGATGTGCAAAATGTATCTCACACAAGAGGAGCAAATATTGCTGGGTAAACAGTTGATGATGAACAATTAAGAACATCAACGCAAAGCCAAGCCAACATTCGCACGTGTGCTTTCAAAACATCACTGGTAAGTTTGCTGAGAATGAAACTGTTCAGTCTGTCCCCCCCCCCCTTTTTTATTTTTTTTAAAAGCATCAGGTTAGTTCAAAGTCCAACTTCAATGTCTAGGAAGGCTTCATCTCAGATAATAGAAAGCTTATCAATCTTAACAAGTAACTGCTGCATGGTGGAAATCCCCCATGACTGCTGGAGGGTGTAATGACAGACCAACAGACAGACATTACTTATTCTAAGAGACCCCCATCCATAATGTACGGTGGACAAATAGATTTTCAGAATACATGTACATGTACGACTTCTTCTCCAAAAAGATTTATACCATACCAGTGTGTGTATATAGCCGCAACAAAAGCAATACTGTCAGGTATAATACTGATGACTAGCTACTGATGAGCTTGAGCAAAGCTGCAACAAGTTTGCATTGTGTTCACTAAAGACAGCTGTCTATATCCACTACATGTAACTATGATATACTGTACAATGTAATATAGTTGGGCATGAAGCCTTTTTATCAAAGTGATACATGTACTGCAGCAGTGCAGAAAAAAAAGTAAAAAAAAGTTTAAAAAAGCAAAACACTAATATCTACTAGGGCATTCAACATTACACTATCACAGAAATCTTGTCGTTACAAAATATTTGTACTGTAATTTCAAACCTGTTGTGCTACAGTGTATATGCAGTTTACGTTTTAACAAAATCACAAAGAAGTCACAGCATGTAAATGTACATATAATTGGGTTCATATCATTAGCTGTTAACTGTAATGCAGCCTACTAGTAATCAGTTAACTGTACATTCCATATATTACATTTTGCTGTGGACACAAACTGATCTGGAAATTCCCTGGAGTGCAAGTAGAGTCCAAAAAAGATGACAACATTTAAAAAATTAAATCGTATCAAATATGTGTATGTATAATTTTTTGTGTTTCACATGAAAGAGATTACTTCAAGTTTACCACTTGTGAGAATTATCTCTGAGATCACTTTTGTGGAGTTACAAAATCAGTATCACAGGCACAGCATCACAGACACAGCAAAAATGATTACAGCCAGCATAAAACCAACACCTTGCCTGCCATCACGACAAAAATCTCCGTCATGCTGTTAAGTAAATTCTTAATGACATAAATTAACAAATAGAAAGTAGTGTTGGAAACAAAAAGCTTGTTAAAAATTTTTCATTCATTTTTCTTTTCAAAAAGTATAGGTACAGCTAGGTCATCTTTTACAGCATATGTTCTAGAATTTTTTTCTAATTATGACCCTGTTGGACCCTGGCAAATGCATGCAAGCCAACAGCTGAATATGCTGGCAGGCAAGGGGTTAAATGAAAAGAATCCTAAATCTGGAATATGTACAGCAAAAATAACACCACCATAAAAGCAAACATCTGACATTTCACCAACCAATCTATCCAACTGAAAGTAGGTAAAGGCTCTCACAATGTTAATCCTAAACCTACTGCATATGACGATGTTCGTCAAACACATACATAGTGCGTTTGGTGTGCTGAATCAATCACCAGGACACTCAGACAAATACAGCCACAAGAATTGCAAAAGAAGTGAATACATTCAAGCAGTGAGACGTTTCTAACGTGCTCAACCTCCACCGAAAAATATCTGTTTACATCAGCAACAGAAAGTGTACATGCTCACACATCAAGCAAGACAATAACAGAAAAAACAAAACACTTTAAAAAGACTTCAAGCCAGCCTTGCGCAAACCACATGCAGTGCTCATTTGTATAAAATCCTCAGTTACACTTGATTTTCTCAGCAGAGCGAACCCATGATACACGACTACGGGCCTCGTACTTGCATAGTCTTTCACTGCTTCAATCACTGCTGTACGTTTCTATCAGCTCGGACTGTTATACATATAATTGTGCACAACTTCCATTGTCGGACTCATGCTAGGGCTAACCAACAGCCTTCCAAATATGCCCACAAACTTATTGTGTAGATCAAGATTTTCACTATGTTCCGGCACATAAGACAGCCATTTCAGTCTGAAGATGTCCAATGATACCCAGCCGATTTAGCCAACATGAAACTATAACTGATGGAACTGAAGTGGGTGTATCGGTACAGTTGTATTTACTGGCACGCAAGTACCATCATTGAGAACGAACAGGTTTTACCCAAAGAAATAATGAAGAAGACAAACAAGGACAATGGACACCCAGCAGGGTGTGCAAATGAGATCCAAATTGAAACGACATAATATTGAAGACCAGATGGAAAAAAACCAACTAATCTTGACGTTTTTTCTTAGAGTGATCGGGCAGTGGTTGAGGGTTGGGGAGAGGGTGCCAAGAATTCACAGACAGAGAACTTGAATATGGATAGGTTTCAGGGCATCCTCAAACCTCCACTTTGACTTTTGTGATGTTTATCAAAGACACTCAACACGGACACAATTCACGGTATTCTCAAACTTCCAGCAAAAGTTTGCTTTGCTCTGATTTTTTCAAAAGTTTCTCACAGACACTGAACTGGTCACCCTATCCCCTACTCCTGTGACAACCACTCGTCTACGTATCACAGTATGGGCAAAGCATGCAGGATTACGCAAGACTGACCTGAGATCGTCTCCCACTGCGAGGACTTGACGCATGACTGTCGATGCTCTCTGACAGGTTATCTGAGGCAGCCTCGGCAGCAGCTCGGCGTAGATCCTTTGATTGCTGCAAGAATTTTTCGCCTTTTTCGATCTCCTGCTCCAGACAAATGATGTCCGATTCTGCTACAGGCCAATCAGCCTTGCTCAGCAGCTGCAGAAGCTTGCTGCGGTGTTCAGAGAATGGCACCGGCTCGTCAGACTCAAACCTGCAACACATCGATAGAGAAACTGGTTAAGAGATGACCGCGTGTACCAGTGCCCTGAAGTGAACACTACTGACCAGACATTTTTCCTTTTTTTTAACAATTCCAACAGCCACCTGTAACCTCCTTATTCCAGGGATACATATCCATGGGAAATACATTGTATAACAGGACAAAGTTAATGTCCTGGCTGACTGTAAAAGCATACGACACTTGTCCTGAATACATGTACACAGGTGCCAGTTTTCTGGAAATACCCCGTATTTCCAGAATGAGAACTTTCCAAAATTAAAATTTCTGGCTTCAAAAATTTTCAAATTTAAATTATTATTCAGGTTGAAAACTTTTGAAAACTCAATTTTCCAAATTGGCAAAATCAATCAGCAACAAGTTCCGGATTACTGGGTGACTGCCGAGAGTAATCAGACATTTAAAAAAGTGCGTTGCTCACTGATGTCCGAAGCGGCCATGAAGCCCTGCTTTTTCAACAAGTGCAATTCAAATCCTGTAATTCAGAAGTGAACGTGAAGAAAGTGAATGGTATGTAATGTACATTTAAAATGATTATAACCACACACTTTTTACACTTTTTAAATACAACACTCACTCTTGTTTGTCTTCGTCTGGAAGAGCGTCCCACACCAGCTTGTCCAGTCGCCTTAAAACAGAAAGGTAAGATACCCGGTAAGCAAATAGGATGGTTTGACCCTATCTCTCTCTCACATGCACACACACAGACCCCCCTCTCCCACCCTCCACCGCCCCCCCCTCCCCCCCCCCAAAAAAAAAAAACCACCAAAAAAACCCCCAACCAATCAAACAAAGAAACAAACAAAACAAAAACCCAAAGGCAAGACATTAGACTCTGACAAAAAGGTAAGATAAGCAATACGATGGCTTGGCCCTTTCTCTCTCTCTCACACGCACACACACAGACCCTGCCCCCTCACACACACACACACACACACACACACACACACACACACACACACCAAAAAAAAGACCCAAAAGCAAGACAGACCGTGACAATAATCCACTAATCTATCCCCAATCCCAAACAGACACAGAAGAGGAAAGGAAAGACAACTGTGGTGTGTAGCACAACACATGCTGAGAATACTGACCGTCTGTATTTGTCCAGAGCTTTCTCCAGCCTTTCTTCATAGTCCTTCAGATTCACTCCGTTTGGATTCACGAGGTGTACTCTGTTCTTCTGGCGACCAGACACATGTGCCATAGGCAGCACCTGGAAACACGCCAGGAAGCACAAAAATTGTTAACCTGGTCTTTGCTGAATTAATTTGTCTTATGCTAAAAAAAGTCTTGGAGGTAGTCTGGAATATTCTGTTCTCAGCAAGACCATGGTTAAGAGATGTATCAAAATGAAACAGGGTATCAAAGTCTCAACGTGTTTGTCAAACATACAACAACGCTGTGGAAACCTTTTCATTGAATGCGCTAATTAATCCCTACATCAGAATCACTCACTTGGGACAAAATACAGCATCTGAAAAGCACTTCTCATGTGTTACTCTCAAAACTGAACAATGCCATAATTCGCGATCAACAATGAAAATGCTGCACAATTCTGCGGCACTGTAGGAAAGAACATGTATGCTGTTTATGTAGTGGTAACACTTAAGAGAATGATCCCGCTTACCTCGTCGAACACTCTGGACAGCACATGCTTGTCTAGGATGGGGACGTACTTTGCACGATGGGGTACAAGGGTTGGAGCCAGCGCGTCCAGTATGGTCAGCCTCTGGGCAACCAGACCATGTTTCTTCAGCCACATTTTGGACGACGTCTGGCTGGCACTGAAAGTACACGAACAAATGGATTGATCTTGGTTTTGTTTATATAGAAAAAGGATAGAACATAACTAACTGCTCCTGAAGTCTCTTTCTCTCTCTCTCTTGTGTGCATGTGTGCACGTGCATGCCTGCACAGCATGCATGTGTGTGTGTGTGTGTGTGTGTGTGTGTGTGTGGTGTGTGTTGTGTGTGTGTGTGTGTGTGTGTGTGTGTGTGTGTTTGAGAGTGAGATACTTACTTGGCTAGTTTGTACTTCCTCCTCTTCTGCTGCTGTTGTTTTTGGTCAGACACTAAAACAAGCAATTACAAACAATAAATGAGTATGTGGTAAAACTATCTATAAGTCCATAGTGAAATGGCGGCCAAACAAAGTTAAGATGTTATCAGGTAGTGTACCTTCACAGAACTCCTCCCAAATTTCAGGACGTAATGACGTAAAACCCCAGCTTCTACAGGAGAAGATGAATTAAGATGAAAAAGAAAAACTGTATTCTGACACTGTACAGATACAACAGAGTTCTCACCCCCAGAGTAAAATCATATTCAAGATGTTTTCTTCATGTATATGTGTGATTCATGGTTTGCAGCAGTGCAGTAACACACTGCTATTTTGATATCAAACACGTATATAAGACTATATACGCAAAAGTCATAGTCTAGTAACAGACGTTTTGGTTAACTTACAACAGCACAGACTATCCTGAAGTTCTTGTGAAGCTACCACCATGATTACAAGTACAATTTCAAAGTTATCAGTGTTGCTATGTCAAGAAACAAAGAGGAAAGACCAAATGAAATACAGCATCTAAGTATGCAAAGTGCATGTGCTATGCTACAGCAAAGTGCACTGATGGCAAAAAGTCTGATCAGTTTTTTTTTTGTTTTTTTTTGCAAACGAACAAAAGCGTGTAGAAAAAGTTTTGCACAACAAAATGTCTGCCCCTCTTTTTGTTTGAGTGTGTGTGTTGTTTTTTTTTTTAATCAGAAGACAGGCGGGAAAAAACAAAGAGGACGATTCCTTTTTAAATCTAACTACACTACCTAATATGAATGAAAGGTGGATGCTACCAGGCTATTTCTAACAAATTTTAACAAGTTCCGAGTTCAGATCTAGGAAGTGTGATAAACAGTTGTTTAGCGGCAGCTAACTTCAGTCAAACCAACACAGATTACAGTCACATAACTTGACAGGGGTATGTGTGCACACCATGTGAGGGAATCAAAACCGTAAGTATGACTGAAGAATACACAAACTTGCTGATATGACGTACACATTGTGAACATAGCAAAACGCCAAATGTACACTGATAAATGTCCTAAACCAACACTCCTATGAGTTCATCACTGCACCACTTTGATTACACTGGCTATGATAACCGTGTGCCTGGTATGAGCAGTACAGATGCACATACAAAATTTCACTCATTTAGCAAAGCATGCAAACATAATGAAAAGCTGATAAATGCATATAATAATAAATACAATTTTATTAAACAGATGCTAAACTGTAGCAGCAGCAGCAGCAAAAGAACAGAATCTAAGGAAGAACGCTAAGCTATAACGGTCGCTCCCACAAATACTATTTGCAGTTTAGTGACTGTATGGACTCTACGTAATGTACTTCACTTCTCGTCAAAAATACTGAAGACAGAAATTTTTCTAAGTTTAGACATGTGCTGACTTCCATTATCTTCAGCTGCAGTGCTGACACTATGGGCATACATGCAGAAACAATCTACATCTTATGCTATCTGTTAAAAGAACAAAATCTTCCCAAACCCTTTGGCCCATCCAGGCAGGCAAACAAGCTTTTAGTTCTGAAAGTAAACACCTTCCTCCCTGTCTAGATTCACCACTAATAATAAAGAGCTCAAAAGAGGTGCCAAAGACAGTTTCAGTGAGCAAACACACATTTCCCACTTCTGCATCTGAACTTCAAAACTATATTAAGGCAAGAAGTTTGAGGAAACTACCTAAAACTGTAAAGAAAACATGTTAAATGTGTTTACTGAACAGCTAGCTGTCTGATAATATTCTGCAGGCACCGCTACCAAACTGTTTCATCAAAACACCATATTTACATGTCAAAATGCGTGGGGCTAGATCAAGTTCCACGAGCACTGAAAGTGAAAAGGCAACCCAGGAGAAACATTAACGCAAACAAACTAAGGTTTGATTTTATAAAAAAAAAAACAACAACAAAAAAATCAGCCCACAAATTCCAAGGGGAAATATCAAGCAAAATGCAAATAGGACATGCATGAGAGCAAAGACATGCAGAGAACATCGTCTAAAAAATGCAGTGACAAATGCATAATGATCAATTAAAGATAAGAAATCAATAAGAGTCCGAGAGATAAATTTAAAACTTTCACACATGCATGTTATACAAGAATACCAGTAATTAACAGCAACTTGAAACGTACAGTGAAGCTCTGTGCACTGGCGAGAAAAATCAGCAAGTAGTGAAGTGCAAAAGGGTAAAATCTCTCGCATGCACATGCACACACACAAATCCGTGCGCTCACCCACACACACACCCTTAAGTGTGCTGAATAATTTGCCAGATACTAAGTGAAAGAGCGAACAGGAAAACAGTGGTGCTCGGTAAAAAAAATACATGTAAAAATTAAATGTGACAAAATGGAGGCTTGCAGTGGGGTGGGAGAAGACGGTTACTGGGAGTTACAAGGTAATTGACACTTATTGAAGAAAAGAACAGTTCTTTAACAAAATAATTACCACCACCTAACAGATGATTATATCACCTAAGAAAGAAAGAACAACAGAGAGAGAGAGAGACAGAGACAGAGAGAGAGAGAGAGAGAGAAATCTGCATGCAGCAAATGCAAACACGGCTAAAATGAAAAGCAGCCTGATACATACTCTCTGCAAGTTGTCGCTGACGTACAGCTTGCTGCTCGAACAATGCTGATGTCTCTGGTAGCAGCCACTCATTCGGAGAAAACCGTCCGCTGGAGTTCAGCGTTCTCAGAAGGCTTGTCCTAGTGTGGCCTGCAAATGGAGAATGTTCCATTAGTGAAATCTCATCAAATGACATGACATAATTTAAGAAGAAGAGGAAGAATGATGATTATTAATGTAACTTGAGTGTTTGAAGTTGCCAGAAAAAAATTCACGACGTTACTTCAGACAAAAACAAGAAGAACATTCAAACTTAGTACAGACTGATGACGGTAAACACCACACTGAATCACTGCCTCATACAAATGAATACATGTACATATGTGCCAATGATACAAAGCCTGTTACTGGGCAAACCTCAGAAGAAAATGCAGTCTTCTGTGGGTTATTCAGAAGATGTTGAAACTCGGCATATTGCTAGTACCTCCATGTACTCCTCTATCCTAGATGTCATGCTGTTCAGTATTTTGGATTTATAGCCATGTACATGGCTATCATACTACAGTAGAAACATTTGTGAGTTCAACATACAGGAAATTTTGTTTACAAAGACACACACACACAGAAAACCACCAAAAGACAGCATAATCGTGTACCCTCGTTATACATGTAGCAGATTTTTAGGAGTAAGTTTTCAGTCTTCACAGTGGGAAGGGGGTGGGTGTTAAGGTCGGGGGAAAAATCAGCTGAGTGGGATGCTATATACAGTGTACAGTGAAAATCCAAAAAGCATGACAGACAGAAGCCAATTTGATATTCAATAGTACTACCCATAAATGTGGTTTCCCATAAAAGACAAAACAAATCCACACACACACACGCAAACACACACACACACACACACACACACACAAACACACACACACACACACACACACACACACACACACACACACACACACACACATGCCACACTGACTGGATGACGTAGAGAAGTAAATCTATGTAACATTGGTACTACTGATATTGCTGTGTTCACGACAAGTTTTCGTTTGCGTGGGGTTTTGCTATTTCCAAAAATGCCTTACTGATATAGAAACATGCACACTCCAAAAAGCATCAAACAATGACAGTGGACTGCAAATTCTGGGGAAAAGGATGTCTCGGAAACTGCAAGTTGCAGTAGGTTAACACTGGAATCAGTCAAGATACAAGATAGTGAATGTGACCTTGAACAGTAAAAAAGAAAGGATAGGGAATAAATGCTCAGAAAGAAAGTGAATCACAATGTGAATACATAGGTATGTAATGTCAATCTCAGCCTTTTTGTTACTTCCAGCTTGAAGAAAACAACACTGTCAAAAGCATGTAATCTAAAAACTTTGACACAAGAATGTGATATCTGTCCAGCATGCATTTCTGTGAAAGGTGATAAGGTATGGTACAGCCATTACTGCCTGGTAGGGAGCAAGTCAATACATGGGTCTGAAGCTAGCACACACAGTCATGCATGCCTGAAGTCAACACATATATATAGCAGGCAATCCATACTGAGATACAGGTACAGCCACATGCAACCGTTACCTCTCCAACTTCTGCGTGTATTCCAATTGTCTGTGGAGCCTTTAAAACACACCAACATACTGATAAGTAAATATCGCCCAGCTCCAGTTTTTGTAATCTGCATCTCTAGCACAGTCTTAGACACAAGCTACCAGCTGAAAGGGGCAGAAAAAAAAAATGCCTGAAGGTAAGTGAACTCAATCTCTACTAATTACCACGATCCTGGTGATGGCAAGCGAAGCGCCTGCGTACTGATCACCGCAATCCCGGTTTTCCCCTTTAGCGGTTTTCAGGACAAAACAACCAGGATCGTGGTGATCAGTATAAGCAAGCACTTTGCAAGCCATCACCAGGATCACGGTGATCAGTAGGCATGCACTTTGCAAGCCATCACTGGGATTGTGGTGATCAGTAGGCAAGCACTTTGCAAGCCATCACCGGGATCGTGGTGATCAGTAGGGAGTGTAAAACAGTCTGTGTATGATTTGTGATTGGACTGTTAGTGGACTGTGTTCTACTTGGGTATTAGAAACGGGGGGTATTTTACCTGTCTGTCTACACTGCCAAATTCCAAGGGATAGTTAATAACATTGCTAGAAAATTTCAGTTTGGTGTTTTTGTGTTGTTATTTTTCTCTGATTATTTTTTACTAACCTATACAAAGGGCCAGTATTCAGAGGATCACAATGAAAAACTCGCCCAGCAGAGAGTGAGTTAATGAATGAAGTGATGCTACTTTTGGACACTGCGGCCATTTACGTAACTTTCTGGCCTCTAATATTGAAGAAATCAAGTGTGACGGTGAACCCCTTTACACTGTAGGTGCAGCGGGCAACTCTACACTACTACTGTAAAGCAGCTGCCTGCACACAGCCTTGTTTCTAGCCTTGATCTAGATGTAGGCCTCCAATGTCCTCCAATGTTAAGACTTAACCAATTCAATTGCAATTTAAAAAAAAAGAAGAAAAACAAGCGTTACTTCACTCTGCACTTTCACAATGACAGTAAACTTTTTAAAAGGGACAGCAAACTTTTTAATGACAACAAACAAACTTTCTATGTTACTGAAGAAGAATTCCTGACATCTCAAATTTTCTGCTTACCTGCTACCAGTTTGCGTCCTCGGTGACCTGCCTTAGCCGACTGTGGTCTCCGAGGTGTCATTGACTTTGTTGGGCGATGACCAATGGCAGACGAGGGCCTTGGTGGTGGGGTGGGGGTGTGGTTTGAGGGCGGGGGAGGGGCTGATGCAGGGCGAGGCGGGGAGGAGGGTCGGAAAAGCTCGCGTGGCTCCAAGGGCGGAACAGCGGAAGGGCGACCTTGGTCAGGCACCGGATGACCTCTGGAAACAACATAAAGAAATTAATTTTACGTGTCAGCATGTTTGACCTGGCCAGCTGTCTTAGCAGATGATCAGCACATATCGGCCAATCAGAATACCGCTTGCTACTGTGGGTGGACATGCGCGCTAGCTTCCCTCTCTCTACGAGATTTCCTGCAAGGAGGCTAGCTCGCAGCCAAACTTTTTGTAAAAGTACACCCTAACATTGCCTTCACTTTGTTTGTAGTGCAGATGCGTGAAAGTTTTTATGTGTAACTCAGGGAACATAAATGTAATCATACTTTTCACCAGGACCATTATATTTATGATCCTTCAACATCAATATTAGTCTGACAAACAAAGATCACTCTAAATACTGAACAGCGGTTGGGGGGGGGGGGGGGAGGGGGAGCAGTAAAAAAAAAGAAAGAAAAAGAACTGTGTCCCAAAAAACCCATTTACTTGCTGCATTTCTTGAGGGCCTCCACCTCACGTCGCCAGGCAAGAGTCGCACACTGATCCCGAAGTTCCGCGAGCTGGTCCATGTACTCAAATCCCCGGGACATCTCATCCGTCAGCAGTTTGATGTCTTGGCTCTGGAAGACAGAAAATTATGTTATGTTACACAAAGAAAATCCAGTGTACCTGTAAAACTTGTGTAATGAGCTGAAATCTGAACAATGTCTGAATCATTTATTTATCAATAGTCTAGAAAGCTTAGGGAAACATCTTTCCATCTTTGACAATATTTTATCCTTGGCATTATTGCATGAAGTGTAAGAAACACCTTAAACCATATGCACATGATGCCTGTCAAGCTTAGAAGATGAGTACCACATGAGACTCTTTGTACAGTAAAAAATTAATAATCTTCTCAACTCATACTTGTCTGTAAATAATATGCTGATGTGCAGCAAGCAGAGGACATGTTGTCCATCTGTTGTTCTTTTTTTATTTTTAAATTTTTTTTCAATTACTCAAAAAAGACATTTTTCAGATTGTTTTGGCATATCTTTTTTCACAAGCATACACAATACAATACACTACATTACACTACACATCACAATGCAGTATACATAAAAAGAAAGGAAAAAAGAGAAGAAAAAAACACCCAAAAACTTGTATCCAATACATCCCTAAGTAAATCATTAAGATTAGCAAAATAAATAAAATGAAGAAACACATACACAATGACAGGTAACAAGGTGACCATCCAAAGCTGTGTAACGGGAAAGAGACACATACATACATACGTCCATCTGTTGTTAACAGGCACCCAGAGGCAAGCTGGATCTGACAGAGGGACAGAAACTGTTATCCAAATATCACACACACCTGCCACGCCTCGGGCTGGTCATTGGCGTTGGGGTTTTCACAAAAGTAGTGGTACCGCCCCTCCGTGGCCTGAGCCAGATCAAACAGGAACTGGTTGGCATCCGTGTCGTTGCAGTTGAACGAGATGGTGTGGATCGGCACTCGATTCTGCATCTGAACTTGAGCAATGATGGACTTTGGAGGCTGAAACATACACCACAAGATTACAAATTTTCTAGACTGAAACATGCATTCAGACACTACAACAGTCTTCCTGTCCTTGTATTTATTTATTTCATGGCTTATGGCTCCACAGCCAAAAATTTGGGAATAGAATTGTCCTGCCTGTTGCCCTCTGAGAGTGTTTTGACGTTCTCGGTTTTCTGAGTCTTCCTTTCAAACAGATCACTTCATCATTTCACTCATGGGCATAGCAAAGATTTATTTAAACGAGCTTGTGAGCGTGCCTACACACTTGCAGTATTCTATCTTGATGATCAGAACAGCTCTTCATGTGATGCAATGTTGTTTACACTTTGTCCAAGCAGGCGAATATTCAAATTCTGCAACTGTTGTTACACTACTGGAGCACTCAGTATCATCAACTGCTGTCACTGTCCAGGTGTCTAAGTGGTGTGATGATAGATACATGTACCATGTAAACAGCTAAGAATAATCTGTGAGCATAAAAACGGCAGTATTGGCTGCTTTAACTGTGTTGGATGACTGCATGGTTTAACTCAACATGGCACCATGCACTGCTCATCTGGCAGCTATCACAGTACACCTGCGTTATGCAAGTACCATAAGGATTCCATTAAACCAAATCTGATGAACAAATGCAGGAGTATAACAGCAGAGCAGAGACCTCAAACTTCTTATCCTCAAAGAACAACTTACCTGGTCTGGTCGTCCGTCGGTCAGCAGGTAGATGGCCTGAGTGTGGACATCTGACAGTGCCTGCTGGATGGCTGCGTACGTATTGGTGGAGCCCCAGCATGTCAACCCCTGTACCCACGTCCATGCTGACTGCAGTGACCTCTCTGTGACCTCTACCAGTCGGTCACGCCAGCCGATCACTTTTGAGTTGAATGCTATGATGTTGAACTTGGATTTGTGTCGCAGTTGCTCCTGCAAAGAAAGATCACGATGAATTCTCAGTGAAATCTGTTGCAAGCTTCAAGGTCACAGTTTGTTGAAGGGAAGTGAAGTAAAGAACAAACAGTTACACAGCAATAAAGGATTTTGAACTATATTATACTGAACCAAAAATTTCAATACTGTACATGGTACTCCTTTCTTTACTGCCAAGATAGTGTGAGGATTACTTTTGTTTTTGGCCAGAATGTTCTATGCTGCAAATAAAGAGAACTGTATGCACAAGACTCTGTACAAGACCAAAACCAAGCAAACAATGGATGCACCGACACCATGAAGAATACAAAGAATACAAAGAGGAAAATGCAGGCTGGGGAATTGCTGAAGGAAAAAAAGACTGACACCTAGGCCGGGGTGCAGCAGTAGCGCACTGCTGGGGGACCACAGGGGCAGCGCCCCACTTATGAAAAACAAATTTAAGCATTTTTAAAGGCATTTAGTAGCCTCTACTGGCACCCAGAAGTTAAATTTATACTGCCTTGGTACTGATATGTAAAACTGAAGTCCCTATATACTATTACATGTATCATGATATATGACTGTGTGTAAGTTTTCCCCCTTCCTTTTCTTTGGCTGAAACTTGAATTTTATGGCTGAAAGGATAGGAAATTTGACTGAAAATTGCCAGATGACTGACAATTCCCCAGCCTGAAAATCACTCTTTACCTGCATGAGGACGAACAGTCGTTCCTTGACAAACTGGATGTGGTGCTGCATAGAGGCTGAAGTGTCGATCAGGATGTAAATTTCTTCCTCAACCACCGTCCCAAACAGTGCGCGACTTCCCTGCTTCAGCCAGTCAATTCTGTTTGAACAAGAAAAACCATCTCAATGGCAGAAGATATGTAAAGCAGTTGACTCATTTCTGAACTGTGTGTCATGAATTTTGCAATGCCAATTCATTATGAATGCCCCACAATTATCAATGACTGTGCAGTGATAAGTCATAAAACTTACACTGTGATGGAAATATTATACAGTACATGTACCTCCTAACATATATATACACTAATTTGTTAGGATAAAACAGAGAGGAAACACAATGATTAGTATGTAGTATAGATTTTATTTGTTGAGATTTTCATAACTGTGCTTGCTCCTCAGCTGTGTCATGTCCACTATGCCCTTGCCATCTTTTAGTTTAGATTTCTTAGTTTAGTAGCATAGTATTAGACTTGGACATCACACATTACTTTAGGATCTGTGTTTAATATGTATGGATTTATATGTCTAGATAAATTAATGTGTGTGTGTGTGTGTGTGTGTGTGTGTGTGTGTGTGTGTGTGTGTGTGTGTGTGTGTGTGCGAGCCAGAAGAAAATTTTCTGCGATCGACAGACAATAAAGTTATATTGAATTGAATTGAAATAGATCTCATGAGACAGTACAGCCTGCAGAGATACCCACCGCTGTTGAATCTTGTTGAGTGCCACCTGCATGCGCTGCTCGTAGTTTCTGTGCACCTCTGGTGTGACCTGCACGTGCACCACACGTCCATCTTTCCACCGCACCACAGGAAACCGCTCACAGTACTTTGCATTGATCAGCTTCTCATGGCTCACCTGTGGACGAATTATCACATTAGTTGGCATTACCTAATAATGTGAGGGACACTGTGCTCTCTTTAGAAGCAACACGAAAGACTAAAACATGCAGTTTTCCACATGCTGAGACATGCTGCCTTTACGTAAATCACTGAGAAGACAAATTTTCAAAAGAGATAACCAAGGTAAGCTGTTCAGTCAAAGAAACTTGGTAAAGGCATGTTTGTGCAGACATATTCTTTAGTGTAGTAGTGGCACATTGCACTCAGAAACATACAGGCCACATAAGGGCACAGGTACCCACGCATCTATCGCTATGTGTCTCCCCCAACCCCCACCCCCACCCTCTCTCCCCATCCCTTTATCTAAGAGCATTCTGACAGCAGGTACAGTAACAGATGTACATGAACACCACAGCACTTACAGCATCAGTCTGTGTTTCTCCTGGCTTCTCCATGATCTCGATCACACCGTCAAGGTGTTTGAAGGCCACCCCGGACAGCACGTCGTACAGGTTCAGTTTGCGTGCTTCAAGTCCGTAGACAGTCAGCCACTCCTTTGAGCTCATGTACTGCTCGTCCTTCTCCGCTTTCTCCTCCTTCTCTGACTTCACTTCTGTTATGACAAATGTGTGAATTAATGAGTCAGCCAGAGAGGAGATTTATTTTATGTACATGTAATTTCCATGCTCATTCATGAACAGAACAGCGTTTTTGGCTGTGCAAATCACATTCTGTGGAAACACAAGAAACGCTTTTTCACTTTAAGAACCACTTCAACTGTGATAAATCAGTGTTATTTATCAGACACAATACATTTTCTACATTGTAACAGCAGAACCCTTCATACACGATCACGCTCACACGGGACACTAGGTCACAGAATCTAATCATTCAAATGGCAACACATTCACAGTTCACTTCTGGGTAGGATTTCCTTTGTAAGCTCACCTACAGTTCATGAGCAACTTATTCTGGATAAATGGTCTGTTAGTCTGAAGACAGGTTTTACTTCTCCCACCAAGGTCACATAAACCAGTTCCCTGGTGAGCATGTATATGTGCACAGGAAGATTTACAATCTACAAGTACTAATAACCTAATACCATCATAGGGAGATAAGACAGGTTTACCACTGTTTATGAATATTAGACACAAATGGAATGTGGGTCGAGCATTCAGGGACCTCTTTCTTTTATACTGCAAGCACAGCAGCTGAAATCAAGGTGCATGTATGTGCATTGCAAACAAGAAATATTTCAAGGGTGGGTGGGTGGGTGGGTATTTGGGGGTTTAACGTCCTTTTCCACCATGTAAGGGTGATATCAAAGATGGGGCAACGATGAAAAAGCCAGCACAAATATTTGGCCGCAGCCGGGATATGAACTCACGACCCGAGCATTAGAAGTCCAACGCTCTACCATTCGGCCAATCCGGCTCCCCAGAAATATTTCAAGACACTGGTATATATAGATCAAATCATTGTGCCTATGGAACTCATACTTTTTTGGGGTTTGTTTTTAGTGGGTGGGTGAGTAGGGGGTTATTTTAATTCTTCAGTCTGCTTACACCATGTGTGAAAATAAAACTTCTCAAAGCACTTTCCAGCAACTACATCAATGGTTCATTAGATATTACTGTTGTACGTCTCTTCCATATTCCACAAGCCTGAGACTACAGAAGAGATAAGTCTGAAGAATAGGGAAAAATCAATGTCTGTCACCTATGACCGAAAATTGTGCTTTACTTTGTTACCAATACTGTGATATGATGAAACACACTAACCTTGTAGAACATTAGCAGACTCAAGACAAGTAATGAGAGTAGATGGCACCTTGGTTTTCATGCAGAAAAACAGAAGTACTAACACAAAGACCTGGACACAATCAGCTCCAGTGGCAAAGTGACACAAGCTGAAACTACTGAAAGGCCAATCGGGACTTGACCAGGCAGAAAGCAAGGCCAGTGGTGCCTGTACCAGCATGCCCCCTACTGCAAGCCAAATCCAGGCTGACACAGTGACAGGTAAAGGTGCTTGGTGTCACTGATCAATAGGGAGAACTCATCTCCCACACTGTGCAATCATTGATTTTACTCTCAAGGTGTGAGGACGGTGGTGGTTCAGTGACACAAGTACAAAGCCAATGCACTAGTGGGGGGGGGGGGGGGGGGGGGGGGGGCCGAGAGGGCATTACAGCAACATATGTCAATGCAAGCAACCCAGAACAGTTCCTATTCTGCATGTGCTGTAAAGGTAGTTCACATAAAAAGCAACAAACCAGACAGACAGAAAGACCTCACTGGCTGCTTTATTTCACTACCATCTCTAAAATGAGCTGTGTATGTGTATCATCATCTCATTCATTACAGACCAGGCACTTTTACTGTTTACTCAGAAGAATAGTTAGAAGGATGAAAGAGACCTGATATTACAGCAAGAAGTAACAAAATGAGTAAATAAATACACAAAAAAGCAATTGGAAAGTACAGAAGCACATAATACACGTAAAGCTTCAATAAGAATATCTGTTATGTTTACTAAAATGTACCTTTCTCTATCCTCAGACACTCTAGTTTTCTCAAAACGATGCCTAGCTTACAACCAACTTTAAAAGATAATTGAACCCTTGCCCTAGTTTTAATGAAACTGCAACATGACTCACCTGTCAGTATGCGACTGGGTTCCGGTGTGCGGTCAATCAACATCTCAATCTGCTGCAGGTTGTTCCTCGCCTCCTCCATCTCTTCAAACAGAAGAACCACATCCTCTCGAACACCAGCTCCAGGGGGGATCCCCCCAAATGTTTTGCGTTTCAGCAGGATGTTGGCTTTGCTAGTCAGGGGGTCAGCAGGTAGAGGTTCATATGCATCCATCTCCATGACAACGGCATAAGCGTGGAACCTGAAAAATGAAACCAAACATATCTCAATATCTGTCGGGAAGAGAATAACCTGTGTTGTCGGGCTATGTCTTGATGAGCTGGTGTAAGTACCAGTCATGCTCTTCTAATATCAGAAATACTTGGGACCCACGTATTGAAAATAAAAAGAGACAACGTAATGCCCGAAAATACTAAAAGCCCAATTTATCTGTGCACCCACGAGGTCTTTTGTTTGGCTTTGCTCTATGTGACAGCAGACACCTAGGCTTTCCACAATTTATGTAGAATTTATGCACCACATTTCCTCACTGCAACGCATCCGTTCAACAGCTGTTATCAAGTCACATGGTACTGACCTCCCTCCAGTGACTTTGGTAAAGTTGCGAAGAAACTTGATGGTATCAGAACTGTCACAGTTGAAAGACACCACATGGATGGGGATCTTGCGCTCCACGCTGTTCACCTAGTAGACAGAAAATAGACCATCATTACATGTACTATAATGATGACAAAACAGAAACAACTACTTAGCTATTACTGTTACTTCTTGTGTTATGGATACTATTATGGTACATGTACATGTAATAACATATGCACTACGTAACTACTTTTGGAATTTCTTAACATATTTAACTAGTTAATTCTTAGTAGTGCAAGCTCGACCACCCCCTGCCCACTATGTGATAAGATTTGTTAAAAAGAAGAAGCCACTGCACACCAGCAGGAGCCACTTCAAGCCACTATTACGCAAGGCAAGGGCCTTTTCCGCTAGGTACGACACTGCTGCAGATTGCATAATAGTGGCTTGAAGTGGCTTCCAGTGATTTGAAGATTTCAAGTAAAATTGCGATTTTTGCATGGGCTTTTTAAGAGTTATGTGGTGTCTTTGGTACACGTACCTTCTCAAGCAGCAGTTCTCTGCAGCAATCTATGGAAGTGCCCTCAGTGAACAAGTAAACTGCTTCGTTCTGTGGACAAAAAAAACAAAAACAAACAAAAACCATGAATGAAGGTCATCTTGTAACCTTTCAAAAGTCCTAGAAGAATTAGAATCAAGACATTAGTTATGCTAAAAGACTGCTGTCATAAAATGCTTGAAACAAAAAACCTAAGGTATCACTGTCCCAGATATTTTCATGGTCTCAATGGACTGAACCTTTAGAGTTAGTGAAGGAAAAAAACTGAGGTTTATGGCTATGATGATGATGATGATTGGCCATTTCTAGGACACACACACACAAAAAAACCTTCCATACCTGCTGCATGCTCGTGGCGCCTTTGAGGTGGGGGGGGGGGGGGGGAGGAAGGGGAATTTGGAACTGAGAGAAGAGGTTACGATACTAGATCAACTGCACTTCAGTATTAGCTCAATAGCTGG
Organism: Batillaria attramentaria; assembly: GCA_018292915.2. Lineage (NCBI taxonomy): Eukaryota > Metazoa > Mollusca > Gastropoda > Batillariidae > Batillaria > Batillaria attramentaria. The sequence continues at coordinate 434,919 of JACVVK020000361.1, forward strand.
ATTTTAGTTAGAATAGTTGATGCACTGAAACACACTGAGGTACATTGTAACGTAGGACAAAGTACCCAGGGCACTATTATGACAGTGACTAGTCAGCTTTACTCACATGATGATCCATGAGAGCTTTGAGCACAGCTTCAGCACATGCTGTGTTAGAGACAGGAGCCAGTCGATCCAAGTTCCACATCCACTGGATTGCATTCTCCAGTGTGTCATGAGAAAGGGGCATGCACTCTGGGCTGTACATCTGCATGTCTTCAGCGGCCCTGTTGCGACAAAATCGTAAGTTTCATGTCAGAGACCTGTTTCAGCAACACACACATGCATGTGCGCGCACACACACACAGACGCACCCCTATCTCACATTAGTAAATAGATATGTACCATGTACCAAACATTTTCTGATACAATTTTACAGTGTCAAGTTTTGACCCAATAACACCTGAAGCACCATGTCTTGCCCTTGCCTACTCAGAGCTGTTTCATTATCAGATCACAAAGGGAAACCACCTCACACTCACAGTTCCGACTCTTGCAAGTCAGTACAAATTGTGTCCCTTTTATTTGAATGCATGCATGTGAGTTGCCCCTAAAAATTTCGCAGAAGGGAAAAACTCTCACCTGATGAGGTTGAACTTGGTCACAAATGTAAACTGCTCCCTCAGTACACGCTGGAGGGCCGACCGGTACTGATCAAACTGTTCAGGTGACATATTGCGTATATCCATCACAACGGTGATCGCCTTCTCCTCCACCACACCGAAAACACGGCGACTCTCTGATGTCAGCCACTCCAGACGTCTTCTGTACAACAGCATGGCCTGCATGAGACGTTTCTTCAACTGGCAAAGTTTCTCTCTGGAACAAGTGATCTGAAAAGAAAGCACACCATAAACTTGTTAACTCTTTGACGACGGAGCACAATATATTATTTCTGACACACGATTTCCTATAATTTCCTAAATTGTGCTCCGTCGTCAAAGAGTTAAAGTATTCACTGTTCACTTGTCTGCAGTCCTGACATTTCAGACACAGGTGAAAAATATCTGAGTGTATTTTTATTCAGAGCTGAGGACGTTAAATGACGAAAAATTTGCTGAAGAAAATATTTGAATGTGAGGAAAGTCCTTCATGAAATTCCTATGACACACCATGAAAAGCAACATTTTAACCCTTGTCTTGCTGAATTAATTTGTCTTATGATGAAAAAGTCATAGAGGTAGTCTGGAATATCCTGGGCTCAGCACTACCAGGGTCAAAGGTTGCATTGCAACAAATAATCATCACCACATAAGACAGACTCACATTGAACGTTTTCCCATCAGCACCAAAAAGTTGCTGGAAAAGGCCTTGAGCATAGCGTGAACTGATTGGACGCTTCATGGATGGGTCAAAGTCTGCAAGCCAAAGGGAGACCATAATACAGTAATAAATCATAATGTCATGTGCATATTTTTACAGTAAGTATGGTACACAATTTGTAACTGACACAAGCACACACCCAAAGTACCAGTGGTGTTATGCCAGTGAACCATTTTACGAAATGCAAGCCAGACTGTCACTGGTACCTGTATTCAAGTCTGTATATGAAAGAAACTTGAATGGTATATAGTAAAAACATCAACCCACATTCCTGCAGACCATATCTACTGGCAGTGTATGACATGTTCCCCCTAACGCACATCTCCATTTCTCTGTTTTGAAATATGAATACTGGCAAAGATTAATAAATGAAAAATTCAAATATAAAAATAGATAGAACAATTTTTTTTTTCACAGAACTCCACAAAAATTTGTTTTCTTACAGCAAATCTCTGCAGGAAACTCTAACAAAACCTCAATACACCTACCATCACTCAGTTTGAATCCAATGGCTGGCAGGATCTGGTCCATGTGAAGCCGAGCCTTGCGCAAGCCGTAGTTCTGCAGCCATTTGCGGCTGGAAACTTGCGGCCGAACGTCCACCTCCCACTCCTTTGGGGGTGACGTCTGCATGTTGATCTCCTCGGCATCACCGACATCTCGCTTTCTGCCATTGCGAAGCGCATTTGACTGCCCACTTTTGTGGCTGATGTCAAACTTTACCGCTGGGGGGAAAAAAAAGTAGAGAAGTATAGAACAAAAGTTAACATATCTGGTTGCAATATCAAGATGAGAAACGCAAAAAACAAAAAAAGAAAAGAAAAGAAAAGAATTTAAAGACTGCAGATCATTAAAACATGAGAACCTTTAACATGACATTTTTTGTTTCATACATACATGAACAGAATGAACAAATAACTTTGTTTCATAAATAAATACAAACCAAACTCTACAAACTAGAAGGCATGAGTACCCAGGTAATGCAGAAACCAAGATTCATAAGCTCACTCTTTTTCAAACAAGAACATTCAACACTCATGACCAGGTATGACATGTACTGCCATAAGATTCCTGCTCTGACCGGCAGACGATTTGTTTTGAACTGTAAAGCATTGTTTCTCCAATGACAACACTGAATTTCTTTATCACTGAAAACACCAAGCACTTTACCCTAATACTCTCTTGAAAACTGCATGCTTGATAAACCAGCCAGATAGCATGTGTTTTGCTCAAACTTTGGGTGACTAAGAGGTGCTGTTCATCGCTGAGATAAAATTCATGCTCATGCAAATACACCTGTGGATTACATAGTGAAGCAGGAAGATAATTCACATACATCTGAACTGTGCTGAGTTCAATACAGTGTACCTAAAGAGAAAAACAACACATTCACAGCGTCATTGCAAATGTGTTTTAATATTCTCTGAACCATTTTTATCAGTGTACATATATACCTGCAATGCTCCTTAGTGCAAAAAGCTTGTACTTAGATCTGTGTGGCTTCAATTATTTCATAAGAGGGGAGGGGGGGGGGGGAGAAGGGAACACATATCCTAACGACTTTATTTACAGGTAATCAGCATAACTGCTTTCAGTACCTGTATCAAATTTCCTGTGAGGTGCCCCTATTTGCCCACAGAAAATAAATTCCATGAGAAAAGCAAACACTTTGCCCTTTTGAACCCGCGCAGGGGATCCAGGCTGCCTGGCAGGAACCAATCAAAGTGAAATGGAACGTGGCAACAACACAGTTACACTACCCAGTTGCTATGATACATGGGTGGGCGCACATTGATTTGTAGACGTAAATGTCTGACACGGTGACTGCGTATGTCAGTGTTGTGGGGGAGACGATTATTATGGGTTATCCACCGTATATTGTAAAACAAAATATGCTCTTTTTTAAGGTTTCGATAAGAGCTGTGATTTTTTCTTATCTATCTTTCAGTGCATAGCTCAGTGTTCACCTCAGTGTTGTCTTCAGCACAAACTACACGCCTAGACACCCAAAAATGAATCATGCAATGATCTGTTTGTGCTGTTTTGTTAATTCAGGGTTTTTAGTAACTGTTGTTGTGCTTCTTCTTTTGTGTTTGTTGTTGGTGGAAGAGGTCTTTGTTGCTGTTGCTTTTTTTTAGTTTTTTTGTTTTGTTTTGTTTGTTGTTGTTTGTTTCTTTGTTGTTGTTCTGTGTTTTTTTTTGTGGTTTTTTTTTTGGTTTGGGTTTTTGGGTTTTTTTTTGTTTTTTTGTTTTTTTTTTTGGGGGGGGGGGTGTTGTTTGCATTGGACTTTGCTTCTAAAAGATGGGCCTGTCTTCTTCGGAAGTCACCTTTGTTGCCCCAAGACCATGCACACCATCGCTAGCCTCAAAATTCACATTTTCCTGTTAGCCAATCCAAGGTGAACACTTGTCTCCTGAGGCCGCTTCTGACAAATGGGGTGGTTACCCAATACAGGTTCTACTCCATTAACTATCAATCAATCTGCTTCACTTTCAACAGCAGCATGTGTGGGCACCTAAAGCTGGCATTAGTGGTGTAAGCACACCCGTTCCATGTAACACAAGCCGCAGACGAAGTCACCACTCACAATGAAACCCACATTCAATATACACCGGCTAAAGACAGGGCCCACATTGCACGGACACGCCTGGCTTCCGCCTGAAAGCACCGATTACTACTTCAGTACTCGGTAGGTCTCAAAGCTGCTGCTAGACAGTGCGCAATCAAGTACATGTAATCACCCTCTCTCCGCCAGCTGGAATAAAGCAGGTTTACTGGGCAAGCTCGCTGTCAGTGTCGCTGCTACCTGGTAGTGTTCATCCTTTCTGCTGATTAAATGCCATTACAAATGTATGCCTGTACCACGAGAATGCTTGATCTGTGTGTGCTTTAAAACACTGCTGTTTTTGTTGTTGTTGTTGGTTTTTTATGTTTTTTTTGTTTTTGTTTTTTTTTTTTGGGGGGGGGGGGGGGCAGGGATTCTGTTAATGGCTCACCAACATTATTGAAAGTTCTGTTATACAGTACAACTTCTTTTGGGCGACCACTCCTCTGGCCAGATAAGAGTGGTCTTGTAAGAGAGGTGGCCACCCAAAAGAAGCTTCAGACAGTGAAGAAGTGCAACCCAGTATCATTGTAACATTGGTCTGCACAGGCAGGTGGTCTCTCAAAGGGATGGTCACCCAAAAGAGGTTCTGCTGTAATTTACAAATACAGGGCACCACTGACAGGTAAAGGTATACTAAAATTTCAAGCTCAGTGAATTAAAATTAAGCGGTACATGTACTTTACAGACAGGTCCCACTGTCCTCTGGGCAAAGGTTCGCCTCAACCATAACCGGTCTGTCAGGAGGGTTTCAAGCTTGACTGGGTTAGCTTACTGATCACCTAAAGTGCCTGATAATAAAACACGCGACATGTCACTTGAGACAGAATACCGGTGCAAACAAGAAAGGAGAGAAGCCTAAAGTGAATTGAAAAGGATTTTTTTTTCTTCTCTTCTTATTCAGGAACACACAATGATGACAAGGTTGAATACATGACTATACATTGAATTCTGGCGTCATTCGCGTGACAATGAACAGCGTTATTGATTTCTGATCGCTGACAGACCTTAACCATAAAATTGCGGCGGATCGGTATGCAGTCTGTGTTATACAAAGCAGACACAAAAAGGCCAGAGGGGAAGTTATGATTGAGATCATTTGTCAGTTGTGCCTGTCAGGTTCCTAGCACCAACACCACTGTTGCTAAGCTGAGGAAACTAACCGCTATGCCCTAAGCAGTGGTGAAGGCTTGGAAAAAAAAAAAAAACAAAAAAAAAACCAACAAACTGTTCACCCACGTTTTCTGTACATGTGCAAAGATGGGTGACTAGGTGGGCGGTAGATGTGTGGGAGTGAGTGGAAAGGTAGGCGTGAAGTGGGATGGAGAAAGGGAGATACAGGCAGAGAAAAAATGTAAAAAGAATACAAATGTAACCAGGAACCAAATACTGAACCCATTTTTATGTACATGCTGGCACTGCCGCAATTGGGGGTACATACAGTACTTCTTTAAAGTCCCCCTCCCCTAAATTAAAAAGGGGTATATTCTTCATAACATTTTTTTGTTATTTGGAGTTGGGAAAAAAATCTGATTATCTTGTTCATGAATAATTGGTACACTGTACAACACCAGTAAGTACTTACAGGTACATGTACGTGACATTCTGAAGGCACAAAGTTTGTAGAAGCACATCTACCCGGCAATGCATGCACAGTCACGGGCAGGTACCCTACAACCCCTGCCAGTTCTTTTTTCTTTTCTTTTTTTCACAGTCTGTGAATTTGCTAGTGTTTGTCAATCCTATCTGAATGATCTAAACCTGTGAGTAGACCACTGTCGTGGTTAATACCGTCTACGTGTAGAAACAGATTTACAGATAATCTTTGCAACAGTTGCCCCGGCAGGAACTCTACAAGATCAGCAGTACGCTTACACCATAGATGTACAACAAGCAATAAGAAGACATCCAGCGCTAGTAGTAGCAATAAAAATACTGGGACATCCACCCCCCCCCCCCCTCCGTTTTTCATCTCACAGGTGGAAGACAACTGAACTGATTTAGCATGTGCTAAGTAAATTACACTTCATCAAGAATGTGTCTTTCTTCAAGTCCCTGTATAATTTTGCAAAACACCTAGGTCTAGCACATGTAATATAAGGTGCTCATCAAATGAACATGCAAGGCGGAGTGCTAAATTCGCTGAACAGATGTGAATGTGCAACCGCATGATAGACATACTTCCAGTAGTAATACATCGCATATCAGGATATACCACTGTGTTAGTGAATATGTTTCATTCTTAAAAAATATGAAATATGCCGTGGCACACATATATTTAAAAATTAATTCTGACAGCAACACAATTAAATATCAGACTGCACTTGACAGATGTCTGAAAACTAAAATAGCTTGAGATAAGCATGAGCATGAAACTCAAGAGCAAACAAGATTGTCCAGTTGGTAAGTTGCAGGTCAACTGATTGATTTGTTTGGATTTCATGCATCAGTCTTATCTTCCTCTACTTAAGCAGTGCTCACTCTATACCTCTACGCGGGCACTAAACGAAAGTGGCATTTCTGTTAACCAAGCCTGCTAATGTACAGAAGCACTGAACTAGTCCCTAGGTAACTCCACACAATTGTCCTGTGTGCTGCAACTTCAAAAAGACTTATCTCCATCAGGTTCTACCCAGTTCTTTATCACTTATGCTATCATGTATGCTTGCCCATTCAGTTATAGTACTTATACATGTAGTTTGCCCATTCAGCTGCTCCCATGTATGCTTCCATTCTGCTGCAGCAGACTGAAGGTGGCGGTAGCAGGGGGAAGGGGGACCACGTTTGGAATCACTGATGTAAGTTCAAGTTGCTACACACAGTGCATGTAGTTTTATTCCACCCGACTTTGCAAGATGCTACATCTTTAACGACATATGCAAACTTCAGTAGGTTTTTTTTGTTTCCTTTTTTTTCTTCTTTCCTTTTATTAGTGTTCCAATGCAGGCAACATAACAAAACGAGCAGCTAAGTCCCAGGGCTCCATGAAAAACCTGCGTTGACACATTCAATCTGCACAGCAGAACAAGTCTAGCAGGTCTGGATTAAAGCAGAGTATTAATGCAGGAATACTTCCTGACATGCCAGCCATCAACCCTTTACTGTAATACCAAAATGTGGTCTCAGTATAGCATTGCAGCACCAAGACTGTACAAAGCAGACTGGCAAGTGTAATTACAGCAGTGGTATTATGAGATTAACCTTGCAAGTCAGGCCAGAAACCTTGCAAGTCAGGCCAGCATACAGCCTGCTATGTACATACAGTTCACCAGTCAACCGTAACATACGCCAACCTGCATGCGCGACACTGCTGCCTCTAGTAAATGATACAAATTACTAGAAAAGATCAACTGTGCATCACTATGATCAAACAAACGAAAGAAAACAACAACAAACAACAAAGCCCTGACAAGCTTCACCAACATGCTGCCGAATTGACACTATTATGCTTGGATCTGCATGCAGTGACTACAAAATTTAATGTCACGTTACACTGAGGGTTCATTATCTGTACTGCATCGTAAACACTGTAAACCTGCCAGGACAGTTCAATTTCAGGTGACCTGCAGGTGTTTAGCCACAGGAATGGCAAAGGGCAGTCACCAAACTGAACTACATGTACTACAGTGTTTCCTTTATGTTCATGCAGACTTATAAGACAGTATACAAGCGTAAGTCTCCCAGTCCTGCCTAAAAGTACAACTAATGCCTTTCAAAACCTCAGGTTCCATATAATGTTAGTGGTGCAAAGAGAATAACTACTAACATTGCATCTAGCCAATCTGACTATTCTTCTGTAAATCTGCAGTTCAGCACAATCTATACATGCAACAGCATTCTCTATATATACTAAAAGTAAAAAAAATAAAAAAACCCAGGTATGTACTACAATACAGCTGCAGACCTACATTATTTACTGCATGCTATACTAAAAAGGGTCAACACATGCAAAGAAAAACGAAACAAAACAAGTTGTAGCATCACTAGCTAACTTACTGTCCTCTCCAACTTCACCTTGAGAGTTTAAAAAAAAGGTTAGACTTTTTTGTTAATATATTAAAGACTATTAATACAACACTGTTATAAAACACATATACAATTGTTTAAAAAGAGACAAGTCTATATGTCTGTTCAATGCGTGTAACAATGCATACTCTTTCCTCACTATCGTCAGTAAAGTTTGACATGGCACTGTGGTATTGTCTCATGGTGTCTAAAAAACACAGTACTTTTGATGGATAATGAAAGAAGAGCTAACAACAGAACATTTGTTTTCTGTCGTCATCCAAGCATTCTTGATGCATATCATAAAAGGATGCCAGGTTACATCCCTCAAAGAACAAAGTTAGCAAGTGCATGAAAGTGTCAACTGGTTTCAGCTAGACTTGTCGCTTGATAAATTTGAGTTTAAAACAAATGCAACTTCTTTACAGTATGATTACACATTAAGTTTCTTCTACATCAATATTTTGTTGTTGGTTTTTGATTCTATAAACACACATTCTTCTAGGCAATATTACTTTAATTAATGGTGGCAAAGTGCACTAACAGTAAATACATAATTGCATGTTAGCTTGAAAATAAAAATTAAACACTTGATCACAACTTGACAAAACTTACTTGATGAGAATGCATTTTTCAGGTACGGATCAACCGTAAGAAATTCCGCACTTAAGGACGTCATTCTGGTGCAATAAAAATCAGCATGGACTGAAACCAGTCCAAAATCTCTCACGCATCAAGGGAAACTTGTGATCAGCTCCATGTTTTCCTTCTCACACTTTCACTGTCCGTCGCATGTTCTTGGAACCACTTTCACTGCGGATTCTTACGCAAAAGAAAACTGAACACTTGTTTTTCCGACACAGTGTTATGACTAAGCTACTTCATATATTTTGTACGGCACGAGCAGGCAGCTTGATGAGAGAAAATTATGAAATGTGTCTACTTATGCGAAAAGGAGTCCGCGATTTTCGCGTGCCGCCATGTCTGTATACATTCAGTTGCCATGTGTTATACACATTTTAATTTTTCATCAATTTTATCAAACTACCATACAGACAGACGTTATTTTCAATAACTAGCTGAGAGTTTTTGTTCAAAATAATAAAACTCTAGTTTTAATTATTTCTTATTTATGGAAAGAGCACAGAAAGTGATGACGTAGTAATTTGATCACAAAACACGGAAGATGGCTCCGGCTGTGTTACGAGCCTGCTGCAATGCAGTTAAATGGGCTCCTGTTGTCTTTATTTCAGCCATTGTTGCCTGGTCGTACTACGCTTATGTTGTTCAGATGTGTATCTGTAAGTTTAAGTTTACGTTTTTTATGATATCAGCTTTTAAATTGAAAATTTACCGTCTCGAAAGCCTCATACTTGCAGAATTCAACATTGCAAAATACTATTGTCTGAGATTTATGCCCCTGCCAACGGTCGGATACCTTGGATTTAGCTAGTTTACGTATTCTATATTAGAAAAATCAGCAGCAACTAGTTGCCATGACTCTTACAGTGATGCCAGTCACGGACTGATTTCGCATTTCTGTGCTGACGAAGCCACGCCCATTCCAGTAAATTCAGCTGGAAACAGCTGATTACTGACACCAAAGCGTTCCCTGTTGTTAAATTGCAAGAACAGAAAACCACAGATTGTGTTCAACAGTGGCAGCATTCGTATGAATAACTGGCGTTTTTGGATGCCGAATTCATGCACATAACCACTGTTTCGTTTTGTTACAGTGACAGCTGATTCCATAGTGGAGAAAGGTAAATTAGACTTACACAGATTTGTGGACAAACCTTGTACTTCATTACTTGAATTGCTGAGAAAGAGATGGCTAGCATCAGTTTTCTTTTCTCATTTCAGTTTTTTGCTCTCTTTGTCCTCGGCATTAAACACTTCAACTAAAACTTTACTTTGTTGCAAGTGTCTTCTAAGTTTAAGATATAATATATTGTTATTGTCAAAATAAGAGATACATTTTTTAATAGCTTACAAGTTCAGTGATCCATTACGCAGTGTAAGATCAAAAGATTCTTTATTATCTCACATAAGTTTTTTTGCTTGGTGGATTACACTGATGCGGGAGTGCTGTAGTTTGGGGAGGGAAATGTGCTGTAAATTTGCATTGTGTTTGCAGTATTGTTGCTGGTGCTATACCACCCCATCTTGTTCCTGTTCGTCTGGTCATACTGGCAAACCATCTTCACCAAGACCGGCAGAGTTCCACGTGAGGTAAGCACTGTTTAGTTTGTACAACCAGTAGCCATTTCTGCTTTTTTTTTTTCAGGGCTTTCATTAGCAAGTCAGTAGTGAGAACTAGATCTAATGCTGTAGAATTTTGTTCAGTAGTATTTGGCATGGTCTGAATATCAATATTGTGATCACCTAATATTTCATCTCCTTCATGATTGCGAAAAAGCCGTAGTTTGAAACGCTCTAAGTAAGTACGGTTTCTCTGTTTGGTGAAAATTCAACCAGGTGTTCAAGAAATAAGAATTCAGAGATTAACTTTTGCTGAGTATAGATATGGTACAGTTTGCAATTACTTTGCAATTGCAATTTTTTTCTGGCTCCAGTTTTTCCTAGCTCCAACAGTGGCGGAGCGCCTTGAGTCAGAGACAAATGAAGAAGTTCAGAAAGAAATGTTAAAGCAGCTCACAAAGAAACTGCCTGTCCAGACTCGGACCATCGCTGGATGTAAGTCAAGATCAGATGTGGAATATAAAATATATATATATGTGTGTGTAACACTTTGATGACATAGTTTTTGAAACAAAATGAACTTGAGGGCAGAGGAGGTTACGGTCTAGATTTAGGGCTGTTGTGTGCAACAGTATAGTGTACATAGGCTGGGCATGGAAACGGGGGGGGGGGGGGGGGGGGGGGGGGTGAAGGCTTGCTAAAACTGACCAGGCTGACAAATTATTTGGCCGCACCGATCGGGGCTGGCATGATAAGAAAGACAGTGATCACACTAGGAATTTTGCCAGCCAGTACCCTCATTTGAAGCTGTCTTCATCAGAAAATTAAACCAGTATCGGCAAAAACATAGTCCATTGTCCCCGCCACTCCTTTGTCCGCTCACATTCTATTAACTCTTTGACGACGGAGCGCAATTTCTGACACATGATTTCCTATAGGAAATCGTGTGTCAGAAATTGCGCTCTGTCGTCAAAGAGTTAATTGCACTACAGACAGTACACACTGGTAACTTTGCCACCACAAGTCGGTTTTGTTTTATTCCAGCTGGTATGTTTGAATGACATGACATACTTTTTCTGGTATTTCCATTTTCAAATTGGTAATTTAATTTAGAAACCAAATACTTAAATCCTTTTGATAAATATGATTAATTCACACTATATGAGTCCTGTCAGAAAATAAAACAAACACTTAACTCTTTACATGCCAGACTGATTTCAAAGTTTGCTGCATAACATCTAGAAAATCTTTGTTGAAAGCTTTAGTTCAAACTTTATGTTTTATGGAATTTTTTTCCCCCCAGTCCCCAGATACTGTGAAAAATGCAAGTGTATCAAACCTGATCGATGTCATCACTGCTCTGTCTGTTCGGCGTAAGTATCCTTTTCTTCGCAAGTGTGGTTGATAGTTAGTAATGCATGTCTTTGCAGCATGTACAGACAAAGTGGATACCATTGTATTGCAATCATTTATGCGTATGCATATATATATATACCTTATCAGGTTGTAAGAGGAAATATTTGGTGTAATGTTTACTTTGCTCTTATTCCAGGTGTGTTTTAAAAATGGATCATCACTGTCCTTGGTAAGTAGAGCGAATCTTTCTTGGCATGTTTTTATTAAAGTTTCAGTACTACAGTAGTCTGTTTTGCCTTGATGGGCTTGACAAATCCATCAGTGACCGTTCAAACCTCTTCAGAACAAGCATTTTCAGCAAAATCAGAGAAGATGAAATTTTGCTGTGGTTCCAGGGCCCCACAAGTTTTTATGTAGCATGGCTGCTTCAGCGCCATTGATCATTCTTGTTACTCATACTGGCATTCGCATGCAGTTTGTGTTGTGACTACTTCTTATCCAACAACGCTTCTGACTGAACTGCCACCTGCAAGTACGCAGGCAGGAAGCAGCACCATTTGTGGGCCCTAGCAATGGTTACTAGGGTCTAACGGAAAGGTCCATACTCGGGATTACAATGACTTTTACTATGTGTACGCCTGAGGTTTTTGTTTGGAATAGTATCTTATGTTTAGCGTAATGAAGACTGGCAGTCACTGTTAACAACAATGAGAAACACATCTTCGTTTATGCAGACATGCCGAAATTACTTTTAATTATTTCTCTGCAGGGTGAACAACTGTGTGGGCTTCACCAACTACAAGTTCTTTGTGCTGTTTCTTGGCTATGCACTGCTGTACTGCTTCTATGTAGCATTCTCATCCCTGAAGTACTTCATTCAGTTCTGGACAGTAAGTTGAAATTACAAATTAGTTGTTTCCAGGGCTATGTGTGCTCTGTCTGGCTGAAGTTGAAAATGTCCTTGTTCGTGGCTTCCCTCACCATCCTTAGGTTTTCTACCAATCTGAAATGTTGCCAAACCTGCAAGCAAAACCAAAACAATTTGGTTGTAATGCGCCAATCTCTAAGGTGGCCTGTTTTGAAAGAATATGTGGCTCAGTCAAATTGCTTAAAGTATTTCCCTGGACAAAAGGTGCAGGGGAAGGTTCTTGTTCTTTTATCCAGATTATAAACATCATTACAGTACTGCCAAAGGTGAGTACTTCAGTAAATTTGCACTTTTGCTGGAAATCATGTTTGCATTAGTTTGTCAAGTTCATTTTCAGTCCTTTCTCAGTTTTGTTGCGTGTAATGTATTGACAATGACACAACTGTTTCAAAAATACTCTTGGCCGTTTGCATCACAAAAACAAAGAGAAAAAGGTATATGTGTCTTGGACAAACTTGTGGGGGGAGGGGGGTAACAGTTATTTAGGGCTTAATGCTTCGCAAGCAACAAAGACTATTTTGCGGGTAATCAAGGGGAAGTAAGAGGTTGACCTGAACTGGTATGAGGAGTGTAAATAGTACTGCTGCCTGCCAGAAGCTGTACTACACAGACTGTTCTCTTGACACTGTATTGTGCAGTGATCAAACTAGCGTTATTTCACACCAGTTTTTCAGTCCTGCAGGGAGCAAAGAGGCAAAGCAAAACTACAATAGTAGGCTGTTCATTGGAACCAGTGTCAAATGCCAGCACTACCAATCGGCTATACTGGCAAACGATAACGCCTCAGTCCTGGGTAGAACACGCGCTGTCCTAACACACACACTGTGACAGCAATCACCACATACTGATAACAGTGTACATCGATTGCGTGAATGGTATGGAGTAAAGGGAAAACCGTTAAAACTGAGAATCAACCAGTAGCACCTACCGGTAGCCAACTTCTTATCTGCTATTTCTTTCAACCAAGAAAATTCTGGTAATTACCAGTAAACACAATCACTGATTGTGTCACCTCATAAGACTAAGGACAGCTTCTTGAATGAACAGTAGATTGATTCATTTTGTAGACTAAGAGAGAGAGAGAGAGAGTGGCAGTTCCTTTGCCAGTTTACAGTCTGTAACACTGTTACTCTTCATTTTCTGAGTTGGTATGCATGAAGTGCGTTCAGCTTTGAAATGTTTTGATCCCAGCGCTCATGGATTGTGCATGTGTGTTTGGTGCTTGTTGTTCAGGAACTGGAGTATAGGATAAAGAGAGAAATTTATAAATTTGACACACTTGCATGCATACTAACCCAGATATACTGAGTAGCATCTAAGCCTTAGGGATTCTCAGAGAGGGACAATGAATTGTGTGTGTGTGTGTGTGTGTGTGTGTGTGTGTGTGTGTGTGTTCTACTTATAAAGAGTTGCAGTGTGAAAGGGACTGGCAGTCATGTGACAGCCTTGATGTGTGTGTGTGTGTGTGTGTGTGTGTGTGTGTATTCTACTTATACAGAGTTGCAGTGTGAAAGGGACTGGCAGTCATGTGACAGCCTTGATATATGTGTGTGTGTGTGTGTGTGTGTGTGTGTGTGTGTGTGTGTGTGTGTGTGTGAATAACAAATAACATTTTCAGACAATACAGTATTTATGTTCTTTATTTTCCAGACTGGCTCTGGGCATGGCATGGAGAGATTCCACATACTTTTCCTGTTCTTTGTTTCTGTCATGTTTGGCATCTCCCTCATCTCGCTGTTCTCCTACCACATGTATCTGGTCTGCAAAAACAGGTCCACACTTGGTAAGTTACTTTAGCAGTGAATGCTGGTTTAGTATTTGACTTTCACGTGAACGCTAGTGTAGTATTCGGCTCGTGAAAATCGTACATTTATAGTGAAGAATGAAAATTTCAACAAGTACTTTTCTGATGACCCTAGGGTTATAGGGCACAAGGGTAAATTCTCACAGGGAGAAGAAAGTTGTTGACTGTTCATTTGTTTTTTTGTTTTTTTTTTTTCATTGATTTGCTGGTCATCTTTATTATAATGTGCTTTTGTATGTCACAGAATCAGCCACAGTTTGCCCTGGTTTCTGGTCCCAGGGATTAGGATTTCCTCCAGCTTGGGGGGTGGGGGGTCTTTCTCATTCCCATGCTGTGTAGACAGATGTGATAAAGGATTTTTTTTTTTAAGGGTGACCAGCAGTTCTCATCTTTTTACTCCTGGGGTTTTTTGTTTTGTTTTTTTTCAGAGGCATTCCGAGCTCCAGTTTTCCAGACTGGCCCAGATAAAGATGGCTTCAGCCTAGGTTGTGGGACAAACTTCAGAGAGATTTTTGGGGAAGATGTCAAAAAATGGTTTCTGCCAGTTTTCACTAGGTTTGTACTCACCCTTTTCCATTACGAGTTACAGAGATATTTTGTTTGTATTACCGGTTCTGTGAGTGTGTGTGTGTGTGTGCGTTTTTTAATTTCTTATTTTTGTTACTCATTTACTTGTTTATAGTTTGTTTTACTTTTGTGTTTTGTGGCTTTGAAAGTCACTAAAATTATGAGCATTTGTTTTTGTATGTGTTTGTACTTGTTCACTCATAAGTATGTCACCAGTCCACCACACACACACAAAAGTGGTTAAGCTCTTTTCTTTGGTCTTTGTCAACGTTTAGTTTCTCAGGGATCTGACGTGACATTTGACCGTCTTCAGTTGCAGTCTTTTTTACAAAGCCTTTTTTTTTTGTGGCATCAGGCTTCAGAGATTAGGGCATATCTCACCCTTTGGTGCTTTTCACTACCTTAATAGTTCTCACTGTCAAGTCAGTGTAGCAGGGGTGTCCAAGAAAGGCTTTTTGCACACTGAGTCTGTCAGTTTGTGATGGTGATGCTAGATTGGGTGGTCCCTTCGCTTATGATGGATGAGTTTTTTCATGAATTTGTCTTTTTTTTTAAAATTACAACCTGGTCAGAATCTTTGATCTTTGATAAGTAGGTTATGGTTCATCTGTACTGGAAGACTCCAGCTTCATAGAACAGTGCTAGGTAGGCCAGCAGATCACATATCTGGAGTGCATGAAACAGAAAATGAGGTGCTTAGGTCAGCACCGAGAAAGGCTTGTCCCCTGCACTCAGTGGCTCTCGATGTTTCAGTTCCACCTAATGCTGTGCGAGCTTTTTTTCTTCCTGAGTTCATCTCCACATTTTGCAAATTTCGCATTTTAGGTTGATAGTATTGCCTTTGTCAAAATGATGGTTTTGTTATTGTCTTGGTTTTTTTTTTTTTTAATTTTTAGTTTACCGTAGTATTTGTTCTGAACACTTTTTATACAAAGAATATGTCAATCCAAGTATGGATTTTATGCCTCCCAAGTGTATGCATCACGCGCATTTCTAGAGCTATAGAGCTACATGTACTTGCAGCTCTGTTGCATAGCACCGCCCTTCTTGTCCTACACATCCCCTGTTTTAACTGCCTTGTATTCTGCAGTGTGCGAACTGAATTTCAATTCCTGTAATTTGCTTATCATACCAGATTCCTTTTTCTTTTGATGGTGGTCATCGCTTGCAGATCATATCGCCAAAATGTAAACAGTAATTTCCAGACTGCTGCATCTTCTTCAAAACTGCATTTCTTTTCAGTGTTTGTGTCACTTTACCGACACACGCTGACGCATTTTCGTCTCTTCACTCAATCCCTGTCAATGAAAATTGAATTTTCTAAGTTCTGGTGGCTGGTTAGGTTACAGATCTAACTTTCTCTCTCTCTCTCTCTCTCTCTCACACACACACACACACACACACACACACACACACACACACACACACACACACACACACATGCACACACCATGTGCATGCTCGCGTACACACACATAGACACACACACACACACACACACACACACACACACACACACACACGTACGTGCACACACCATGTGCATGCTCGCGTACACACACACACTCACACACACATTCTGATCCATGCATGAGCCCATATAATGTCAGCATCTAGTTGAAAAAGCAAGCTGCCCAAATGATTCCAACCCCGCATGTAATTTTATTGGCTGTGTGGTGGCCTTGACCTTGAACTTTAAGTGTGCACCCTGTGTTTTTTTTTTAAATCTCGGTGGAGCAGCCTGGGGGACGGAGTGTCGTTCCCGTCGCGCTTGCAACCTGTAGTGACCTATGACACCATGGGCAACACACCCAGGTCAGATCACATCAATGTCTTACCTCCCTTGCTTTTCACTTCTCTCCCTTGCTCTTGTGGCTTATCCTGCATGTGGTTGAAACATACTCTTTCGGGGCTCAACATTTCAAGTTGTTGCTTGCATGAAGCCGTAATAACAAACCTTTACACGTTCAGCTAAAGATTTGCAAATATAGTTCAGCACTTGTAAATTATATTTTCTTGCTTTAGGCCTCTTAATTTTCTGGGTCTTGCTAAAGTGCACTTTTTTTCCTCCTCCTCTTTGTACAGTTTGGTACGTGTAGTAGTATTAAGGTCAATTTCAAACAAAAGGTAACCTGTGCATGAAGTTACTGTTCTCCTTGATTTGAAGCTTTTGGTAAATGAGTAAGACAACAACCAATAACCAAAAACAATAAACCAAAAAGGGGTTGCCTTTTGGCATTTTGCTAAATTTGGCCAAGCATCACATGTGATTAATGGGGTTTTTGTTGAATTATTCCACTTTTTTGTTTTTTTCTAATGCATCACATCGTATTACTGTTGTAGCCTCTTAATGTGTCATGTGTCCTGCATGTGTTTTTATCCAAAAGTATAGTTCTGTCGCACACACTGAAGGAGCTACTCAAGATTGCCAGTCATTCAGATCTTTGCTTTCTTTTGTATCCAGCTACTGTAGCATTTCTTTCTCCCCTTTCAGCTTTTCGTCTTCAGCCACTGCTCAGTAGTTCTGATTGTGGAGTCTTCTTTTTTTCCTTTGGATTTTCTGTTGTGTTATAGAGTACAGTGGATGTGATGGTTAGCACAGGTGATAGTCTTTTTGTCTCGCCAGCTCATGTGCTGGTGATTGAGTAGTACACCTTTTGTCTTTAGTTACATGGTTTTCCCCCATTTCTCTGTGTCAGTGATGTCCGGTGTCCGTCTGTGTGTCTGTCCTGTATAGACAGTGGAGGAGGGGATGGGCATTGTTTGTTCATGAGGTGTATGCACGTCATGCTGAATTTATGGATATTTTAAATTTAACGTTGCATATTTGCCAAGTATTGAAACAGTCAAGCAAGCTGTGTAATTATTGTGGGGTGGTTGATCTGGGATGGGCATTGTTTGTTCATGAGGAGTATGCACATCATGCTGAATTTATTGACATTTTAAACTTAATGTTGCATATTTGCCAAGCATGGAAACAGTCAAGCAAACTGTGTAATTATTGTGGGGTGGTTGATCTGTGCACCTCTTGATTTCGATCATTGGTTCATTGATTGATCAACCAGTTAATTGGTTTTGTCTGTAGGTTTTAATGATATTTTTGTGCTAATGAGTGTTAAGAAAGGTTATAGGTACCATTATTCTCTTGTCTAAATTGATATGGCGAAGTGTATTCACAGATGTACCAGGAAATCTCACTTTCTCAGTCACTAAGGTGCTAACTTTTACAACTGGTAGTTTTAGGCATTTTTGTCGTTCTTGGGTTGGGAATGGGGTTTTTGTTTGCTTGATGTTTGTTTTTGGTTTGTTTGTTTGGTTTGGGGGGAAGGGTGTTGCTCTGTAATTATGCCTTACAATTTATAGGGCGTCAGCTTGTCATGTCCGTATCGGACATTGGTCACAGCTATAGACTGGTTCATTTTCGAAATGTCCGATTTACTTTCGTAGCGAGGCAACATTTCTGTGCCACCGTGGACACAGTATTCAGGACGAATGTCCAATACTTCTTACTGTACTTACCGCCAGCCAGGAAATTTGTCTTACTGTAATTCCCATGGACAATATGAAGACTGTAAACACTAGTGAAAGCCAGCCACATCATCTGAACATACGAACATGCTGTGTGTATTGCAGTCTTGGTGATGGTGTGACATATCCGACCCGCACGGTGGATAATGACAATGACGGTCTACTAGGAGCACGCCAGCGTTGGATGGAGGAGGGTGGAGACGGGTTTGGAACAGGTGAGTTACTCTTTTCAGGTTCTCCCTAGTGCTGTCGTCATTGGAATGTTGATTTATCTTTATAAATCTGCACCAGCCGCCATGATAATCCTGTAAGTGTTCTGTATTTTTTGTCCTTTTTTTTTTCTTTTTTTTTTCCTTTCTCGCCTGCATTCAGTTTTTGATGTGGCATCCTGATACAGTGAAATAGGCAGGTGCAGATCTCCAAATGCGAGGATTTTCTTTAGTTTAATTCAATTCAGTTCACTTCAAATTACTTTATTAATTCCAGAAAGGAAATTATAAAGTAATTTGAAGTGAACTGAAGGAAATTATAGGCCACCATAAAAAAAAATAATAAGACATAATAATACAAAATAAAACTTGCACTAACAGAAGCCTCAGTCACGCACGCAAGGAAATCTTGCACACAAATACACACTCACCCACAGACAGACACACATCCGTGTAAGTCCAATGCACTTACGCTCTTAAAATATAAAACCACTCACAAACACTCGCACACTCATAAATAAAACTTAGACACACACACATATGAAAGTCTTGTGTACTCACATACCAATGAAAAACTGAAACTTCACACACACACAGATGAAAGTCTTGTGTACTCACACACCTACTGATTATACAGATTTGTCGTACAGGCTTATGTAATGGTGTCGCATACCATATCCCACAGTTTTCTCCCCAGTTGTTTTCCGTAAGATCTTACTCAGTGTAATTCAGGTCTGTAAGTACAGAATGTGTATTCCTTGAATTGCTGTAGCAGAAATGAAAGCAGCTTTTGTCTGCATGACCTTTTAGTTTGGCTCCTTTGACCCTCGGGTCCTTTATCAATGTGATTGTACACTGTAGTGTCTCTGACATGTTTCTCTTGTCCTGTATATTCAGGCGTACAGGCACAATCACGTGTTTAGGCCTTGCTTTCACATCCACAAGCGCCTGCCTTTCCCATGGATGGTACATGTTTCGCAGTTTTTGAGTAACGCAGAAGTGAAAAAAAAATGCTGTGCTGTTTCTACTATGTTGAAGTTCCAGTTTATTTCACGTATTTGATGCTTGGCTGTTGTTCTGGACCACTCGTACACTTGTGTACCCTACATGGTGCTTTCATTTCTGTTTTTCGTCTTGGTTGCTGTGTAGGCATCAGCAGTGACACAGACCGTCATTGACAGACATGAGCAAGCACACCTTATAGATCTAAATTAGGTAGGTCAGTACACATTGTGGTCATACCTGGCTTACTGTGCTCTATAGATTTGGTTTTGGTGCTTAAGGGTTTTTGGGGATAGTTTTTTTTTTTTTTTTTTTGGGGGGGGGGGGGGATGTGTGTGTACCACCTTGTTTCAGCTGTTTATTTTGTGGACACAGCTCATATCTTGCATGTGCAGCAGTACTTTTTTTTTCTTTTTTTTCCGAATGGTGTTGTGGTCCTTGCAGTTTGGATGCCTGAAGATTTTGTATATCATTGTCTTGTAACACAAGTTGAAATTTATTAAAATTGTAATAACACTGTGTTCTTATTCACTCGCGTTCTCACATACTTATGGTTGTACGGAGGAAAGGGACTGCAATGCTCAGGTGCTTGTTTTGCCGGTACATGTATCATATCAAGTACTCAGTGGAGTTTGTTAGCTGTGCTCTGTGCCACTTACATTAACTCAATTCATACCAAGCTAGTCATGCAGGAATCTATTTCCTGGCCCATGCAGGCCCAGGTATAGAAGTCAGTGAAGCTTTAGTTAGAATGACATGTTGATGTATCCCACACTAGCACTCAAGCAGAAATAATGAGAAGACAGATGTGGTGAGACTGAGAAAAGATGTGGAAGAACATGAAATCCCCGCACGTGGCATAGACTGTTTTAATAGTGTTAACTGTGGGAAACGGAGGTCTCAGAGTCTGATTCTAGATTTAATGTCAGTGCACAGTGTGGGTTATTGTTGCATGTAAATGTTTTCTTTGGTCTGTGCACTGCTTGCTTCAAGATCACTGTGGTGATCATACATCTTTTCATCTTGCATGGAAAACATGATGTCCTAGTGTAACATATATGTATACACGTATGAAGACATTCCTGTCTTTGGGCATGCTACATTCTACTTTTAGGTCTGCCACTGGTGCAGGTCACACATATCCTTTCTTTTTCTTCGGCTTATTGGCAGTTTACTTGTCTTTGGAGTAGATTTGTAGTACATGTAGATGGCTTCTTGTCTTGATATAGAGGACTCTCAGCGACTATTCGCAGCACTTTCAAAGTGCTGCCAAGCTGAATTTTCGAGAAAATATTGAAAGTGGTCTGCTTGGCGTGCCTTCCTGTCCTAATCCATGTGAAAGGAAATGAATGGTTTTCATTCATTTACTGTTGTTTTTGTTTTGTTTTGTTTTGCATTAGGTTTCTTTGGTCCGTATTTTGCATAATACCTAATGTGAGTGTGCACATTTGACCCAGAGGTCACAAAGTCCATGTCACTTCCCTTTGTCATAGCAGATTACAGGTGTACATGTAATAGAACTGCATTTGTCTGGTACTGTATTTTTCTGTTGATGATGGCTTTATGATGATACTTGCAAGCAACATTCTGGAAAGCATAACACAGACAAAATGAACATCTATATAAGTATTCTTTTGGCAGCAGTGATAAAGCAAGTCAAAACCGAAAAAGCAGTTTTCCTGATCACATTCACCTTTAACATGTGCTGTGTTTCTGTGTTTCAGATACGGGGTATGAGAACAAAGGAATGGATATGGCATGAAAGTTTCAGCGGTAAAATCTCGTTTTCCTCACCTCAGCTGGAAGACTTTGTAAATGCTGTCTTGTGACTGCTTAGTACTGTGCTGCATTCAATGATGTCATGAAGATTGCTCAATGCGACACTTTTCAAAGATCTGTGATCTGTTGAAAAAGTGCTTACTCTTCACTCCCGACAGGATTGCTTCGTGTGTAGTGAAGACTCCCATCTAGGAATCTCTTACTGCGAGCGTGAGCAGACAGCTTCAGATGAACATAGAGTCAGAGGACACGCTGTTCAGGGTGGTTGAGTGTAAAACTGATTAGCTTGATGAAACCATAATTTCCTCGACACCAAAGCATTGGATTTTTACAAAAAAATGTAGAGTATGTGAGTGGGCCTTTTCATGTTTGTGAACGTGTACAACGGAGTACATGTGTATCCATATAAAACACTGTTGTTGGTACATGTACATGTATTTTCCATTGCATGTAAGGCCAGTGGCTGGCTTTGAATTTTCTGACTCTCAGTCTCACTCTTTCAGCAAGCCAGTCCTTTTTGTTTTGTATCACTTCCATGTTTGTTTGTGTTTGTTTTTTTAAGTAGCTCTGAGACACGGTGTTGTTGGAGGACACTGACAAATGCTGGATTTACACACCAACAATGATTCGAATGAATGATGTCTGACAACTATTTGAGCTGAATAATATTGAAATAGTGTTTAGTTCTATGAACCTGCATTTGCATATCAAATGAGTTGTTGAAGACACCCACCCAGGCAAACCCAAGATCAGAGTGTCTAAAGGGCGTGGAATGTTTTAACCCTGGTCTTGCAGAGAATGGAATATTCCGGGCTACCTCTACAGCTTTTTCAGCTGCAGAATTTTTCAAGACAAATTCATTCAGCAAGAGTAGGGTTAAAACGTTATATATATATATATCCCCAAACCATTTCACATTAGGTTTGGGAGCTAGCTGTCACACAGATTGTAGTGTAAATGCAGCTTCATGTATACTTTGAAATGTGTTAATTATTAACACCCAGGAATCCTGGAGGGACGTTTTTAAACAGTAGCTTCCCCTTGCTACCCTCCCTCTCTCACGCACACTCATGCACACACACACACATTCACAGAAAGGACGCACTGAATCACCACCACCTGCGTGTTTCAAAACTGTGGCTTGACTCTGATCTCCATATCAAGAGCTCCCCCAGTGTAGGTCTTTGGCTTCTGGCATGGACTGGAAGCAGTTAGCTGTTTTTTTCGTCAATTTAACCAACAGGATGACAGTATCTAGGGAAGCTCTCAGTGTCTGCAGGCTCAGCCAACTGTGTGCATGTTGAAGAACAGTGTCTTTCAAGTTTTCTCTATTCTACAACTCTATCACTGTACATTATTTAGCTTTTTATCAAGCACTACTGTTTTCAGCATTCATACTCAAGTTTCCCATTTTGCTGGACTTTGGGGTTTTTGGGGGTTTTTTTTTGGTCATGTGTTTATATTTGAAAATGTGTACATGATACCCGCCCCCCCCCCCTCCCCACCCCACCCCACCCCTTCCTCCCACCTTTCCTTTTTGGTAGGGGATGGGAGGATTTTTCATTCTCGTCTTGCCTGTATCATTCATTTTCATGTGATGAAAGGCGAGACTGCAAGCTTAACAGGCATTGATTTTCAAAGCTTGTTATTTATAATTGAAATACGAAATGGTTAAATTACCAGTTAAATTAACAGTTAAATTACCAAACCTTTTTTTCATCCAAATGATCACTCATCTTTCCTTTTCAGAATAAAAAATCTAAAATCCAACATCCATCTGAATGTTTTGTTTTTAGTTATGACAGTAAGCTTACCTAACTTGCACACCTTCAGATGTGAGTTATCTTTTGACACACTTGTACATGCATGATTGTACTGGTAATGGCAGTTGCAAAAAGTTTTACCCACGCAGAGGTATGTCCCTAATTCAGCAGAATTTTTATAGTGTTACGTATGTATGGCAATGCTTTCTTCATTATCAAGAATGTGCTCCTGCTTTCTGCTGCACACATTTCTACTTGTCTTTCCCTACTTTCGCCTTTTGGAGTTTGTTTTTGTTGTTGTTTTTTTAATTGATCTTGTGGGGTTGTGGGGGTAAATTTCCTTTCCTCTTAGTGCATGCTATACATATCAAATTGCGTGGACAATGTACCTGAATAAATTGTGAAGGTCATCAAAACGGTTTTATTCATTATACTGCATACAGTAAAAGAGTGAAGTGTTCGACTTTGTTGCCCTTCTTTTGACAAGGGTGACGTGTGCTGGTCTCTGTGTTAAGTTTGTGTGTGTGTTATTTAAAAGTGCTCCAGATTGCAGTCTGTGAGAAAGGTAGATAAAGCAAATTGATTTGGTGACAACAGTACGTGTACATAGTGTTGAAGAAAAATGTCCACTGCTTTTGTACAGTGCTTTTGTTTTGAATGCACAATCACATACAATACATAAAGCAAGATGTTCAATTTGACGAGAACAATTCTTTCTTCATGCAGTTTATTTTATTTTTGGTATCCCTTAACTTTTCACATGGTCATGAAGAGGTGAGTTAAAAACAAATTGGTCTGAAGGAGAAAAGTTGATACATGCAATTTAAGAAACCACTGAAATGGTACATGTATCACTGGTGGAGAAAGGGCTGTTCCCCACCTCGCCCCACCCCCTCGCCAAAAACAAAAACGAAAGCAGGTTGAACGGTGACTCAGCCTGTGCTGTGTTTGATTGGAAGACCATGACGTTGCTCACTGCTGCATTTTGTATGGACATTCCTCTCTTGCATAACCCTAGAAAAGACAAAGTGCATGTCCTTTGATTTTTTTCCCCCTTCCTTCCCAAATACAACCATATCTTGTGAAGCATGTTGTTTCTTGCATGTTACTCAAAGTTTTAAATAACTTTTATGTGAGTTGTGCACAAATCAGATATTGAATATTCTTCTCTGAAATATAGTAGCTGAATTTTAAGTGAGATGCCTTTTTCTCTGCTTTTATTGTACATGTACATCCTCTGCTATGTGTACTTTTTGTCTGTACGGTATCCGAGTTTGAATTCAAAAGAAAGAAACGGGACACTGGAGCCTTTTGTCCTGAGGGTGTGCATATATAGTACTCAGTATTTCTCCTTTTCTGTGTGTGGTAGTTTGGGGTAGTGTTGGTTTGCTTCGATTTGTCCCAGTGCGTGCGGTCAGAAGTTGTGCTGCTTCAGCATAAGGTATATTACCTGTGGCTTAGGTGAAACTCATTGTGGAATATCTGTCATTTGTGCCCGATGCTGCTTATAATGGTCTGCTGTTCGCCGACTTTTCTCCAGGGATGTTGTTTATTCAGTGTGTGCCTGTACATGTATAAAGATGTTCACCTCAGTCAGGCAATTGTTGTATCTCTTGGATGAAACTCCTGCTGTGTTTATTAATGGTCAGAGTAGCAGTACGTGTACTTGTACTTTCTCTTGTTTAAGGAGCATGTGTATACATGTGCATTCTTCAAAGAATTGTGTATTTGTAAACGTATTTGATTTTTTTGGATTTTTTTTTTTGCACGCAAAATGATCAAATTTACACCAAACGACCAACACCAGGAAGAACTTCTTCTTTTTTTTAATTTAAAGGTAGATATGTGTAAGATTACTTTCATGATTTTTTCGTGTTCATGAGACTGCTGTGGTTTGTACAGTCAAACCTGTGTAAGGTGGTCACCCAAGGGACTGGGTCAAACTGACCACCTTAGACAGGGTGACCGGGTTATCCAGGGTGTCATGTCAACAGCTAGTGTGTCAGGGGATCCTCTGGGGTGACCAGGTTAGACAGTGTTTTGGCTAATACAGGTGACCGCCTTGGCAGGTTCGACTGTATTTGCAAGCGAAAATATTTCTTGTAGTACATGTAGTGGTGCAGGATAGAGACTCGTTATATGGAAATAAAATACAACACAGTGTGATAGATGTTCACTGTGTGTGTACACAGTAGAGCTTGAATCAAGTGCAGTGATTGCTTGTTTCGGTCAGACCAGAGGTAGTGCAGTAGTCGTGCCCTGTACTGTTTAATGGTCAGACTTCTTGTTTTGTGTTGATCGTTGTACTGTGGGGTTTCCATCAGTGAACAGATAGTTAACAAGTGGTTTAATGGTAGTCGGAACACTCAGACATTTCAGAATGTATTGGTGATGTGAACTGTGTAAAATGAATGTTATTGTGAGCGATACCAAGTTAATTTCTCTTGTAGGAATTCAGCTAATGCTGCTGCTGCATGTATATTGTGTATGTGCTGTTTGAAGTTCTGTTGTTGTGGTTGTTTTGTAATGAACGTCCTTAAGGATTTTATGAACATCCCTCTGACTTGTGTTTTATATTGTAGTGCATTCATAGCTTATTCAGTGATTTAGGTCTCTGTATGTGTGTGTGTGTGTGTGTGTGTGTGTGTGTGTGTGTGTGTGTGTGTGTGTGTGTGTGAAAGAGGGAGAACGGGAAAGAACTGGAGGAAGAGAGAGAGAGAAAATTGTAGATACAGTCATTTTGTCTTTAAAAAGTGTAAGCTAAGTATGACTTTGTGAAATATATGTTGATGTTTCTATGTTTGTAATGTTGAAGCCTTCCTATACATATGTATTAACATGCTGTATCAGTGAAATAAAATAAAAAAGTGGATAAAAGTGCACATGTGTTTGAGTTTCTGTTTCTTTAGTCTGGGAAAGTGTAGCTTTTTTAGGCAAGATATGTAATTATTTATCTTTAAAAACAACAAGTATTTTTAAAAAGATCGTGTGAGTCGAGTTGCCAAGGACTGGTCTTGGACATTACGGCAGTCCTGCACTATAGATGTTTACCTTAAACAGCATCATCATCCCAGATTGGCCGCGATTCTGTATGGATTTTCGCCGTCACGTCTGCGGCGGTGTTGACCGTGCTGCCAGCAATGACTGAAGTGAAGACAACAGGTCATCAATAATCCGTAATGAGACTGGACCACCGTCCGAGGGGAAAGTCAACTGAATAGAGGTGCGTGAAGAAAACCCCTGAAAGGTATGGTTCACATATTATGAGTTTTAGACATACAGCTATGTACGCCAGGTCACCGGTAAATCGTTCTTTGTGAGTATTCATTTTTTTGTTATTTTGTTATTGATGTCTGCTCGAGGGGGGGGGGGGGGTTATGGTTTTCTTTGTGTTTGTTTTTTTGTTTTGTTTTCTGGTTGCTGTTTTTTTTTGTTTTGTTGTTGTTGTGTTTTGTTTCGTTGGTTTTGTCTTTTTTTTTTTTTTTTTTGGGGGGGGGGGGGTTGTCGTTTGGTTTGGTTTTCCCTTTGTTGTTCCTTTTTTGGGGGGGGAGGGGGGTGGGGGGGGGCTGAGGACAGGAGATTGCGCTTCGGAAAGTTAAGGTCACATTATTAGCATCAGAGAATGAAGATCGCAGCAACTGTGTCGTATACATCCCGCTTGTTTCACGACAGTATCCACGAGAACAGCCAAATCGATCCACTCAAAGAGATGACAGATCGGCCTGATACGCTGTGACACCATCCTGTGCTGCGCCTACAGATACTGAAGCAAACGACACTTTGGCCATTTGATCAGACGCTGGTCTCTTCTGCCCATCTCAGTGGAACAGTCAATGTCCAAATGCGCCAGGTTCTGTCGAGCCGCTTGATGACATGAACACTGACTTGATCTGCCCAGGGACTTTACCTGATCTGCCGAACCACCGGGAAGGATGTTTTATCGTCGCAAAGAACTTCGGACCAGCTGCGTCATGCGATCTGCAAATATGTGGATGTTGGTGAGTTTCGTACGAAAATTACGTGTGGGAACTGATATTTTTGATTGAGAAAAAGGCAACAAAAACAAAAAAAACAAAAAAAGAGAGAGAGAAAGGAAAAGGAAAATCAGTTCGTTCATACATTCACCGACGGTTCATAGAAAATAGGGTTTTTTGACATTTTTATTTAATTCTCCATGAGAAAACTTCAACAACTGAATCGGAATGACAAAAGTAATGGGGAAAAAAAAAACACGAACATTAAGAAGACTGACGTAGAAGTACAAGTCAAATGACCGTATCTTTACGGTGCTTTCAGAATACAGAATACTTTATTGATCCCGAAAAGGGAAATTGCATTTCCGACCCGCATACTAGTAAACACACAAGGAAAATTTTAACAAATAAGACTACAAATATACGCATATGAAATATTGAGTAAAACAAACATTCTTGACCAGTAAAATTACTTAAAACTCCTCAGTCCTCACACACACACACCCCTCTCACTCGTGCTTTAGCACTGCCAGCGAGAACAACATATCTGGTCGACGGCGGTCATGATGTGATTATGAAAGAAAGTAAACAGGTATTTCCATTGTATTTACAGGTATGGTGCGGTGTATTGACAGTCTGCTGCGGTAAGATGGAAAACACACTAATCACATCTTACCATTGTACATGACATAAGTCTAGGTTTCAGCAGAATACACGTCAGTAAAAACAAACAAACAGCAACAAACAAACAAACTAACAACAACAAAATCTCACACAATTCTTGTTATATTTTCTGTATTACTTGTTTGTTTGTTTGTTTGTTTGTTGTTGTTTTTTGTTTGTTTGTTTGTTGTTTTTTTTTGGGGGGAGGCGTTCCTCGTCAGCGACACTTTTTCCTTAGTCACTAATGTGTGTGTGCTTTTGTGTCCACAACTCTCCCTTCTTGCGAAGACCGTAGATAATAAGATTATCTACGGTCTTTGCTTCTTGTCTTTTTGAGTTTGGTCTCTCGCCCATCTCTCTCTCTCTCTCTCTCTCTTTCCATTATGCACCTTATGTGAGTGTGTAGTGGTTTCGTTTGCCCACTTTTCCCTCTGCTGTGTCTGTTCTTCATAGCGGTACTTATATAATTATTTCGTTCACTTTGTTTCTAAACAGCCCAAAGGTCGCCACGTAGGATTGACAACCGCGGAAAGTCTTTTCTTCTCTTCTTCATCGAAAACTTCGGAGATAATACTGAATTCCGCTTGGTTATCACATCACAACACGACGCCAAGATCCACGTGGACAACCCAATGGCACAAGTGGAGACGGACAAGCAACAAGAATTTGCCGTCCAGTCAGGAGGGTCAGTGCACGTGACGCTCGGCGGGGACGTAGCTGTTACGTCCGATCAGGTCCCACAGAAAAAGACTGTGTTAGTGGTGGCCTCGCAGCCCGTCGCTGTTTTCGGTTTCAGTTTGGAGTACAGGTAAGCACCAGCTGGATAAACTGGGGAAAAAAAGTTCACACACACACACACACACACACACACACACACACACGCAAGCACGCATGTACACCTGCTACCCGGCGATGATTGGTGTAACAGGTCTGGATATAATCAAGTTATCAAATCCTTATTTTTCAAAAAGTGGACAGCTGACGGCCTTCTCCTCTACCCTGCTAGTCAGTGGAAGTTTCTTTGAACTCGGTGACCCGATAATAAATTGTTTTTCTCAAAGTATTGTGAGGTTGCTCTGATGATTTTTCAGTACTGCCCATTGTCGTCTGCTCGGTGGGCATTTAAAACTTCTCACCGGCAAAGACACGAATGAATACACAATTTCACACCCGGGTCGTTGCATATTGATTTTGGTATATTGTTATTGTTCATGATAGTTTGGTTGAGAGAATGATAATGACGATTATGTGTAAACAGGTCAAGCGGCGGTTACCTGGCTTTACCGGTGGAAGGACTCGGAACGCACTATGTCATTGCTACTTACGACGGTCACAGCCATCTCGGAGGTAGGTTGCATATTTGCAGTTTAACTCTTTGACATCTTGAGCTTGGCCAGTGACCTACTTCCCTGCTGACGCGCATGCAGCTGCTGGCCGTTTAGGATGACGCGAATCGGTTCGCGGATCGGTGCCTACGGCTGTTGAGAGTGACGCGAGCCGGTTCGCGTCCCGATGCGTAAAGGTTAACTCTTAAAAGCCCGAGCCCGACCCCCACCCCCCACCCCTCCCTCCTCTCCTCCCCCGCCCACTATATGATGAGACTTGTTAAGAAGAACAAACCACTGCACACCAACAAGAGCCACTTCAAGACTCGAGGTTAATTTAACCCACGGCTACGGGTCTAACCCAGACTAGGACAAAAGAAACCCCAAAACAAAATTCAATAAAAAAGGAAGCGAAGAAAGAAAGACTGACAAAAATCGTTCTATAACGGCATAGACACCTTGCTGGAATGGACACGCTTCCTGTTTAAAAAAACAAACAAACAAAAAACAAAACAAAAAAACGGAAAATTTAACCCTAGAGCTAGTTAAGTTCGAGGTTAGACTCTAACCCGGGGCTAAACTCCCTAACCCCGACTTTTACATGCGGGCCCTGGACCTTACCCGCTAGGCCCGAGACTGCTGCAGATTGCATAATAGTGGTTTGAAGTGGCTCCTCGTGATCTGAGGATTTCACATAAAATCACGATTTTTGTGTCCACACACGAATCACATCCTGAATCAAAATCGTCACAACACAAGACAGCACTAGAAGCACTATTATGCAACCTCGAGGCCAGCAGTCCGCCCGAGGGACAGCGCAACGTGCCGTCATATTGCGTCACACTCCGGCGAGCGGTCAACGCTAGCCAGACAGCTTGGCGATTTCGCACCGTCTTGTGAATACCGCGGTCACTCGCTAGTTCGGGTATTGGCCACGTAATAGCTAACGGCACACTCAGTCGGGTCTCCTTACAACTTGCCCCAAGCACTTCCCACTGGTGTGAGGGCGGTAGACAACAAGAGACAAGTCCCGTTACAACGAGCATGAAACCACGTGTGACGTACTCACAGCCGTATGAGCCATACACAAGACTGCCCTGAGCAGGCAAAGGGATTATGAGAAATTATGCAATCTACTGCGGGCTTGGCGAGGCAAGGGAAGGGATAGGGCCTCGTGGAGAGTGCCCACGCCTTGCGTAATAGTGTTGTGGAGTGGTGTCTTGTGCTGTTTAGTGGTCTCGTGAGGTTTGGTAAGTCTTGTCATATGGTGTGGGCAGGGGGGTAGGGCTGTGGACAGTTAGGAGTTAAAGGTTAAAATGTGCCCCCACCCCCACCCCACCCCCTTCCCTAAAAAAAAAAATAAAAAAAATCGTCGATAATAATATGATTCTGGAAACGTACACATGAGGTGAGTACGTTAAAGGCCGCATTGCTACCATAATTACAATTCTTTAACAGCCCTAGCCCGACCACCCCTGCCCGCTATATGATAAGACTTGTCAGTTGAGAAGAACAATCCACTACACACCAGTAGGAGCCACTTCAAGCCACTATTACGCAAGGCGTGGGCCTTCCCCGGTGCTAGGCCGGCAACTTAACCGCTGCAGATTGCGTAATGGTGGCTTGTGAAGTGGCTGACAGTGAAGATTTCAAGTAAAATTGCGATTTTTGTTTTGGGTTTAATAGAGTTATAGGTTCAAAGGTCAATCTGAGCTGTTTTGGTGATGTCTAGCTTGACACCACTATGACACAATACACAAATACATGTACAGACAGGCTTGTGTCCAGCCGACTGGAGCACAAAAACGCAGTAGCCGGTTGCAGTGTCGCTGACGACAATCGACAAACGTGGCTGTTGTAGAGATCGCGAAAAGCCACTGCATTTCGATGGAAATTTGTAGACCATCCCAGAACATCAGTGCTGGTGCAGTAAAGTCAGTAGATTACGTCAGTAGATTACGTCACCTTGAAAAAGATTTCGAACTTGCCGGTAAGTTGAGGAATGTTCTAGATCTGACCTGTTTAGTATATATATATAAGCAGCCCTGCACAGCGTTCTGGGTTCTTCTTTCATGAATTTGTTCTCCGCGCATCTTCAAGTATTGGAGTTGTATTCTGTTGTATCCCGTGTCTTCTCTGCGAGTGCACGAAGAGCGACATAGCAGGAGTAAAATACACCGATGGCAGACGTCCGGCGTATACGGACGGTTCAGATTTCCCCGTTCGCAAAGCCATCGAACGTCAGTAAGCCATACTAATCGCTAAGAGAGGCTATTTTATAAGGGCTGCTTATAGATTTTTCTTCCTTTGCTCATATTCTCCTAGTTCAGCAACGGCAAGTTCGGACATGGTGTTTCTGCCAAAACTTTGACCGTTGGAAAATAAAGATTATTGTCATTGTCACCGTCATTGACAGGCGAACGGAAGTCATAGTTCTCACCATATTATACTTTGTAATGGTAGCGATGGTTCCTTTAATATTCGGATGGATACTGAGCGTTGTTTCTTTGCACCAAGCCGTGTGTTCATGTTAGAAAAAAAAAATGTTGGTTGACTGTACAATAAACATAGTCCTGCACAAGGTTACAATGGTTGGAGCGTTTCATGTACAGAGGAACCAGAAAGTTCCGGAAACACTTCATCAGGATGTCTAACAACATACATTACGTAATATCTTTTAACGTTCAAAGACAGGACATCCTCCCCACCCCCCACCCCACCCCTTTCTCTCTCTCTCTCTCTCGTTCCCATTTCTGATGGCCGTTGTGAAGTTCTCTTTGCTAAAACTTACGTACATAACACTTACAACCTACAGCGTACTATAATTTCCAAGAAAAGAAAGAACAACATTTAAAAACAACAACAACAAAAGAACAGCAGAATACAACAAACAAGGATTCTTGCATTGGACGGTTGCGTTTGAAACCATCCGAAGCTATGAAAGACCGAATACAAAATAATTACTTGGTCTTTGACTGTGAACTATGAACAAAAACTTGATATTTCGTCAAAACAGCTGCCGGGTGCTGCGTCACTTTCTGAGTTGGCAATGAGATGGCAATATCGATCATTATTAGCTCTGATTACGCCTATGACGTGATTGCCGCCGTGATGTCCTGTTTGCCGCGATTCATCACAAAAAGACAAAACAAATATCTGCACAACACAATAATGTCATCCAATCAGGACACTGCCCGAGGGTAGGGACGGGTGAGAGAGAGAGAGAGAGAGAGGGCAATGATGGATTCTGTTGTCACATTATTTTATTCTCCTGCAAGAAATGTAACACTTGTTTTTAAAGCCCCACAGCTACCAGTTTTAGGCTCAAAGCTAGTCAGTTCTATGGTATGGTATGGTATGGTATGGTAGACTTCTCCTCGGCGCACGTATCCATCTCTGCTGAAATGCTCACGGCGCCGCAGGGCTGGAGGACGAAGCAGTGAAAGCCTGCTGCCGTTTAAGCGCTACTTTATGTGCAAACCTCCACCCTGCTATTCACTCTGGTGCGTGCGACAGTATTTTTCTGTTTACCACGCCACCGGCCACAGCCTACTCTTCTTCGAAAGATGAACGTGGGATTTTTAGCGTGCACACTTGATGTATGTGCGTGCGTGTGTACACGAAGGCGAGACAGGCACCGCAAACGAGTCTGCACATGGATTTGACTCGATATGGGAAGGAAAAATCCCACCATATTCCTGCCCACCCAGCAGCTCAGGATCCGAAGTCGGATGCCTTAACCACTAGACCAAATCCCCTGTCGCAGTTCTAAGCTGTGTTGGCGGTGTCTAGAATCACACCACGGACACGTGCACAAATTATGTACACAGACAGGCTTGCGTTCAACTGATTGGAGCCAAAACTGAGAATAAGCGCTTTATAAGTATCCATTATTATTATTATTATTAAAACGCAGTATCCGGTGAAGTTCTTGCTGACTAACGACTATCGACAAACGTGGCGAACGTCTTATACAGACGGTTGAGTTTTCCTCGTTCGCGTCCGTCGCCATCAAACGTCAGTGTGTTGCATCAGGAGCCTTACTAATCTCTAAGACAAGCTGTTTCGGGGGGACAGGCACAGTCACAAGAACAACTGTCCCGAAACAGATTTTTCCCAATATCGTGAAGCCTTGTGGTGGTAGCAGTTGTTACTTGAACATCTGTAGCTTTGTACCAATGTCTATTAGGCTAATGAATAAGCAGATGTAGGGTTGTGTGGTAGGCTTGTTGATGCTGATGTGATATTTCTTAAATTCTAATTAGACGTGTTGTTTCTTGTTGGGTGTCAGCTGGCGTTGACTGTGATAGAGTTATGTGCACCTCTGCTGTTGTGCTGCTGATGTGAAGTGATGTGGGTGTAGTGTTGTAATTTATTCATAGTACTGCAACATTGTGATAGATTTTTAGGTACGAGTGTACGAACATGTAAATAGGTGGAATGAGTGTGCATGGCCGTATGAGTGAGTGTTTGGCATGTTTTATGTTTTTATGAGAGACCACAAAACAATGTTCCTCTTTTGGAAATTTAATAAATGTCTTATGTCTTATGTCTTATCTATGATGAACCAACGACAGCGACGCCGTATTGACGCGTTCACTGATATGTTTTTTTTTTTGTTTTTTTTTTATAAACCTAGTCCCACTTACTCAAGGTGGGTGTTTGGGAGTTTAACGTCCTTTTCCTGGCACGACGTGTGGGTGATATCAAAGTGACGAGGCAACGAAAAAAAAAAAAAGAAAAAAAAAAGGCCGGCCAGCACAAAGAATTATTTGGCCCCAGCCGGGATTCCGCTAACTCACGACCCGAGCATTGAAAGTCCAACGCTCTATCGCCCCGCCCCCCCCCCCCCCCCCGCCCACCCACACACACACACCTGCTCAAGCGTCACCATCTATTTTCATGACTTGGGGCGGTCGGTGGTCAAGTGGTTAAGAGACTTGTCACCAATGCGAGAAGTCAGCGGTTCGAGTCCCACTCGGGGCAAAGAATTTTTCCTTCTCGTATGTGGCACCGTTCATTCGGGTCGATCGTCGGGGGTTCTCTCCGGGTACTCCGGCTTCCTCCCCCTCTGCTTTGGAAATGTTCAGCCCACCGAATGTGAAAAGTAAATGCAATTCTAAATTCCGAAATTTCAATAGCTGAGCTGACCCTTCGCACCACGTGATTGTAATGTGTTTATGTCCAGTGTGTGAGAGAATGTGATTCACGTGCGCGCGCGTGTTGGGTTCAGTTCGCGGCGCTTTGAGCCGATTCATGAAATTGGGTAAAGCGCCTATACAATACTCATTATTATCATTATTATTTTCCACATGTCCAAGAAATCTAACGTATTTCTAGTCGCTGCAGGAGCGCGGGTGGCGGTGGCGGCTGTTCAGGACGGGACAGAGGTCATGGTGTCTATCCGCGTCCGCACGACTACCATTTGCGGCACGCGCACCCTGCTCCGGCAGGACAGCGCCTCGTTCACATTCCAACTGAAGGCGCGCGAGGTGATGCTGATCGTCTGTGACAATGACGTCACGGGGAGCATCGTCCACAGCAACAAACCGGTGGCTGTCGTGTCTGGGAACGCGTGTACTCAGGTACGTGTGTATTATCTGCTATTGTAAAGGAGGTTGACATTATCGAGATTGAAGAATCGAGAGAATTGTTATTGAACGAGACGCAGGTCAAATTCATATTCAAAATCAAAAATACTTTTTTTTCAGTCAGTTTTTGTTGTAGAGATCGCGAAAAGCCACTGCCTTTCGATGGAAATTTCTAGACCATCCCAGAACATGCTGGTGCAGTAATAAGCGCACGCGACTGCCAGTCTGCATGTTGCCGTACTCGGCTGCCTGCTGGCGGGCAAGTGTTCCGCGGCACACGCAGCCTGCGGCGTTGCAAGGTTTGGGCAGTGATTGGTCAGTTGGCTGTACGGGCTGCCTGTGGCTAGCTGGTTGCCAGGAAAAATAGAACGGCTTTCTATTCCCGCGCCGGCACCGGCAAGGGGGATTTGCCAGCTGGCCGCCAGCGATTTAGGGTTGCCAGCGTTGCCAGCCCTGCAAGTACCAATCCTGGCAACTGAACGTGTTGCAGCGGCCCTTAACGTCAGTAGATCAGTTACGTCACCGTGGGCCTTAAAAAGATTTCGAACTTGCCAGTAAGTTGAGGAATGTTCTAGATCTGACCTGTTTAGTACATAAACAGCCCTGCACAGCGTTCTGGGTTCTTCTTCTTTCATGAATTTGTGCTCCGCGTATCTTCTGTCAATAAAGTATTGGAGTTGTATTCTGTTGTATCCCGTGTCTTCTCTGCGAGTGCATGAAGAGAGCGACATAGCAGGAGTAAAATACAACAGTTTTCAAGATTGTTCCATAAATCTTGACACTGTGGACTTCTCTTTGCGATAACGTTTTACTGCCAATGAAGGGGCTTTTTTTTTCAAGGTTACAGACTGTTCAGCGACCAGTCTTCCTCGGTAGCCATGATCGAGTCTAGATGTCTAGAGTCTAGAATTTTTAGTCTGACAGCTCGCTTTCAGCCAGTCAGAACGCAGTGACTGAGACACACCCACAAAAGGCGAAGGCTGTTTGCCGCCGGAAAGGGCGAGGTCTTTTGACATATTCGGCTTCCTCGATCCATTCATTCAGACCTTAAGGAGGCTTCAAATTTCAGTCATCTCGATTCTTTGATAAATCTTGATACTGTCAACTTTCTTTACGATAACTGATATAAATCAAATTATAAATTTTGCATGATCCAATTACTATATCGTAATTTAGTTCTAGACTTACACACGATTTTCTTTGTTAGAATTCAATTCAATTCAATTCAATTCTTAATTCTTTATTGTCTGTTTAAGAGAGAATCTAAAACAGAAAATCTTCCCTGGCCTCACATGATGCTCTGTCACAGATAAGACAAAGTGCAGTCATTAAAGATCTTGATATAAAATACATATAAGTAAAATGGGGTTAAACGTTAAGATCAAACAAACTTCACAAGTTTGCACAGGGGGTTCTGCAGAATACATGTACTTGAATCACACGGCAGCTTAGTCGTAACTTGAGCTGATAAACTCCTCCTGATTTCACCAGGTGCCTGCCAACCAGCGTTACTGTGACCACCTTGTGGAGATGCTTATCCCAGTCCCTGCTCTGGGTACACGGTACCTCCTGCACACGTTCCAGGGGCGGGACAACGGCGCCATCTACCGGATCGTTCCATGCCTGCCCAGCACCGTGATCAGCTTTGGCAGAGCCTTGCCGGAGAATACTGGTGACTTACCCTTTCAACAGTATAAGCTGCAGCAAGGAGAAAGCATCGCCGTTACTGCAGGTGAAGAGTTAGGAGCCTTGTCTGATAGAAGTGAAGGTCTGCTGAGATGGCGACTGATGCATGGTTGCCACTCTTCCACAAATTTGTGGAGAAAACGGCGGGGGGGGGGGGGGGATTGGGGGGGGGGGGGGCATCGGAGGAGAAAGAGAGGTGAAGATCATGTGAGATTTCAACCTTTTCTATTCCGTTTTTGTTGTTGTTGTTGTTGTTTTAATTTCCTGTGTGTTTGAAGAATCCCTGTCCATTTCTCCTTCAGTTTGTCAGTGGGAGTCCATCAAATTTGTACATGCATGCACTGAGTTGACCTCAGGACTGAAAATTAATGTGTTGTGAACGCTTGCATCAGCCATTAGCCAGGTCGTCTTTTTTTTCTAACAGCTTTGATCTGTGTGTGTGTGTGTGTGTGTGTGTGTGTGTGTGTGTGTGTGTGCAGACCAACCAGTATTGGTGGTTGGCTATGCATCAGGTCAAGGCATCAACGTTTCCAGTTTTCCTGGTGACCCCCTGATGACCCAGATGCCCTTGCCTGACCTTGCTCCCAGGGACTACCTCCTTGACCTGGCCTTGCCATTGGGAGACCGGTTGCTGACCTGCTACTTGACAGCCGTTGTGAGGAAGGAGTTTGCTGAAGGCATCATGGTTGGGGACAAGCCTTTAACAACCCAACTAGTAGAAGACGAAATTTATGTGAGTGTGAGTTCAGTGTACGGTACATGTTCAAATAATAGTGCACTACATTTCAGTTGAACTTCTGACATTGATTGGAGGAGGTTATAAAACATGCTGAACTGACTGAAACAACTTGATTCATACGTGCATTTATGTACTACGGGATAGGGAGAAGAAAGCCCCCCCCCCCTTTCACCCCCCCAAAAACAACAAGAAAAAAACAAAAAACAAACACAAAAAGCAAATAAGAAAAACAAACAACACCCCCCTAACAACAACAAACAAACAAACAAAAACTAGCGTTGGGCAGGCAACGTGTAGATGGACACAATATGACCTCTATCAGAGGTTGAGGCATTATTTTCATTGGGTCTCTGAGACTTGATATGTGTGTGTGTGTGTGTGTGTGTGTGTGTGTGTGTGTGTGTGTGAATCAGATGGGATCAGAAGTCGTGAATCAGTGGCCAGTACGTGTGTACCACCCGAATACTGATGCTGGGTTTGGCCTTCTTGCCTACTGCTTTTCTCAAGGGGAGGGCTTCGGTTTTCCAGCTGGTCTGGTGCTGTACGACTCATCAGGTAAACCAGAAAACATAAATGAGAGCTAGTAATAATAATAATGATAAGCGCTTTGATTAATATAGGCCCTTTATCCCAAATATTTGCCTCAAAGCGCCGCAAGCTAAACCCAACATACATGCTCACATGAATCACACGCATTCTTTCACACACTGGACATGAACACATTACACATTACAGTCACGTGGTGCGAAGGGCCAGCTCAGCAATTTAAGTTTCAGAATTTCAGAATTGCATTTATTTTTTAATTTTGTGGGCTGAACATTTCCAAAGCAGCTACCATTCTTCTGTCATCTTTACTCCAAATGCGACCTGACTTCAGACAGTAGGATAATTCACCCCAGGCAGTCTTACACCTCTGTTGCCCAAAACATCTGAAATTCACATTTAGTCATAGTAGCTTCACAATGATTTGTTTATCTTATACATGTACGATGTACACTGATGTTCTTGTTGAAGGTGTAGATGAATGTGCCTCAGCACCATGCAAGAATGATGGAATCTGTTACGAAGTTGGTGCTTCGTTCCGCTGTCACTGTGTGGGTGTATATGGAGGTCCCACCTGCAAACTAGGTAATAGCTCAAAGGCATCTTTTCTTTGTTCTCAATGGACCCATGTGATAACCCCTAGCGATTGTCGCTAGTGCCCACCAGCATTGCTGCTTCCTTCCCATGTATAATCATCTTTTTTCTTTTTTTTTTACCGGAAGATAACATCTATCAGAAGCACATTGGATAAAAAGCGTTCACAATGTAAACTACATATGATGGCCTGCATGAGCGACTGGTTTCTGTATGAAAGCTTGTAGATCCTCTGAATGGCAGAGACGTCTGACTGGCTAAAAATGGAGAGGTTTATGCAGAAATATGACAAATACACAAGAAAGCTCTGCCATTCAAAATTGAAATTCAAGCAAAATTGAAAAATAGGATAGGCATTGGGTGGCGCTGCACCGCGGTGATGCACTTGCCCTGGGGAAAACAGCCTGAATTTCCCGAAAGGGACAATAAGCAGTTAAAAAAAAAAAAAAAATCCATTGGGACACCGCTGACATGCAACAAACTGGTGTGCAGTTTCCTTTCTCCAGTGTGCCCCTCTATATTTCTCATCACTTTTCATCTTATTCATAATTCCACTGTGTTTCTCATTACTGTATTACCATAAACTGTCTCTGCAGATATGGTGGATGACTGTAAGTCCACTCCGTGTGCTGCTGGTGCTACATGCGTGGATGGTGTGCGATCCTTCACCTGTGTTTGTCCTCCACAACGCACTGGGGCTACCTGTGATCTGGGTTCAGTTTCTGTTCTATTCTCTAGGAGTCACAAACATGCATAGCTTTACATGAAATACTGAATCCATTTCACATAAGCATTTTGGGCATTTTATCTGTATGATGTAAAAGTTTTGCAGTTATGATACAAACTAGTAAATCAGACGTTTTAAAATCCATTTTTTTCCTGATCCCCCCCCCCCCCCAACCTGTTTTATTGTTGTTGTTGTTGCAGCTGAGCATGCAGAATAACAGTTAATGTGTCTGAGGTATTCTTGACAAGATCAGTTCCAGACTGAGGCATCCATCCAGAAATCAGAGATTTTAAAAATTAATATTACTTTTTAAAAAAAAGGATTTCAAAGGTTTGCATGATTTGAATAACCCTTCGGCACTAATTCTTGTACGGAAGGGGTTCTTGGTACTCTAGCTTTCCATTGTTTTTCACAAAATACATGTGTGAAGATTTTCATGTAGATGTGCTCATTTGTCTGGATTTCACAGAAATTATGGAGACTACGACAGAACAAGAAACAACTACTGTTCAGGAAACCACTGAAGACAAAACCACCTCACCACCAGAAACCACTGAAGACAAAACCACCTCACCACCAGAAACCACTGAAGACAAGACCACCTCACCACCAGAAACCACTGAAGACAAAACCACCTCACCACCAGAAACCACTACCATCCCAGATACCACTACACCACCGCCAGACACAACACAACAGCAATTGGAAACGACTGAGGTGTCGTATGAAGTTGTTCCTCCGCCACCAAAGCATTTGTGCCCATGCTCCTGTGGCAACATGCCGATTCAGCCACAGGAAGGGAAGAATACAACGGTGGAGGAGCAGGTTAAAAAAGAAGTAGAGAAAATCAAGGTGAATGACTGGTGTGAATAATTTGTTGCTGTGTACATGTGAGACCACTTTTGTATGTTTGATGCACAGTGTGTGATATGCATGCATGTGTTGTGGATGATGTTCCAAATGAGTCCATGGACTTTGTGGCGGGAAGTTTGTGTACACATTTGGATTGTGGTATCTAGCGTGAGTGGGTTTTACAGAGCACTGGAGCACTTTCTGTACTTTGCACAGCTTATGAGGCAAGTTTGGAACAAAGTTCGTAAGTGTGTGTGTGTGTGTGTGTTTTGTGTGTGTGTGTGTGTGTGTGTGTGTGTGTGTGCATGCAAGTAAGTTGAGAGAGAAAGACTGCGAGAGAGAGAGAGAGAGAGAGAGCTTAATGCTGACTGAAAAATTCAATTTGCAGGAAGAACTGGCAGTAGATGTAAAGAACACATCTAAAGCGCTTCATCGCAAAACATCCACCTACGACTCACGGCCGTCAGCAACAGGTCTGGGACTGCTGGGAATCTCTCTCACCGTGTTTGTCTTGGGGTTTATTGTCATCATGGACACATCCTCCCTTGTCGCTTACGTTGTACATAAACTACGTGCACATCAAAAGAAAAGCTTGGCAGTAAGCAATGGAAAAGCGAAAGAGGAATTAGTAACCCCTTCTCTCGAACATGAAAGTGTTGCTGCTGTACCCTCCCTTGGAAGTGACATGAGCAATGATAGTGACTTAGCAAAACAGGAGGTGTCGAAGTTTGTGGAGGCTGTCTCCATCGACTGTAACCCTTGTGACCAACTGATACAACACCGAGGGTCCAGGAGAAAGCATCTGCTACACGTCCGCCCAGAGACCATACTTCTGCACGTGCGTGGCAACAAACAGAGGGCAGGCATGAATGCAGGACCTTGACTTTGATGTATGGAATGGTATGTTTCTCCTTTATGCACACATCCATTTTTTTTTAATGCCACAGGGACCATGTGGCATTAAAAAAAAAAAAAATGGATGTGTGCATAAACCTGAGGGCTGGAGGACTTCACAGTGGAAGCCTGCTGCTACTACGCACTACATACTTCATGTGCAAACCTCCACCCTGCCATTTACCCTGGTGCATGTGACTTATTTCTGTTCTCCATGACGCTGGTCAAGTGATGAAGGGAAATCTGAACTTGTCATGGACTGCAGCAGGTAACATGCAGTATGTCTAGGTACAGGTTTTCAACTGAATGCAACAAAAAACAATGAAAGAAATGATGACAGAAGTTTTTTTGTTTTTGTTTTTTTCTCCGGAGGCTTTAAGTGATACTGATGCAAACAACTTTTTTGCAACAAACTAAAGAGCAATTCTGTGTTACATAATTGCATCTGTCTGGTAGCAGGCAATGCCCTGTGTCCAAACAAAAGGGAAAATGTGAGAATTGTCCAACTAGGAACAGGCACATTGAGTCCTAGGGGGTGTTAGCAATTAGCAAAATAGCGATGCCAGAGTTGACTATTCCTTGATTTCCCGCCAATCGCAAATGTTACGTTTGGAAACCCTTGATTTGACCCGCCTCCCACCCCGTTCTCCACTGTACTGCTTATAGGCGGTCAGCTCCCACACAAGCAGCCATGTACAGAGATATATGGTAAACAATTAGTTGACATTGTTAAGCTGCCTTGGTAACGGAGGTAACATATAAACATTATCAAGGATTATATGATTTGGCAATTTTGTCACATTATTACATCAATGTTCATGTTTACTTCGGTGCTTTGTGAATAAAGCTGCCCCTTTTCTCTCTAAAGTTGGTGTTTGTGTTTGGCTCTGTTGCAAAAAAAGGATTTGTGGGGAAGCAATTAAACAACACAAAACTAATTTTTGTCTTTATGGATATCAAAATGATGATTGCAGATGCCAGGCTCAAAACAGAAAACAACGTGACGAGCACTGCATATTTTACATTTATTCAGTAAGCATGTAAAGTTTTGCAGCTCTGTATCATCACATACCTTAATAAATTATATTTATAATAAAAGATTTTTGCATATTTTCATTAGCATGCAAAACATTGGGGAATTCTGTGAATATTGTTCAGCATCTGTACAATGATAAAAAGCCAAATCAACTGACTAAATATATTCACAACAAACCTCAGTCAAAGTGTGTACGTATATTGTTGCACACAGCACTTGCTCTCAAGATGTTTCGTACATGCTACTTGGTGAGTCCAAAATAGCCCTCCCCCC
The DNA here is from genome assembly GCA_018292915.2 of Batillaria attramentaria. Taxonomy (NCBI): domain Eukaryota; kingdom Metazoa; phylum Mollusca; class Gastropoda; family Batillariidae; genus Batillaria; species Batillaria attramentaria. Next base: position 476,926 of record JACVVK020000361.1, read on the forward strand.
CCCCCACCCCCCTCCAACCACCACCACAAACGCGAAGGGTGTAAGCAAAAGTAACAAAGTAACATACGAATGCTATGGTAAGCATGAATAGATTCTTTTTGGCACAACCTTAATGAACAGAATTATGAAAGAATGCACAATAATTACAATGGGGGTGAGCGGTGGCCTAATAGGTAGTGCGTCGGATTTAGCCGCTGCGCTACTGAACGACCGTCACCAATGTCATGGCGATGATGCGTGGGTTCGAGCCCAGGTCGAGCTTGTGATATGTGATACTGGTTTTTCCTGGCTTCTGGGCTGCTCATCGAGGGTTTCATTCTGGGTTATCCGGCTTTCCTCCCCCAGCAAAATTGTTGAAAAAAATAAAAAAGATAGTTATTGGGTGGTGCTGCATCGCGGTGACGCACTTCCCCTGGGGGAAGCGGCCCGAATTTCCCGAAAGGGACAATAAAGTAGTTTTAAAAAAAAATCCAAAACAACTCAGTGAACAGTCTAAACACTGATATATAGTGGTACATGCATGTACATCAAATTTTCCATTAAAACTGAATAATGAAAAGATTCCAAGACACCTCTAGTTTTTGTCTGTGCTTCACTAAATGCCGTTTTCCACCATGAGTAGCACCAATAAAGCATACACTGCACTGTCCACATCCCACAGTGAACAAATGTGGGTCCTTTGCTGAACAGCACGACTCGTCCACTTCCAACACCTGTTCTCCTCCATGTACAGATACCTGTACTGTTGAAAATTTCAAGCACCATTTCCAGAATGCTGAGAGGTGTACTGCTGATTTACTGCTCAAACCTGCACCCCTTTACAGTAAAGATGATTCCTTTTGCTGAAAGATTAGACATTAGTCACAACACTGCCCCCACATACCTGCAGGAACTGATACCTGCTTGTGTAGCAGCCAGTGAACAACTTGCGGCGTTCTTCGTGTCGGTGGCTCCCTTTCACTGTCAACACCAGTAAGATGCGGTACGGTGCACAGTCCTTCAAAACTACAGCTCTTAGACTGTGGAACTCTCTTCCTTAGTCAGTGAAGGGGGCAGTCAGCATGACCGCATTCCAGAAGCGCCTGAAGACTCATCTCTTCAGTGCATCATCCCAGTAATCATCTGTACTAAAAAAAAAAACCAAAAAACAAAAAACCCCAAAACAAACTATCTTTCTTTTAAAAATCTCTCCCTAAGCACCGTGAGCGTTCTGTTAGGGTACAGCCGTGCGCTATACCAAGTCTCCACCATCATCATCATCAGGATGTGTTTGAAGATGGTCACAAGTTTTGTAGAACAAGGCACAGTTCTTGAATAAGTTGAGTTTCAGTAAAAAACCTGCATGATCTGGCCTAGATCATCTCCTCCACCTTCCTCAATGACTCGTATTCTTCAAAAGGAAGAACTGAAAAGGAAGAAAAAGCTAAAGTTTAAAAACCTTTACTTGCTGTATCTTTCTCTCTCTCTGTACCTCACACACACACACACACACACACACACACACACACACTTGATACATGCAGCTGCAACTCCAGCACTGAACAGGATTTCACTCTCCTCAAACTAACACACACACCACCACCACAACAACCACCCAAGCATATTATGAACTTTCTTAGATGCACAAACTGAGTGTCGATGGGTGATCTTGATAGAATCTGAATAAGCTTTACCATTTCATCAATTTTACCAGAACTACCATCCTCCCCAACTGTTCAGAAACACGTAAGGCTTTGTGGTGGTGTTTTTGGTGGTTTTTTTTTTTACATCTAACTGACACTTTGCATTTAGTGTGTGTGTGTGTGTGCGTGTGTGCGTGCGTGCGTGCGTGCGTGCATGCGTGCGTGCGTGCGTGCGTGCGTGTGTGTGTTATTAGGCTGTGTAATACTATCAACCTCCCCAACTGTTCAGAAACGTGTAAACATCACAAGACTTACAAACTCTCTTGATCTCCCTTTCGATCATAGTGTCAAGATCCTTCTCAGATTTTCTCTTGAAAAGAACGCGGAAACTGAAAACAAAGAACAAAGAAAAAAAAAGTGCAGATGAACTGTCTAACACATGCAGCACCGCTTCTGAGAGAGCTCCATTGGCTACCAGTCCATTTCCGCCTTCAGTATAAAATTTCTGTTCTGGCCTTTCGTCATTTTGATGGCACCCTTCAACCATACCTTTTGGCTTCATTTGTCACCTATCAACCGTCGTGAACCTTCCGGTCGTCGACAGAGAGGCTTCTCAAAATTCCCAAGCGCAACCTGAAATCCTTTGGCGAGCGCTCTTTCAGTTTTGTTGCACCAACCTTTTGGAATTCCCTGCCAGCACATCTGAGAAATGCGCCCACACTGTCTGTTTTTAAGAGCAACCTTAAAATGTTCCTCTTTTGTAAAGCTTTCCAGTAATTTCCTGTGTCAACAACTAGTCAGTTTCACCAATGCATGTCTGTCCACTGTTTGTAAAATGTGCGTGAGTGTCGGTGAGTGATTGGCGCATTGAGTTTATGCCAAAGAAATGCACCCTACAAATGCCAATTATTATTATTATTATTATTAATAAAGGGCACATGATCATACTCTGAAATCCAAAATTGTTCAGGGTGCTGAACAGGCATCATTTGACACACTCAACAGGCATCTTTTTTTTTTTTTTTTCTAAATTGTAGTTCCATGGACAATTCTGATGCATGGTCATTGAATGAATCCAAGTACTGCCGCACATTTTAACACACACAGCAGAAAACAATCAAGCTTACTTTTCAAATGAAATCAAACTCACTTCTGGCCACCACGCTGAATAACACACGTGCCATCGTGCTTCCTCTTGTATGCTTTCTCCAAAGCAGCCTGATTTTGGTCAGAATACAGCCTCCAACGTCCCCAGTCATCTTTCCACTGCCAAGCCAACTCCCCGTCTTCCATCCCCTCGTCATCAAGGTTTGGTGAGTCATCTAACAATGAAAGGCATGTTCAGTCATTAGTTATGCACTGGTACATGCGCCAGAAAACTGTCTACTCTTATGTGAAACTCTCCTACCACACTGCTCCATGGTTGCTGCAAAATTTTTATCAACAAACTTGAACATCAGCTGCAAAAATAGTGTATCCCATATCTGCGGTGGTGGTTTTTTTTTTTTTTTTTTTTAAACGTCTAATTGACACCTTGCATTTTAGTGTGTCTCTTGTTAGACTAGCTTCTGATCTGGTGAGATTTAAATTTATTATGGGCATGCAATGAAGCCTTTCAAACAACTACCATCATTCTAACATATGAAAAATACTGCCACAATACTTACCTTGATTCAGTTTGTGACCAAACAGGTCCTCTGCTAGAGTACGGGGAGCAGGTTCATCCTGATCTTCAGTGAATGGATCACTGAAATACCAAAGAACATGGCTGACCATAACATCAACCGTCTGGAGGGACAAACAAGTAAGGTTTGGCAACAACAACAACAAAAAGTTAAAAAGAAAAAGGCCAGGTTGAAGTCCATGTAACACAGTCTTTGGATCGACTTAAAGTCTCAATATGTACGACAGGCATACAACAGCATGAGGAAAACTGTTCACGGAGTGTGCTTGCTGAAGTTGTTCGGCATGTGCATCAGAATCATTTACTTGGGTCACAATACAGCATCTGAAACCACTGTGGTCACTCTGGCCAGCGAATATGTTGCTATAGAAGTGTACCTTGTACTGAGCAGACATTATTTGGTTGTGGACTGAGGACCAGCTAGACCACACTGATTGGTGGCTATTTTTAGAAGCTTTGTCGAGTCCCAGTCTGTGCAGCAATGGACCGTAGACGCAAAGAAAGTCGTATTTCTCTAATATTAGAAACCAGTCACCAAACAGGTCGCAATGGCCAAATGTCCTTCTATCTAGCAAACGGCCTCAGAGGTTGAAGAGTGGCAGTTTTTCCTCTCAGTGGTGTCACAAACATAATATAGGTATTAAGCAATAAATCATGTGGTTTTTGGCGTACTTAAGGGACAGTACGCAGGCTAACTCACAGCTGAGGTGGAGTTTTTTTCATTTAGTTGCTATGCTGTAACAGCTTCAGTCAAATCACAGGCACCATGTCAATTAGTATGTCCGATGTTCCACCATACAAAACAAATAAAATAACAACAAAAAAAGCCTCACCAATAAACAACTGCATTTATCTCGCAAGTCTGAATCTCTCCGTTTCCCCAGCGAACCTGTTCAAACGTTAGAGAAAACATTGGTAATTATTTCCATGACTGATCATCCTTTTTACACATAATCACACTTAGCTTCCTCACTTCCAGTACTGTAGCCCAGTCATGACAGTTCTCCTTATCCCAGTTTATCTGCATCAGGCCAACATAAAATACACTGTGAATTTCTAACAGGTTTCAAATGATAGCATTTGACTGGAGATTATGTGTTTAGACTTATGGCGTCGTTTCTCACCTTGATCTGTTGTCCATCCTTTGATTTTCTGATCACAGAACCAATTCCTTTACCATACTTGGGGTCCTCAGAATCCCAGTTAGGACCTAGAAAATACACAGAGGCTTCACAATGTTGTCCACAGTGTCTGTGAAAAAATGTACATGCATAACTGTAAGGCTGTGCAAGGATGACCTTCTGTTCACCCGTGACAAGTATGTAACTCAATAAGCTTGTCTGCTGGACTTGCGACTGGTGTGGTGAGAGCGGTGTAATAGCGTTTAACCCTGACAGTAAGTGGAAGTGAATATTGTCCTCACTTAAGTTGCCCTGTTTCCTCTGACTGTGTGAACGGATCCTGTTTGTGAAACTTGTCCGATACATCCAAGGATAAATCAAATGTGGCAAACTTTTTAGTCTGTCTACACTAAGAATATTCCGCTAGAGTGTTCAGTTGAGTAGCTGTCCTCCTCCCCCACCCTTCACCCCCCCCCCCAACTCCTGTCCTATACAGTCGTCTCCAACAGGTCTTGTCAATGGGATGTTAATCTGCAACTGACCAACCAACCAGAATGCACACTGATAGCTAATTCTGCGCCTTACCTTTTTTCACCTTCATGCCAACCTGAAGCCCTTCGCTACCCATTTTCACACGTGGATGCTCATCCGTTTTCCACACCTGGAACCCCATCTCTGAGCCGTAGGCGTAGCGGTTGTACTCCCCACTATCCCACAAAACCCAGGTAAATGGATCTGAAATGAAACAATCACCCCCTGTTGAGTGACAGAACGTCACCTGATTCCCAAGCCTGTAGTGTTTACAGACAAGAAAATCTCTGGCTATAGGGCAAGTAAAATAGCTGTGGTCTGTAAAAAAAAAAAAAAAACCCTGTGAAGAATTACAAAATATGAATGGCTGCTGTGAAGGTGGAGGTGGAAGTGGAGCAGAGTGGGTGGGTGGGCGGTTGGGAGGAAGAGAAGGGGGAAATTATTTCACAGAGCTAACCATCTTAGCAATCAATAAAATTTACTTATCTCAACCCTTTGAAAGAATTTAAATTTAAGGACCCCCACCCAAAAACAACAACAACAAAACAAACAAACCCACCCACCCCCCCCAAAACAAACAAACAAACACACAAACAGACAAAAAAGCATAAAAACAACAACCCCCCCCCAAAAAAAAACAAAAAACAAAACCCAACAACAAACCAACCCAGAAACACACACACACACACACACATTCAACGCTTACGTCTTTTATTGTCGTGTTGTATCACTGTGCCTGGTCCATTGCTGTCTTGGTTACCCCAATGCCAGTCAGGACCCCGCACAACCCTCGCACCCAGTGGGAGGCGGTCGCCGGTCATTACGCCATCTGGCAATTAACCAGCAAGACAAATCATATACTGCGGCGAAACATGCACATGCAGTCCACTTTCTATTTCAAGTGAGTCAAGCAAGTAATTTTTTGCTGTTGTTTGCAAGTCACACTGGCATGGTTGGTGAGCATACAAGCCTCAACAGCTGTAAAAGGTTTTCCTGATTCGGAAGAGAATATACAGAGACAGAAATCAACTAGTTAAACAAACATTACATAATACAGCGTGTTTGAGGTACTTACTGAGAGGTTACTGCAATAATAGAAACTTGCACAGTGCAAAGGGAAGGTGCTGGTCGCAACTGTACCTTTATCTTCAAAGACATCGTCAAAGTCTGTTGGTTTTGATTTCCTTCGCTTCTGTCTGCCAGGCTGGCTCAGTTCTTCCTGCACTTTTTTCACAACCTGCGACTGAAATGCCACAACAGGACCAACTGCAAGCATTCTTACAACCCTCAGAGTGCTTCCATAATACTGACAATTATTATTACTGCTGCTTTCTTAATCGAATTACAAACACAAAATTCACAATAATGCTGACAATTTGACTGGAAGCACTATTATTAACAAGAGGGAAAAACAGCGGCCGGTGGTTAAGAGACCTGTCACCAATGCGAGAGGTCAGGGGTTCGAGTCCCACTCAGGGCAAAGAAATTTTCCTTCTCGTATGTGGCACCGTTTATTCGGGCCGATCGTCGGGGTTCTCTCTGGGTACTCCGGCTTCCTCCCCCTCTGCTTTGGAAATGTTCAGCCCACCAAATTTGAAAAATAAATGCAATTCTAAATTCCGAAATTTAAATAGCTGAGCTGACCCTTCGCACCACATGATTGTAATGTGTTTATGTCCGGTGTGTGAGAGAATGTGTGTGATTCACGTGAGCGTGCGTGTTGGATTCAGTTCGCGGCGCTTTGAGCCAATTCATGAAATTGGGTAAAGCGCCTATTTAATACTCATTATTATTATTGTTATTATTATTATCAAACATGTCCATGTGGGTACAAAGCTTATTTCACATGGAGGAAATAACAAGAGCATAAAAGAACCCCAACAAACCCTGACCATTTCATTATCATCCAGGTCTGGCTCCAATGCGCGCACCACAGCCTGAATGTTGTCCTCCGTTCCTCCATTCTCTTTATTCTGCAGAGTCACTATCACTTTACCAATGGTGCCCTGCAGAAACATATTGAAGTATTTGTAAAAAATCTAGCTGCTGCTGATGAAAAGTGGATGTGGAGCTTTGAGCTTAATGTTCAAATATATCTGTCAGCACTACATGTACATGCAAAGGATGATGAAGACAAGTTGTTTAAAAACAACAAACCAAACAACAACAATAACTACTACAATTACAAAAAATAATGATTTTTTACAGATACATGTACAACATATGGGGCGGAAGATGTGCAGGAAAACATCAATTCTGACCTGAACTCGGAAGTAATGACACAAAGTGTTAATGTTTTCTGGTTCAACAAGAGGGCTGCCATTCAGGGTTGCCATAGACTGCAGGAAGGTCTGTTGAAGGCAAACAATAAAAATGTGCAATCTGAAATGAACAGTGAACTAAAGTATCATATTTACAAACCAGAACAATAAAATTTGCAGACAACACAAGTCTATAGGCAAAAGGGGGACTGACTGACTGACTGACTGAAACGTTTATTTCAGGATAAAGACTTGTAGGCATGGTCTGCCTATCTTACAAGCTGTCCTGCTAATCTACGAACACTAAAAAAATAAAGGCTAACATTACAAAAAAAAAGTATACCAGGCACAAAGGGAGTAATCTAATAAGAAAGTAGAAAAAACAAAAACAAAAAAAACATGCAAAGATACAAAGAAGCGCAAGAAATTCAAAGGAAACACATCGGAAAATAGGTGAAGAAGTAGATAGCATGGTGTTTGAAATTGTAGTATACAACATAACTTGTAAAAAGGTAACATGTAATAGTGCCATCTGATAACGAGTAATTTAGCATGGTTCAGATATTGTTCGTGGACCTATGACTTACGTAAGTATCTGAGAAGTTGAGTTTTAAATGAATGAAGCTTCGGGGTACATTTTAAGTATGCTGGCAACTGGTTCCATGAAAGTGACCCAGAGAATGAGAGGCTTGTTTTAAAAATGTCCAGTCTAGGTAATGGTAATTGGAACAGGCCATTTCTTGCGTTGTGTCGCTGACTTGGTTGAAAGAACGTGGTAAGATATGGAGGAGCCTTACAGTGGACTATCTTGTGCATGAAAACACACCGGTTGAACTCAAGATGCTTGGTAAGGGGGAGAAGTTCGAGCGCTCTAAGTTTTTCTTCTGTGGGTAAGGGCCCAGGATGTAAAAGCTTTATACCACGTTTATAGAGAGAATTGATCTTTTTCAAGTGAATATCACCACATTTGTCCCAGAGGTTGGAGGCGTAATCTATATGACTTTTTATATGGGGAAAGAAAGGGAGAAGGGAGTTGATCTAGTGGTTAAGGTATCCGACTTCAGATCCTGAGCCGCCTGGTTCAAATCCCTGGTGGGCAGGAATTTGGATGGATTTTTCCTTTCCAAATCGAGTCAAAATCATGTGCTGACTTATTTACGGTGCCTGTCCCACCCCCGTGTACACACGCACGCACAAATATCAATGTGTGCACGCTAAAAATCACATGTCCATCTTTCGAAAAAGAGCAGGCTGTGACCGGTGGCATGGAAAAATACTGTTGCATGCACCAGAGTGAATAGCAGGGTGGAGGTTTGCACATAAAGTAGCGCTTAGCAGCAGCAGGCTTTCAATGCGTTGTCCTCCAGCTCTGCGGCACTGTGAGCATTTCAGAAGAGATGGATATGTGCGCCGAGGAGAAGCATACCATACCATACCATACCATACCATACCATACCATACCATTGTACTCTGACATCATACAAGAGAAGTGACCTTCTAACCCTTTGTCTGTTACTACAACAGTAGTCATTTGCTCCCTTCTAGTTTCCCACTGGAGGTTAGAGGTCACAGAAGGCACAGAGTTGAAAGCAATGCTATATTAGATGTCTCTGGTGGTAAATTAAACACAACAAAATGCTAAACACATTTGTAGGTTGTACACGCACGCAGGCATTTAAGCACGCATACTCTCACTAGTCTAGTACACAAAGAAAGTGTATATAACTGCACTATGCAACATCTGACAAAATGAACCATTACCCTGTCCGCTCTCGTGCCCACAGGAATGAAGATGATAGGGTGTGGCATGCCTCTGTCACCTGAGGGAGCAATGTCCATCATGAGGCGAGAGAAGGCTGCACGCGTCTGAACATACAAAAGATCATGGAAGAAAAATCTGTTACCACAGGGGTGGGGGTGGGAGGTAGTCACTGGTTTTTTCATGAAAATTTAAAAAGTGCCTATGTTCATAATGAGTTCTGAGGGAAAAAACTGCTGGTTACAAGGCTCTAAGGCTGCTTACCAAAAGAATAAATGTTCCTATGACTTTGCGGCTTCTGATAGGGGTCCTACTAATTACCGAAAACAACCGAAAACGACCGAAAACAACCGAAAACAACTCTTAATACGGGTAGAACGCAGATAAAACATAGAAATAACAACACACAAACATGATTAAAGGTGAAAAAAGAGGCATTAAACTAGTTTAAAGGAAAAAAGAACACGACGAAATGAACGTGTCTCCCAAGGGAAGCGACTCTGGTCCGGACTGGTTATTTTCTGCAATATCACCTTTTTTTTTCTTTTAGCTTTTTTAAGGCCACTTTTTTCACCTTTAATCGTGTTTGTGTGTTGTTATTTCTATGTTTGAACCGCGTTATCCGTATTGAGTTGTTTTCGGTCGTTTCGTTGTTTTCGGTAATTAGTAGGACCGTTCTGATAGTAGAGAAATATATGACTTTCTTTGGCCAAACGCTTCCATACTTGAACTACACGTTGATAAGACCTAGTCACTAAAAACAGCCACCAATCAGCACTGTCTAGTTGGTGTTCAGTCTGCAACCAAATAACATCGTCTGCTCAGTACGCAGTACGCTTTTACAAACATAGAACAACATATACGCTAGCTAGAAAACATGCCAGTGCAAGCGCCACAGCAGGAGACACCCAGACAACATATCAAGATCTGTGTAATTTTAACAATTTTCATGTCAAGTGAACCCACATTTGCAGCATCGATGACCCTGTCCTGTGCATCGAGGTCATCGGATGCCTCTGTGATGTGACCGTCGCTGATGAAAATGATTCGTGGTCTCACATCGTACTCCCCAGACACCGACACAGTTCCTCCTGACAAAGTTAGCAGATACCTGCTGGTAACTACCTTAACAATGGTGGCACGCGATGATGGGTAGGGGCGATTCTTGAGCTGCGTGCACATGGTTTGCTATGCAGCAAGGGAATGTAATCAACCAGCATGTGCTTGATATCAATTACAGTTTTGACTGACAAACCGTCCCTGCCCACGAACAGCCTTTAAGTGGATTTTGCTTGATGTATACTCACATTACCTAACTTGCAATTTTTGCAAGCTCTTTGAATGTAACTGTTGGAGACAAATGACTATGTACTTGATGCGGTTTACAAGCAAGAATGTACATACTATACAGTACGCATCAATAACAATCACTGAAATACATATGAAGTACTGTTCTAGGTTACCAGTTCACCGACATGAACAAAATGTGCAGCAAATAATGCAGCCAACAGACACACTAGTTGCTTTACAGGAATGATCATGAAAAGCATACCTCTGCCATCGAATGCGACCAGGGAAACAACCATGGCTTCATAGAAGGGAGATTTTCCACTAACCACAATGCGCTCTGCAGAAAACATGATTTTTATTCATTCATCAATGTAAGTAAGCACCACCTTCATGCTACACTATCAAAGGACAGTGAAACAATTCGGTGGGGGTGGGGGTGCAATGAGGCGTGTCAGTGGTGACAATTAAACAAAACGACTATGGTGTGACAACATGCCATTTGGAAATGACATTAGATAAATAATTGGATGGGAATTTTTTTGAGATTTTCTGGTTGCCTGTCAGTCTCCTGTTAAATATACTGATACAAAAGAAATCAGGTAACAGTTAAACACCCAAAAATTCACAAATACACACACTCGTACAAAATGCACGCCTACTCTCATGCACACACACACAAACACACACTACAAAGCATGTGTCTTTAACCAACAGACTTATGAAGAATTGTAAGTCAATACCCATAGCATCCCTGACCCTTGAAAAGTCATTCGTCAGGTGCTGGACCACATTGGCACGACCACCGAACGTCACCAGCCCAATGTTTTCTTCCACACCAGAGTCGTTCACGATGTCCTCAATACCTTGATAAGCACAGAAACATTTGTTTTTACATGTACTAATTTAAGTAGAAGGTATTGTTTCTTAGCTATCAAAATCAACTGTGTTCCTTCCAACAATCATTATAAATGACTCACCATCAATGAACTCATTGGCGATGCCGATCATCTGGTCAAAAGCACCACCTGTCCACATGCTCTGTGAGATGTCAAGACACAGCACAGTGTCGAAGGACTTGGCCTTTGGTGGTGGGTTAGGATCTGAAGAACAGTGGGGATTAGTTGCAGATTAACAATAACACCCCTGCCACAAGAGTGACTGGAGACAGCCTTCATGGGCAGGTAAAGGGGGGGGGGGGGGGGGTACCCTAACTGAATGGTCCAGCTGAGCACTATTCAATCCAGTCAGACTGCCAGATTGACCCCATCTGATGTAAGCTTGACTGTGATGGATCAGTTTTTTGCATGTGTTGAGAAACAAGACATATGATAACAATCAAAATTCCAAAATGCTATGGACGTGCTAATAACACAGCAAAGTATATTTATGAAGATAACAGTATCTGACACGATAAAACAGCATGGCCATAAAACCAGGAACACTTCAAAATTTATGGCAACTCTTTTTTATTCTGACCACCTGCTAGCATCCAGACAGTCCTAGAAGATTTTTTTTCCAGTATCTGAAAATGCTAGCAGGCACGTCTAAAAAAGTGAATTTGTTTTTAACTCCTTTCAAGTTTTGCACTAAAACACAGCCAGTAAGTGGGAGCCTTGGGCATGCTCTCTTAATGTGCTATTCCAATGTACACACAACTTTACTTTAACCTTTACGCATCGGGACGCGAACCGGCTCGCGTCACTCTCAACAGCCGTAGGCACCGAGCCGCGAACCGATTCGCGTCATCCTAAACGGCCAGCAGCTGCACGCGCGTCAGCAGGGAAGTAGGTCACTGGCCAAGCTCGCGATGTCAAAGAGTTAATAAGTTCAAGTTCAAATGACTTTATTTATCCCTCATGGGGCAATTAAATGTTCGGACGGGCTCTAAAATAATATAACAAATGCTATTAAGAAAAAAGAAAGAAACTCTATATGCATACTCTAAATGGCAAATCACTAATAATAATAATATTCATAGGGCACCTATCCCCAGGGAACGAGCTCAAGGCGCCTTACAATCTAAAACCAAAGTAAAAATCACCCACCTCAATACAACATTTTAAATGCTAGACATAAGACATAAGATATTTTATTCAATCCCACAAAAGGGAAATTACAATGCCTGCTCCACCTCCTTTGATTAAAAAAAAAAAAAAAAAAAAAATTATCACGTTCCCACAAACACCCACTCACTCTGAGACGTAATTTGGTTACACATGACATTGCAAGAGACACGACCACCATAGTGAACACATGTGTAAATGTGGCTGTACAAGTGGTGCAAAGTATTTGTTTGTTGTTCAGCTCGATGGAGTGACCTGAATTTAGTCTACCTGGTGCTCTTGCTTTTTCTATGGCATCATGGAGCCTAGCACTGTCAACTTCTGATCCACTCTCCAAAGTCAGGCCCATTGCTGTGGGACAAACACAAGCCAAGCTCACACTTAATTGGTAATTTGTACAGTTTGCGGTAGCAGTAGCAGTAATTAATATTAATAATACCAGTACTAAGTGTGGTATTTAAATTAATAAAATTAAAATCTGTTCTTACAAGTTATCTAACACACACTGACACACTGACACACACACACACACACGAACACAGAGACACACACAAAGACACACACAGAGACACAGACACAGACACAGAGAATGTTACCTGAAACTGAAACTGTGCTTCTGCGGCTAGTTCTTGCAGATCCTGACAACTCTCTGTGCAAGGAATGAAAGTTGAAAAAAAAAAAAAAAAAAAATTGCATTCAGCAGACTTAAGGCCAAAAAAAAAAAGTTGTTTCTGCTGACCCGACCGACCCTATTCCCCCCCCCCCCCTCCCGTGACCCTAAAAAAATTTTTTGCCGCTGAGGAAAAAAAAAAAGAAGAAGAAAAAATACAAGCACGACCAGTTTCGGTTTTCATGCACCTGTCGTCAGGGAAGTCGTGCACCATCATGGACCCAAGATTAGAACGAAATATGGTAAGATAGTGTGTTATAATATTAAATACAGTTTCACAGAGCATCATTTCTTATTAATACCCTGTTTCTTTGTTCTTGGATATGTGTGTGTGTGTGTGGGGGGGGGGGGGGTGTTAAAAAAAAAAAACCCCAAAAAACCTACCTACCTACCCTATTTTTTTTGCCATGTTACCAGAAACAACAATTTTTTTTTTGGCCTAAGCGATTTCTGCTGATAAAAATAGAACTGATTTCAGTCCTCAGAAAACCTCTGAAATCTCTACTAAATGCAGTATGGCTTGGGTGCAGTGAAAAGTTTAGACTTTAACATTTTTTCCTAATGGAACAAAATGTTTTCTTCTATAAACAAACAAACAAAAACACAAAAGAAGTAAAATCAAAACAAACAAAAACAAAACAAACATTTTCCCCTGAAATTAATATTTTCCCTCTGAAATCTGCTGATCCAAGGACTACTCCCATGCCTGTTCACTGCATGCTCCCTGATCTTAACATCCTACGATACATCATCAACTGTATTCATCAAACAGTCGTAAAGACTAGTGTCACCTGGCAGGATGAGCAACACTCACTGTGTCAAGAATGTGTTTCGCACAGATGCTGCCACTACTGAGCCAGTGGTCTTCCACAAGTGTATTTTAGAACTTTGTTAACTTGTAATATCGCCAGCGAGCACTTGCGAGTTGCACTGAGATGGCCACTTGGCCATAGACATAGCATGATGATGATGATGATGATGATGATGTACGTATTGTTACAATTGTATAGCGCTTTACTCAATTTGATGAATCGGCTCAAAGCGCCATGAACTGAACCCAACACGCATGCTCACATGAATCACACGCATTCTCTCACACACTGGACATAAACACATTACAATCACATGGTGCGAAGTGTCAGCTCAGCTATTTAAATTTCGGAATTTAGAATTGCATTTATTTTTCAAATTTGGTGGGCTAAACATTTCCAAAGCAGAGGGGGAGGAAGCCGGAGTACCCGGAGAGAACCCCCCGATGATCGGCCCGATTGAACGGTGCCACATACGAGAAAAAAATTGCCCCAAGTGGGACTCGAACCCCTGACCTCTCGCATTGGTGACAAATCTCTTAACCACTAGACCACCGACCGCCCGTATCATACAAACACTGATGAGTGAAGTGGATGGCAGGCGCATATTTTGGCTTATATCTTAGCAACGACAGCCCCAAAATGGTTCATACTTATTATGCACATATATAAATGGTGTCATGTTCTTGTCACTGTTAAAAGTCTATAGGTTGGGCTGTGAGCTTAATTATGACCCATTCTCGCGAAAGCGACCGTAAGTCGTGCTAGGCCAAACGCTGCTACACGCGAATGAAAAGAGTGCCGGGGGTCAGTATGGCCGCCTTGTGCATAGCCAACTTCAACTGCTGATATCTCTGTCAATTTTAGCAGTACAGCTTTCATTCTTATATTGAATTAAACCGCTTAACCAGTAGATTGCAGTGATTTACATATGTCAAAATTGATAGTTTTCGACTTATGGCCCCTTTTGTGAGAACGGGTCACAATTACACCTGTACGATGTATGCTTAAACAGTACATCTGAACTGACTTTACCTGTCTGTCAAATCATTCCCTCTCCCTGTGTAATGTGACGGACTACCAGACACCAGAGGCTCCTTCGGTCTTGCATCTCTCGGTGCTGAATCAAACTGTTGCCTGAAAGTGCACAGCAGTGCATGAACAAAGGATTCACACACAAATCTTTCTGGTATCCTAAGATGTAGAGCAACTGGCAGGGAATTTGGTCTAGTGGTAAAGGCATTCCACTTTGGATCCTGAGCTGCCTGGTTCGAATCCCTGTTTGGTAGGAGTTCCGTTGGATTTTTCCTTTCCAAATCAAGTCAAAATCATGAACAGACGCATTTATGCTGCCTGTCTCGCCCTCATGTACACACACATGGACAACATCAAGCGTGCATGTTCAAGATTCCATTTCATACCAGATGTGCTGTGGAATGGAAAATGATCACACACTATGGCTAAGTTGGTACAGTTCGCCTGTTAGGGGGTGTGATGTATACCAGCCAGGGGCAATTAAACTCCAGGGCGACTGCATCCCCGCAACGCGAGAGGGGGCACAAAAATGTTCTCTGGGGTCTGGCGAGGTGAAGTCACATGGCCGCTGACTTTGTTGTACAAACTTACTTTATGCGAAATACTGATGGAATTGACTGGTATACATTTGGACCCCCGAACGGGCGAACTATACCAACTGAGCTACACTATGCAATGCTGGGGAGAAAAAAAGGAAAATATGTAATAATAACTTGATTCATCATCCAGACTGATAACTGAACAACACAACATATCTTCACTACCACTAGTTCACCTTCTCTTTCTAACCCTCATCTGGTATGTGGTGGAAAAGGACGTTAAACCCCCAAACACAACCCCCCCCCCCATCTAACCCTCATCTGGAAAAAGGTCGTAAGTGTATTTCAAATCAATAGTGCTTAGGCCCTTTTTCAAATATATCTGTAGTTTTTTTCCTTTTGTGTGTGTGTGTGTGTGTGTGTGTGTGTGTGTGTGTGTGTGTGTGTGTGTGTGTGTGTGTGTGTGTGTAACTGGAATACAGCAATACGCAAAGCACATTTACTGAGAAACACGTGCACATGTAAATAATCATTCTGGCAATTTACCCATTGATATCTGGAGCAGCATTCTGTTGTGGTTTGTGTGACAACATGGTGGAAGTAGAAAATCTGTTAGTTTCTTTCTCAAGCTCTTTCTCATCCACCACAGTCTGACTGCCAGATCTGGGGACTCTTCCTTTGTGTCTTCCCTCAGTCTTGGTCTGTTCACCTCTCGGCGCTGCACCATCGCCTCTGTCAGTAGGGTTGTACTGCTGATTTTGATGGCAAGGTTGTTTCTTGCTTGCAGAAGAACTGAACTGTTTTTCTGTATTACTGCTTCTTCCATCTGGCTGTTTGGGTTTCGAAACTGTGTCATGTTTCTGTCCAAGCGATAACTGTGGGGCATTTTGTCTGTTAACATTCTCTCCAGTCCTGTTTGACTGAAAGTCTTCTGGTGGGTTACCACCAGGATTAAGATATTTCGACAATTCGTCAACTTCTAAGAGGTTTTTATCCTCATCGCTTTCAAAGCTGTGCTGTCCTTTAGAATCAAGAAATGGAAATGGAAACTCTTGTCTATAAGCTTGAATGGTAGTTCTTCCAAACGAATTTCCTTCCTCTTCGCTCCTCTGTGCACGAGGGAGTGCACATGCTCTCAGCTCATTGGTCAAGTTCTTCATCTGCTCTTCTGACCTCAGCTGCTGTGTCTTCAGCTGCTCCAACAGCTGACCAAGAATGCAGTTTGTCTGTTTTGTTTCATGGACAAGGGACGCTAGCTGATCCTTGATCTCCAGGGAGCCTGCACATATTAAAAAAAACATCCTTCAAGAGATGAATTGATTAACTGGTCACTGTCATACAGTTTTGGTGACAGAGTAACAGTGAAAGTCATCTTGCTGATTGTGTGTGTGTGTGTGTGTGTGTGTGTGTGTGTGTGTGTGTGTGCGTGTGTGCGTGCGCACATGCGTGCATACCTGAATCTACTAGTTACCTATGCTGTACGCATCACAAGTTCTAGATACTGTCCCCAGATCAACAGAAATAGTGCCATCACTGTCAAACTGATGAATTACATGTTATTTGATCATGCAGCAGATACTGCACATCTGTCTTACAAACAAAAGTACACAGCATACCCTTTTCAGTGGTTTCCTTCAAAGCTGTCACTGAGTGCTTGGTGGATTCAAAAATATCCCTCAAAATAGAGTTTGATTCTGTCAATGGCAAGGAATCACTGTCCGGTACCACTTCAGTGTCTCTCAGCTCTTCTTCTGGCTTGTCAGATGAGAGATCTTCTGGGCTAGACACAGTGATGATTGGTAAACTGTCCTGCGCATGCAGCCCTGCAACATTATCACTGTCTCCACTGGCAACATGCTGGGAGGAACTGTCATCTTTTGGCTGGCCATCACCTTCTGAGCTGGCTGGAGGCTGCTGGCCTGGCGTTTGCGTCAGATCACCAACTATTGAGTCTGTATTATTCCTCAGGGAAAGATCCTCAGAAACATCATCCTTGGAGTAAGCTGGTTTCCTCTCAGGTGATGGTGACTTAGTGGAAGAATCCTGCTCTGACATCTGTGTGGGTACTCCGTGAGATAAGGGCTCTTTTTCTGATTCAGCGGTGGTCAGTTTGTAGTGTGAAACAGCTTTTGATCCGTTTGCATCTGATGATGAATCCTGAGACACTGCAGGCTGGCTGTCAGACTCAGCAGTGCGCCTGCACTCTGCGTCACCATTTAACAGTTCCTGTCATGAACATGGCAAAACTTATCAATGGAAGTATAAAACAAAATGAAACACCCATAGGGTGACTTTAATTAGCCTTGACGTTACCAGATGTGGATGAACTTTGACATTCAAGGATCCATCTTCAGTTCACCCATTTACAGTGTCTACCAGGTATATCATTATTGTAACATTCCTTTATAGTCTCAAGCATTCATTCTGATCGCCTCCAACAGATTACATAAAAACAAAGGTATGATGGGAATCCCTTACTGATGAACAACCAGCTTTTCGCGTTCATTCTTTCGAAGTCGCACTAGCCTATAAGTTCTGATTGTACAATTCTTTTTTCCTTTACGACAAGGAAAGCAACTGGCATAATTTTGCCAGCACTGATAAAGACAACAACAAAATACCTGGTCCATTTTGTTGACGAATACTGAGCGCAGCCTCTTGAGGCTGTCTCAAACATATGACGAGAAAATGATGAACTGAAAGTAGCGGAAATTCCCAGTCCTGTGGAACCTCACCTACAACGCATGCGCACGAACGGCTGTCTTGCCTTGCCGTTCTGGCCTCCAAGCCTTTAGAGTTATGGAAATATCAAATCATAACGTAACGATCATGCAGCTTTTAGAACAGTTATCATCGATATCTTGCCATTTAACCACAAACGCCTCAGTGTTGCTGTTATTCATGAGAAATTAGGTTGCGTGCGCGCGGTGTTTGTGGTGGTGGTGGGATCCTCTAGTCGATTCACCCCAAGATTTTCAAAAGAGGACAGATGCCCGCAGGTTGACGTTGGTGACAGGTTATGGACAAAATCGAAATGTTTCCCTTCAAAAAACATTGCATTGTTAAGTGGATTTGAAAGTCTTACATTTTTCCGTAAGAGAAAACAATGTTCAGTTCTGTTCACCCGTTCTGGTTGTGCTCTTTTGCATACTTTTCATATCTTGCTGTGAATTGATTGAAACGTATGTGTCATTGGTTTTCCCCCATTTCTGTTCCAAGGAAAGGGAACTGCGTCTCAAATATCAGGAATATTCCGCTTGGCAAATAGACAAAGAGAGGAGCTATAGTTTTATTATTTTAGTTTTGCCGTAGCGATGATGATAACAATCAACAATTGACGAATGTTAAAAAATGGCACTTTTGAAGGTACTATTGAGATTGGTTTTTGTTTCTGTTTTTTTTCTTGCTGATGCAACAAGAATCTGGCACATCATGCGCTGCCTGTATCCTACAATATCTTACCCCACTTTGGGTTTTTCTATGACTTGATTTCAGGGCAGGTCGTCAGGGCAGAATGATACATGTACAACCTTTGAAGTCACATCAGTCCAGAGTGTGAAATTCAGGAGGAACAAAGATGTATTCACTGTGAATGGCAACTTGAGGGATGACGTTCAATTTTCAGGTTTGGAAATCAGTTTTATACTCCTTGTATATGGTTACTCTGTAAACTAGAAATGTATTTTACATTGTCAATGACCGAAGGACAGTCACAGCTTCACTTGCTTGCAGATAAAATTGGGCAACAATATGTGTTGTTTCTTCCAAGGCAGACCGGTGGAAATGAAAACATTTTACACAAGTTAGTGGCAAAAAACTATACTGACGTCCAAAAGAAATGCGAAAAATATCTTCCATCTTTCAATTCATTTTTTCCGGTATTAACAAAAGTTGCGTTATTTTTGGCACCCAGCATATCAAGACCGATGTTTGAAGGAAGCGTTCTGTGAATTTTACCGCATCAGCGCACTTGCAGTCCACTTGAAGCCCGAGTTAGCTGTGACACATTTCGTGTGCAGTTCAGCTGCATGTGCAAGCAAAGCACAAAAGCTGAGCAGTGAGTAGTGTTCACTGTCACTAGGGGATAAAAAATGGCACAAAGATACAGGTTTCATCAGTCCCTCATTCGACGCTATCACGATGCCACGACTCACTTCTGCACAACGCGAGAGGGCCATTGGACGTCTGCAGTCTGGGGACACGCCAGAAGCCGTGGCTGCGACTTTCCAATGCCACATTACCACCATTCATCATCTCCAGCATCGGTTCGTGACAACTGGCGCTACTGCTGATGCCCAGCGGAGCGGCAGACCTCGATTGACCACGCCAAGGCAAGATCGCCACATTTTCCGCATCCATGCTCAAGATCCCTTCAGAACAGGTGCAGAAACAGCCAAGACTGTTATAGGGACACACCAGGCACCCATTTCTAGGCAAACGGCCAGCCGTCGACTGCGCTCCAGGGGGCTGAGGAACTGTCGTCCAGCCAGGGGACCTGTCCTCACCGTGCACCATAGACAGGCACGCCTGCAGTGGGCGCAAGGCCACCTCAACTGGAACAATGTTTGCTGGCAGAACGTGCTTTTCAGCGATGAAAGCCGTTTCTGCATTGACCATGCCGACGGGCGTGTTCGGGTATGGAGAAGAAGAGGTGACCGCTATGCTGACAACTGTGTTGTGGAAAACAACGCCTGGAGCGGGCCCAGCCTCATGTTGTGGGGCGCCATCGGCCACAACCAGGTGCTGGGACCAGTCATCTTCCAAGGTCTGGGTCCTGGACGCGGCAACGGCATCACAGCGCAGCGTGCTGCACAGGTGCTGCACCCTCATGTGCTGCCCTTTTTTCAGGCCCACAGGAACTGGGTTTTCCAGCACGACAACGCGCGCCCACACACTGCCAGGGCTACCCAGGACCTCCTGCAGCGCTCGGGCATCCAGGTGATGCCTTGGCCAGCGTTATCTCCTGACATGAACCCTCTTGAGCAATTTTGGGATTTGCTCCAGACACAGCTCAATAGGGTGGTCCCAAGGCCCACAACTGTCGCTGAACTTGATCGGGCCGTCTGGCAGGCCTGGGCCAACATTCCCAGGGCAGCCAGCAACACGTTGGTCCGCTCAATGACCCGCCGCTGCCAGGCCGTCATCGATGCTAATGGGGGCCATACTCGCTATTGACTGTTCTGTTAAGCGCAAATGGCGCATCGTCACCGCAACCTTACTGTGTTATGGACAATACATCAGTGTTGTGCTGTACAAAAAATTGGACATTATTAATGAAATTTGAATTTTGTTACGATTTTTTTCATTATGCAATAAATGAAACTAGACACTGTTTTTCGCGTTTCTTTTGGACGTCAGTATACTTGTGTGTGTGTGTGTGTGTGTGTGTGTGTGTGTGTGTGTGTGTGTAGTAATAACCCTGTATATCCTGCTCACTAGCTGGCCACCTGTAGGTGTCAGCAGCAAATCATCTACAAAAATGATCAGATAAGAATACTGCATAAAAGAGCTTTTGGCTGTTTGAATTTTCATTCATGCACCCAGCAGGTGTCAGTGTGTTGCAGTCAGAACTGTACTTATCCTAAGTATGCATTTGCAACAACTGTTAGAAGGCAGAGACACAAACACACACACACACACATACACCACACACACTGAGGAGAATGGAGCAGGCCTACTGGACGGTATTGAGACTGTTGTATGTATGTGCAGGGGAGGAAATGCATTTCCTCACATTGGAGTGGCCTGACCAGGATAGGTACGTTACCACCACCACCACCTGGGAGGCAAACATCAGCTTCAAAGGCCCAACCACAGTGGAGGATTTCATGACCAGCACAGCTACAGACATTGGCATGGACAACTTTGAGATGGTGAAAATGTTTATGAACAGATGTCTTAAGGACTTTGGTGCTCGTCTCTTGGAGGTGACTTCACACAGGGTCAAGCTGGGCCACAGTGATTTTCAGTCAGCACAGGACGTTAAAGCAAGGCAAAAAGACGTTGAGAATATTCTGCTTTATCTGATGGCAGACACTGATGTAAGTTCCACTGGTTTTACTTTTCTACCTTTTAATTGTGCATCCATAAGGTGTGATGAAACTGGAGGCTCTTGTATTTAGTTGTAGACTGTGCAGAACTCTAGATAGAAAGCAGAGGTGACTGCAATAAATTCACAATTTCTTTCTGATTTACAGGGTTTTTTTTGTTTTTTTTTGTATAACTGATAAGCTTCTTCCTGCAAAAGCAGTGATCTAACCTATACTTAATGGGCAAATAGCCGAACCACTGGTATTCTTTCAAAATGAAAATATTTTAAACATAAATAATCTAATAACATTCAAGAAAGCTTTAAATCACTGTAATCCAATTCCTTGACACAGTATACTGACTTGTCCACAGTTTATCTACATGGATGTGAATGTCACATGGGAAGTCAGCATAACAGGTGCCCCTGAGTTGACTAGAAACGGCTCACTAGGTTCTGCAGGACATTTCGACAGCAGCGGCTACAGCCTGGTGGCAGATGGTCTGGACTCACTGACACCTTCATCTGCAGGTCAAGACATTGGCGGGTTTAACTGGGGTAAAATAGGTATGTGCAGAATATTATCAGCTGCAGCATGTATTGGTGTGAGGTGCGAATGATGAGGTGACAAACATTTTGGTCGTTTTGAGGGATGTGAGTCAGGTAGGAGACTTTCTAGTTCACAGCCTCTAATAAGTGTCCCAGTGGATTTGTTTACATGTACATGTATGTGGGTTTGTGTTTTTGTTTTTAGTTTTTTTTGTTTTTTTGTTTTTAGTTTGTGCTACATCCACACTTTTGAAGCTGGGCACTGTGATAAATCCTGACATGCCCTTACAGATTATGGACATTTCCTGACTTATTTCTGTTTCGCAGATTCTCATCATCTGTTGGTGCGCATGCTGAGAGAGGTACGGGTCGTGAAGACAAGCATGGAAGGAATAGAAAAAAAAATAAACGCCCAGGACCAAGGTGTCGAACAAATGCTACAGTGGATGAAACGCAACTTTGTACTTGATGGCAAGGGCAGATTGTCAATTGCAGACAACCCAGAACTTGATGGCGGCAGCACAAGTGACACTGAGAGCATAGCGCTGGCCTTACCATCACCGGTAAACTCCAGTGACTAATCAGTATTGGGATGAACCCACAAAATCACACACCCTCTGGTATACAGCATGGGTTAGGGACAACATGCAGGCTATCTCAGGGTGGAGGTAGATGTTTTGGGCTTGCCACTGACCTGTATAATGTTCTGCCTGTCATAATTCATGGACAATTCACTTTTAAGTGTTTTTCAGGCAGTGATTGTTAATGAATAATACAATCCTGCTCATTTACAAGATCTTACAGGGCCTTCAGGTTTTTCTCATGAAACCCATCCTGTTTGCTTGCATACAAATCTATCTTAAGGGATGACAATAGTGGGTATGCATCATTGACTGCATCTTTGCATCATAATGTAAATCATTAAGAATAAGAGTGAACAGACTGGAATTTTTGTCATGTGCAGTCTGTTTAACAGGAGGTGGCATCAGACCATAGCATAAGCAAACTGCTTGAAGTTTTCTTGTGATGTCATAGCTATTGCAGTGAAATGAGACCTTGCTCTTGTTGAGCATGTTGGTACACTTCAGGTATGTTCATGCAGTTCACAATATATCTTAAACACTTCAGCATATATATAATTTAATATAAAACAGAATCAGCTAATCTGCTCTTATCGCAGTCAGATTTGTGGATCCTATGAAGAATTAAGGTGTACTGTAAATGACAACCACTTGCTGTTTTATTTCATAGGGTTCCAGCTCGAGAGGTACACAGCAGACTCATGCTGCTCCAGAAACTGCACATGGTGATAGGGCAAGGTATGGTCAAAACCAAGGCAGTGCTGATTCAGCTGGAAGAGGAGACGGTCAATCTTCAAACAAACACACACATACGCCTCAGAGACATGAAACTGGTGCTCAAGGAGGAAGTGGTATAGAGACTAGCCAAAGGTCTTCTTCAGCACAAACCAAGGACATTCCTCATGAAAAAGGACATCAAAACAGAGGGTTGCATTCAACACAGAGACAGGATCTCAGTTCTGCAGGGCAACGTGGTAGAGACGGAAATGGTCGCCCTAGCGCAGCAGAGGCTAACTCTGCTGGTTTGTCAGCTCGAGACAACAATATTAATGGTGATGAACAAGTGAAAATCAAGGAAGCATCACAAAACAAGGGAAGGGAGGCACCGGACAGATCTACTGAATCAAGGTGTGTGTTGTGTACTTGAGAATTCTGATTGTCTCGCTGGTTGTGAAATCCTGCTGATATAGGTTTTCCCTTACTGGTGTACATGGTAGATTATGTGTGTGCATGTGCTGCTATCTAGTGGGGAAAGTATGAAAAGCCAGCTTGTGTTCTTATCCATCTTTCTTTGGTATTCTGCTTTTCTGTGATGTGGGTGAATTTGTTGATAAGTTTAATAGGAATAGGAATAAATTATCTGTTTACTGCCTCACTGTTTTCATTTTGTTGTTGCTGACCACATGTCAAAAATGGTGCTTTTTTGTTTTTGTTTTTTGCTCGGGGGAGGGGTTAAGTGAGAGGATTCTGTCGTGTACTAATCCATTCTGGACATGTCTGAGTCAGTGATTAATATCAGACTTGTTGCCGGCCCCCGTAGTGTAGTGGTTAGCACTTCGGACCATGGACTGGGAGACCCAGGTTCGAGTCCCAGCCGAGGCAAGCAGGATTTTTCCAACCTAGGTCGGCTCCTACCCAGAGCGCGTGTGCTATGGACCCCGTGGGGAGGCTGTTGCCACACAGCCACGTTTCACCCACTTCACGGGTGCGACTTTGGGGGTGCTTCCCATAGTATGACACGTCTTATGATGTGGATGATTACACGGCCGGCACCGCAGGTGCCGTAGTTCCCGGGCCTGGTTAATGCCGGAATATTTATGACAGGAAGCGTGGAATGCGGCCCTGTCCTGCAGTCCCAAACCACATGGACCTCCATAGCATCATCTTACTATCATCCTCATCTCCATCATCATGCATAATAAAAATTGTCCCAGCTTCCAAGTCCTCTGTGGGTTCCACCCATGACCTGGGAGGAACACCACTGGAGCTGGCAAAGAGTTGGGGCAGCAAAAAAAAACCCAAACAAAAAAAAAGCAGCTTGTTATTTACTTGTTTGCTTTTTCATTTTCAGACCTAAACAGCATTCCCCAACACATGGCTTCAGTAACATGCCACACAGCAGATCAGAGCAGAGAAACTCTGATGGGACCAGGCAAGAAGAAAACAGAAACAGAACAGGTGGATCCATTAGGCAGGAGCCCACTCACACAGCGAGCACATCGCATAGCAAGCCTTCACATCATGACAAAACAACCAGGCAAGCTCCTAGCTCAACAAGGCACCAACAGGCTTCATCTAGAGATCACGAACAACGTGACGACAAAACAAAACAGTAAGTGGTTTGAAATGGTTTGAATACTGCCTTCCTTTTCATTGTTTTCTTTTGCTTCTGTACTTTGTGTCTACTGATTTGGCTCTTTAGTCAAACATGCATGTCAAATTTGTTAAACTGGATTATGATCAACGTCATGTTGTGTCCTAGTAAAGCAGCTCACTTTCAGATTCATGATGGTACATGTAGTGCATTTTGGAACAGGTCCTTTCCTCAGAGTTCTGACCCCTCTGGCACACAGTCTCGGCGGCAACGCAGTGGCAGCAGCAGTAGCACCATCTCAGGTAAATTAAGATATGTGTACTGTTCACTGTATTCTATACCTAGCATAATAAAACACATCAAGTGATGGTTGTGTAACCCAAAATAATTTGCTTTGACAGTTAGAGATAAGTTAGGGTATTGTGCATCACTAAATTGAATTTAAGCCACTACTCCCCCGGTGCCCCCCCAGCGCAGGTGAACAGAGGGCATTTAACCAGTGTGTATTTGTAATTAATTTATGTTCACAGTGTTTTCTCTTCACTTTCTCTGACAGAAATGGACATGACGATTGAAATTGGATCTGGTGATGAAGCAAGACTGGTTCGTCAGTCTGTTGACAGAGCATATCGAGAAGGTAAACATTTTTTACATAATAATAATAATGAGTATTGTATAGGCGCTTTACCCAATTTCGTGAATTGGCTCAAAGCGCCGCGAACTGAACCCTACACACACGCGCACCTGAATCACGCATTCTCTGACCCACTGGACATAAACACATTACAAACACGTGGTGTGAAGGGTCAGCTCAGCTATTTAAATTTTGGAATTTATAATGGCATTTATTTTTCAAATTTGGTGGGCTGAACATCTCTAAAGCAGAGGGGAAGGAAGCCGGAGTACCCGGAGAGAACCCCTGACGATCAGCTCGAATGAACTGTGCCACATACGAGAAGGAAAAATTCTTTGCCGCGAGTGGGGCTCGAGAACCCGTGGCCTCTCGCATTGGTGACAGGTCTCTTGACCACTAGACCACCGACCGCCCCCATCTGCTAGGTTGTACATGTAATTCAAAGTTGGATGTAAATGCTGTTAGTTTGTGATGTGACAATGATGTGATAGACATAGGATGTGGTCATTTTTGTGGGTAGCCGGGGATACGGTAGACATATGTTGTCACAATTGATGGTGCATGCGTTCACATTCGCTGTCCAACAGATACGTCGCTATAATTGTCAGTATTCTGCCTCAGAGGACGTGACCATTTCCTTTTTGTTTAAACTGAGGTAATCATACTTTTGTTTCATCTTTTTAGATGAGGTCCGGCCTCCCAAGGCGAAGTCATTTGACACAATGCTGTGCCTGGATATATCAGAGAGTATGACGAAAGGGGGAGCATTTGAGGAAATGAAGAGAACAGCCCTGGCCTTCATTGACGGTGAGATCTTGAGTCTTCTTGTGTCCGAATATAGGAGTTCATTGAATGTGAGACTTTGTGGCATTCCTGCCTCTGATGTGTTTTTGCAGAGTGTCTGTCTGGCTGCATACCAGAGACTGCAAGTCTTTATTAACCATGATTGTTTATTTTTTTGTTGGCTCCCTTGTGTAACTATGGGAGTCTAATATTTTTTTATTATTTTTTTTTAGGGTTTTACTGCTTTCTTTATTGTGCTTTTGCGGCTTTAAGCCCTAAAAAAACACCCACCCACCCTACTACATTATTGTCCCTTTCAGAAAATTCAGGCTGCTTCCTGGGTAAGCATGTTGCCATGGTGGAGCGCCCCCCCCCCCCCCTCCCTGGCTCACATTTTAAGGCTTACAAATGGTTTAATGGTTATAGGCTGACCTGCCGTTACAGGGAGGCTGTTTCAAACATACAGTCACACTCAAAAGTGCAGCTGTTCCAAAATGAAAGATGTCATCTGGGGTCCCTAAAATATCAGACATTTATCCTTTAAGTAATCTTATGTAGGCCTGCTGGAATATTTATTATTGCATTTATTTGCCTCTAAACATGACAAACACTTTCCTCTCTGGTTGTGTGCAGGTGTTGAGGATGTAATCAACGATTCTGGGGTTGAAGAAAACATGGGGCTGGTGACGTTTGGGGGCCGTGCTAACGTCATACAGAATCTCACCAATGATTTCTCTCACATTCGTGATGGCATCGGTGTGTTTATTTTTTTCTTCTTTTTGTTTTGTCGTAGAAAATTTAGAGTTGATTTGAAGTGTTTATTGTGAGATAGTGTAAAATACTGTTTGGAAAAGCATGCACAGCTGTTCCCTCCTTTAATACACATTACATATTCTCCAAATAATATGTAACGTAGGGTTGTATTGCTTCTGCGTCATTGCCCATGGCATCTTTTCTCTCATCGTTAAATTCATGGCACATGTACTTCTGACTGCAGAAAATATGAAGCCTGGTGGAAAGTCCCCGTTTGTCGAGGCACTCCTTGTTGCAATGGCAGCATTTGTCCGCAAAGGTATGCAGCTTAATAATAATAATAATAATAACTTAGTGTTGAGTAGGCGCTTTACCCAATTTCTTGAACTGGCTCAAAGTGTCGCGACCTGAACCCAACACGCACGCTCACGTGAACCACACGCATTTTCTCATACTCTGGATATGAACACATTACAATCATGTGGTGTGAAGGGTCAGCTCAGCAATTTAAGTTTCGGAATTTCAAATTGCATTTATTTTCAAATTTTGTGGGCTGAACATTTCCAAAGCAGAGAGGGAGGAAGCCGGAGTACCCGGAGAGAACCCCCGACGATCGGCCCACATGAACGGTGCCACGCACAAGAAGGAAAACTTCTTTGCCCAGAGTGGGACTCAAACCTGACCTCTTGCATTGGTGACGAAGTCTCTTAACCAGTAGACCACCGACCGCCTTGTATGCAGCTTTAAAAACAAAATCCAAGTTTTGTCTATGGATTTTATATATTCTGCTGATCATGAGCGTTTTGCATTTTGCCGTGCACTTGTCTGCGCAAAAGTACTGAAAAATAGTGGTCCTATGTGTATTGTTAACAGCATCTATTCAAGTATTATTGGGTTTGTTTAATGCAGGTCATGTTTTCTCTGGTATTTCATTACTAGTGTCTCTGTTCTTTGCAGTTATTAGGTACTTTCCTTGTGCTGTGTAATTTTATATCTCTGAGCAGGATGTTTCGTATCCTGATGGTTATTTTCAGACTTAAGGCAGGCAGTTTCAGGGAAGCGGTAAGGATGGGGTTGTTGTGATATTTTTGACTCATTTCAGTGAAAGAAGAAGCATTTCTGTGTAGGTGGGATTGTGTCTGTCTCCGGAGAGTGGGATGTGAAACCTCGGATCATTTTCATCAGTGACGGTCTTCCCACAGAGAGCTCTGAAGATGATCGGGATTCACCCAACAACATTACTAATGTAGGTGCAATACAGGGGTTTTTTTTTCTCTCCGTTTTTGGCTCTTCTCTGGCTCTTGCCAAGGCCTATGAACCTTAAAGTAAATTTATACTATTTAATTCTTGTGATTCCCTTTCCATCAGTTGGTTTGTAATGCCTCATTTTACTGCTAACACCAGATGACAGCTTATTTTTTACTGGTCACCTCTCATGCAAGGTACATTTGGAGCCCTATGAAATGGGCATGGTTAGGTGTGTTCACATAATTTTTCTGTTCACGTAGCTTATTGCACTTTACGTAAATCCGGCTCTTTACTGGGTACTGCGGAGCACCACAGTGTTGTCCACAGTTGTGACACAGTTGTGATTTTGGGGGTTTCCACCGCTGTGGCATCATCACAGCAACCTGGATTTCAAATAGCCAGGACTGTGACTGTGGTTTTCACAACAGATTCTGATTGGCTGTACATGTACTACGTCACTCGGCGCGCAAACATGGCGGACAGTGCATCTTCAACCGGTTTGTCACTGAGCACAGCTGTGTTCAGTTTTGTAGTTAGTAGACACACCAAGCGCAACGACTGTGATGTGCACATGTGTGTTTCGCGCGCTGTGCCCAGTTAAGAGCAGGCTTGAAGAAATGTAATCCTTATGCTGGAAGCAGCAAACCTCAACATACTCAATACACAGTGTGCTAAACAGCGTTACACTGAAGGTGAGTTTATGTATTAGTATTTACTTGTACTTGTGCAGGTGAGAATGTCATTATCCCGTATGCTGATCAGCTTCAAGAGCAGTGAAAACTTCAACAAGGTGCATCCCGTTTTTTTCATCCCAGCAGGTGCCAACGCTGATAGGGTAAGGCTTCAGGGGTAATGTGCGCATGTTTCGTGGGTGATATTGGATTTTCAGATTTTCCTCATATGCTTGGTTGGTTGGTTTGCTTGCATGGCTGACCTGTGGTTAAAAACGAAAATAACCAATGGAAAAACAGAAAAATTCGGAAAAAACATTCTTGACTTGAGTTCTATTTAAGCTGCTGATAGTGCTCTAGCGATTGTGAGTGAGAGAGAAAAATGTTGACGTATTCCATCCCTAAACTCCAAATTTTTTACTTTGTTGTTTCAGAAATACATGAAGGCAATGTCTGACCTGTGTGATGGACGTTACCTGGAACCAGAGAATGTGCAACAGCTCTGTCACTACTTCAGAGTTCAGGTGTGTTTACAGGTGCATTCGTTTCATGACATTGGGGGGAATGGGAGGGGGTTGGGGGTGGGGGGGGGGGGGGGGTTCCAGCAGGTTGGGATCGTTGGCTTCTATGATAATCTCTGGGGAGCTTTCTGACACAGTATTTAAAGCATATGTTCATTATTTTGACTTTTGGAGTAGCAGTCATTGTACGGCAGGACAGTTCAATCGTTTGTTTTTGTCTTCTTTTTTTTTTTAAAAGGAAACAATTGGCAAAGTGCTCGTTTGCCTGAAGCGTGAATCTACAAACACCACACATGAACGTGTGAAAGCGACTGTGGATGCTCTAACCCCAGAACTGAGTGATGACGAGAAACAGCAAGTGCTGGATGTTGTGGAGAAAGAACTTGAGAACCCAAACAGAGCTCGAAACCGCAGGGCAAAGCCCACTGACATTGATTATGTGTTTGAAGATACAGGTTCGTAAGGAGATACTAACAGGTCATGTTACTGTTGTCAAGGAGTGAATTTTTTTAGTGAATTGGTATGAAAGAAGCACAGTGTATATAGAATTTTAAAAAAAGAAGAAAAGATGTGTGTGTGTATGAGACACTCTCTTCACATTACTATTACATGTATCACTATTATGCCTTCCATGTTTTTTTAAAAAAAATTTATTTTGAAGTTCTTTTTTTTTTTTTTTTTTTTTTTTTATTGAACTTCTTTTTCCACACACACCGGCTCGTACGTCAAACATAGAGTAGGGTACATACGTATACTATTTTGAAGTTCATTCTCAAGCATATATACAGTGTTTTGCTCTGTTTTTTTGTGACTGTTGAGAGCACTGTCTTAACTTTTTTGAGACTGAGCTGTAAAATCAGACTGTGTGCTTCAGACAAGGTCAATGCAGGTGAACGACTCCCTCTCGGCACTCGAGTCATACGTGGTCCTGACTGGGAGTACGGTGATCAGGACTTTGGTGGTCCAGGCACTGTCATCAATCACAATGAGAGACGTGAGTGTAGATTTTTGTTCTCTGTCATAAATATCCCATTGTTAACCTGTTTCTCCTATGGTTACACCAGATGACATGATACTGTAGGAGTTCCCCTAGAACCCTCACGACTTCAGTCAGATGAGCCATCGTGCTACCCCCAGCACAGGCTTTAATTCGAGAGAATACACATGTACCCCTGTGAGCTAACCTGGTCCCTTGTGATCCCCTATTCACCCCATACCGCACATGAACGCCTGGCTCCGTGCGAGTAGCAGCCCTCACCACAGCTCCGGTCTTTGCTCACTACAGTGTAGTGTCAAGCACCTCCTTTGGCGCTTTTTCGACCGGCTCGTCCAGTTTCCTCTGCATTTGAGCGAACTTTGCTTTATTTGCTCTCTTCACCCCTGGCGTTTGCGGTGGTCATATTTTGTATCCTTGCTGTGTTTTTTTTTGACGGCCGCAGGTAATTAAGGTAGAGTGTTGGTCACGCTACCGGTGAACATGCCAGGTGGATGGGGTTTGTCTTGCTCCAAGTGCGGCGGACTTTTTTTTTCCCCCCTCCTTGCTCAATCCCAGATCACGATTTAAGCAGTTTTGAAGTTTTGTATTGTTGAATGATTTTTTTTCAGTGTTGTAGTGCAGTCCTTGTAAAACATTACGATGTGACACTGGCGTCTCATATAGATATGTTTGAAGCAAACAGTACAGATAAGGTACCCATAATTGTTCAAGCTGAGGATGGCATTGGCTTTCAGATTCCTTGCACTGGGTACAGTGGGATGGTGGCGACTACAACTGTTACGCCTTCAGCAAGCGACGTGGATACCACATCTGGAAAACAGACGACCACCCTCGTTTGAAAGCAGAAAATGAGCCGCTGGAAATAGGCATGACTGTGAAGAAAGGTATTTTTTTTTCCATACTTAGGCTGCATTTTGTTTTCTCCATCACTCTTTCAAGGTCTCACCCTGAGCATCTTTATTAGTTAGTGTTGTATTTTTCTCCTGCTATGTCGCTCTCTCGGTGCACTCGCAGAGAAGACACGGGATACAACAGGCTAGAACTCCAATACTTTATTAACAGAAGATGCGCAAGAACAAACTCATGAAAGAGGAAGAACCCAGAACGCCGTGCAGTGCTGCTTATATACTAACAGGTCAGATCTAGAACATTCTGTAACATACTGGCAAGTACGGAATCTTTCCGAGGTTGCGTAATCTGCTGACGTTACTGCACTCGCATGTTCTGGGATGGTCTAGACATTTCCATCGAAATGCAGTGACTTTTCGCGATCTCTACAACAGTTAGTGTGGAGCCATTCCTTTCTCAGATCATCATCATCATCATTATTTGATGCCCTCTGCAAACTTGCTGCAGCCAGTCAGTATTTGACTGCAGTAAATGGAATTCTAATGCTGGTATCCAGGCTGACAGAGCACAGCCTTTGGTTCTCTTTCGTTGGCTTTGGTGATGGAATATGTGGGTTTAGAGAAATATCGCAGACTGGTTTATTCTTATATCAACTAAAATGAAACACCACCTCATTTGCCTTGGAGAAAAGACGTTGAAGCTACATTTCTGGTGTGTGCAGTCTCATAATTCTTCCCTCGCCTGTGTTGAATCTTTTTTTTCTTTTTTTTTGCACTAAATGTGCCACCCGTGAGGAAGCAAAGGTCAAGACATGTACTGTATGATTTCAGCTATGCCTGCAGATCAAGAAAGTGAAAATGACCTATAAGTGGTGTTTTTCTTCATTCTGACTGTCTGCAGTATAACAACTGGTTAAATGTTTTCAATCTTTGTTGCTTCTTTCCAGGCCCCAAGTGGAACCCTGCAGAAGCTGAAGAAGGTCAAGGCGTGGGGATGGGCGTTGTGATCAGAAAATCTGAATCAAAGGGGAAAATCGTGGTAAGCTGCTCTCTACTTTCATACAGACATCTTGCTCTACACTTAAAATTTCTCCACGTTTTCATGCAGTGATTGCTAGGCTATGAAGTAGTCTCAGAGTAAGAGCTGATCCTTAATGTTTGAGTCTTCCGTTCCCCATCCTAGTATTGCGACCACATACATTTACTGCGTGCAGGTTCGGTGGTCGAATGGAGTGAGGCAGACCTGCAACTGGTCCCCACATGGGTCTCAGGAGGTGGAGTACTGGTGAGATACTTAAAAAAAAGAATTACTTTATTATCACCTATTGGGAAATTTGGGGTGCTTCCCCTGAAGGAAGTGAGTCAGCGTGGTGCAACACCACTTACCACCACTGTTTTGAATTTGGCTAGGGGAGGAATTAAGCCAGCGGTCATTGAGAGAAACCCCCTGGTGAGCAGCCTTGAGGCCTGGTGTAACATGACACTAAGAAACTTGAGCCGGGGTACAGGGATGTCACTGGTGCCCGGACACAGGACTATGACAGAGAGACTTGGCCAAATGTCCAATGAAAAAACTGTCCAGCAGGACAGATGTCCGATTGTTTATTTCAAGAGGAGGTCATATGTCTGATTGTGTTTCTGTTGATCGCGGACAAACTAGTGACATTTTTTTCCGAGTGAGGGCTGCTGCCTTGCGCTACTTGGGGAGCTTGTGTTTATGTGGTTCCTGTTTTACAATGCTTTATTGTCGCGTGCCAGAATGTCCTATTGTTTCGTTCCAATTCAGGACAAATGTCCTATTCATCTGCCACCTTCCAGGACATTTGTCCTATAGGTTTCAAGCTCCAGTGACATCCCTGGGGGTATAATAGATCACAGAAGAATGTCTGAGGCAATCCTGCTTCAAGCTGAACTGTGTATTTCCACTGGCACTTTTTGAAATATACACATAATGATAATAGATAGTTGGCACTTTTTGAAATACACACAATGATAATCGATAGTTGCCACTTTTTGAAATACATGTACACAGAGTGATAATCGATAGTTGCCACTTTTTGAAATGCACAGAATGATAATCGATAGTTCTTTTACAGTGATCCTCGTGAACATGAAGAGAAGACCCAACCCATGCCGGGGAAATCAGCACCACCTTCTACTCGGCCATCAAGTGAGTTGCTGCAAGCATTGGTAACAGCATCTATGCTACAACAGCCACCCTTTCTGACCATTCTGACCAACAATTTCAGGATTGACTAGTGTTTGTTTGTCCACTGTTTTGCACTTTTGGCAGCAAAGGCTGGGCTAATTAGACTGGGCTGTCATGTACCTTCAGGTTTGTTGGCATTTGATAAGCTACAAAATAAGCAACTTCTAAGAGACGTAGTACTCCTCTTTATTACAGAATCTGAGCAAGGTGACACAGGGTTTATCAGTACCTGTGAGCGTGGGTTGTGGCAATGGCGAGATGCAGATGGAAATTGGCATGCATACGAAGAGAAAATTAACCAGCAAATTGAAACCCAGTACAAGAAGAGACCAACCGCTTCTTGTATTGTGAACAGAGATGGCAAGATGTAAGTTGATGTTTGTAACCATGAGTGGCTTACATTAGTTGTTTTTTTTTAACCCCTGTGCGTGTGTGTGTGTGTGTGTGTGTGTGTGTGTGTGTGTGTGTCTGCTTGGAGACTACAGTGAAGTTGGACGATCTGAACAGTTTTATATTTTATAATGCCTAGTGTACCAGTTCGTGGACACTTTATACATTAAATATCTGTTAGTACTTCCAGTTAGTATCTTCTATTCGCGGAAAGTCATTTGCACATTGTGGCATTGCAGGAGGCGTGTCATGTTCCGCAGGAATATGGAGAAGGTGATAGACGACGGTGCTGAGTGCGAAGTACGAAGGATTCCAGCAAAGTGAAAATCAACTTTAATCAGCCTGCCTTCAGTGAACATCACCACATGCAGCGTGTTTACTGTTGCAGGGGTCCCCAAAATTGCAGACATTTGCATAAATACTGCATAATAACACATTGCTGGTGGCCCCCTGTTTCTGATTAAGCATTATGCAATGTTAGATGGCCTTCTGCTTGGCCGTTTGCTATCCGATCGCAGTTTCTATGTGGTCATGAAACGAGTGGGATGATGCTGTGGGTTATATGTGTGTTTCTGATTAGATATCGATAATCAGTGCTCACGGTTGGTTGCAAACTAATGCTTATGCTGCTTTCAATGCTAGATCAGTTGCAACAACTACATTTTGAAGTTCGGATTGCTGCGTTGTGGTGCTGAACCATGAAACTACCTGGCTTTCAGTGCTTCATTTTGGAATGGTAATGAATATTTAAGTTGTGACTGATGAAGAAAGAACGTAACTGCACCACTAGCAAGAAAATGGCCTCAAACATGTGCATGACTCTCACAGCTTGGAGATGTGAGAGGATTTTTTTTTTTTTTCACTTCTGAGCCTTGAGCAACTTGAGTAATGGGCATCAGTGTCAGAGCTTATATCAGTATTTTCTGAATATGAAGCTGCCGCAGTTTTTTCTCAATTCTGTGCTATGCTCATATGCCGATGCTATGCTTCTGCAGATGGCAAACTGTGAACATCAGCGTGACCCCTTTGGTGCTTTTGATCTTCCTTTCGTGTTCACACACTGTGTCTTCATGTGATGCATCCATGCCTACAAACAGTTAACTAAGTGGTGGATGTGGCTCTGGTAGGTGGAGCGGCAGGGCTTGATATTTTCAACGGATGAACTGTCTGTTCTTTGAGGCTCCAGTTGCTTTTTGGCCAGTCAGATGCGCCCATTAGGAGAGCAGACAAAGTTAAGCTCAGACAGAAAGCATTCTTGTTTTTTAAATGAAGGCAGTGTCTCTGATATTATGAGCTCTCATGAAATGAAATCTAGTCAGGAGAGGCGTTTTGCATTTGTCCGTTTTGATTAACTCCTCGTGAATATGCTGTAGTACATGGTAGACAGTTGATGTGTGTTGGTGTGCAGAGTCTGAGATGACACTGTGATAATGTGCTTGTGTGTGAGAGAGATTGAGAGGCCTCTGTGTGTGAGCGTGTGTGTGTGCGTGCGTGCATGCGCACCCAAGAGCGCAAGAGAAGAGAGAGAGAGAGAGAGAGCGCAGTATACTGTGAAAAATCATCTTTTATATTTATCTGCGTTCTATCATACATGTGAGATAGTCTGGCTATTTGTATTATTCTTTAGATTGTGGAGAAAAAATGATCTGTGACA
Source organism: Batillaria attramentaria (assembly GCA_018292915.2). NCBI lineage: Eukaryota > Metazoa > Mollusca > Gastropoda > Batillariidae > Batillaria > Batillaria attramentaria. The sequence goes on from JACVVK020000361.1 coordinate 512,490, forward strand.
GAATACTGGCAGCTGCTGTAGTGGCTGCACACTTTTACCGTTGTGGGAGCTTCTGCTGGATAAAATGCATGAAATAAAATTATGCAAAGCGCATGAAATAAATTATGCAAATAAATTTGTTTCATTTGCCTTTTTGACATGTAGATAATATATATTCCTCACTGCACACAGAACCAAACACCAAGCCACTAACATACATAACTATAAGCATATTGATTTTATTTGTTTGTATCAGTGTTCTGAACATTTCACATGGCTTTCTCTTAGGTGATCTCTGAATCGAAAAACAAAAAACCTCTCACTCTCATGCATAACACATGCAAGAATATTCTGCAACTGAGCATGCTGCACACAGCGTTCACAGATAATTTAACAGGCACTCCACTGCACAAACACAATGCATACTTGGAATAATTTTAAGAAAAAAATGTGCACTATAAAAACATACAAAAAGGCAGAAATTTCCTAAAGAAATATCACACTGTAAAACCTGTCTGGATCTCTTTCTCTCTCTCTCTCACACACACAAACACACACACTGTATCACAGCTTCACTTGCTCCTGCTAAAGTCTGCATCACACTTGACAATGCACACACACTTGCGCAGACACTGTGCAGTCTCTCATCTTGCAACACAGCTGCATTGAGAGTGTACCCAATCACTAGCATACAAAATTATCACCATACTCTCCATTCACCACCTGTGCGCTACCTGGATACTGAAAACTGAGCAGTCAGGAAGCACATCCTCCTCTGTTCCTGAATTCATTATAATAATTCACCAAAACACTATAATCAACACAACACAAATGCACAATCTAATTACCTCACGGCTGAGAACACATTATGTGCACAAGTCATAGCATGATCAAAATACACAAGGGGCTGTACAATTAAGGCACTCTTCTAAGCGGCGGCTGTTCTGTCTTCATCCAATGTTTCCCATAAGGATTTCACGCCAATCAGAAGTCGGTGTTATGATGACCATCTTGAATACCGGTAGTACAGAAAGCTGAGCAAAGCAGGAGATTCCACAGGGTTTAGGCAGTGGAGCAGAGAGAGAGCGAGCGACAAGACTTACACAACCCTCTGGGAGATCACATTCACAGCTCTCTCCCCCCCCTGCACCACCCAAAGTTTCTTTTCGGCATCACTGTGAATTTAAGGTCATCACCACTGCCAAACTTTTCATGAAGTCTACAACTCCCCACAGAAGTTGGGAAACCTGTTCAAAATCAAGGATCTGGAGAACCTCAGCAAAGTCTGTCAGATTTGATGCATTTGGCTCAGCTTTTTATTGTCTTGTACACTGTGTGTGTGTGTGTGTGTGTGTGTGTGTGTGTGTGTGTAAGATGGTTTATTTGGGTTGGGCTCCCCACATCCTGTGTCTGGGCAGGATGCTGGGGTCCCCGCTCTCTTACTGCCAAGGTCTCTGTTGCCTGCAGGGAGACAATGCGTTTTTTTGTTGTTTTTGTTTTAAATTTTATCAGTCTTTATTTTCGCGGGTTGTTGCTGCCCCCCCCCCCCCCCCCCCCCCGTTATATTGTAAAGCGCCTAGAGCCAGCCCCTGGGTTAGGCGCGTTAAAAATCTCCACTATTATTATTATGATTATTTCATCCTGCGTACACGTGATCTGACCACAGGCTGCCAGGGTGGGATTAAACACGTAACACCGCACGCTGGGATTCCCCGTTCTTGCAGTTCTCCTCCCACCAATTTTTTTTTTTTTTCATTAGCTTGCATGGTCCTGTGAGACCTCATTCAAACTCAAGACTGCTTTCTGTTGACAGTGCTCATGCACACAGAAAACGCATTTACAGAGCTGCCAGCACTCTCTGTTAGGGGAGTAGCTCAGTACTCAGTACAAATAGAGCTGAATAAACAATGGTGGACGTGTTTGTTGTTGTTTCTGGGCTGAACGCTCCCAGGTTCACCGTCTTGGATGCGAAGATTACACGTTTGACCGTTGTCAATTGCATCACCACATGGGCAGACACACTCTGGCTTCGGAGGACTTTAAATCCCTGTTGCCAGAAAGTGACGGTTGTTATGTTAGGAGTTTACCACGGCTGAAGATAATCTCCGCATAACAATGATAGCAATAACGTTTTGCTGCGGCTTCACTGTTCTGGCCAGGGTCAGCAATGACAAACGCCTTCACGCGAGGCACGAGAGTGCTAGTGACACACTGGCACACGCTGCACTGGGCACTCGACTCCTCCATCCACAACCTTCTCCACCATCCTCCTGAACATCACCCTTCGGCTGAAACCACAAACAGAAACAGTGTATAGCAAATACAAACTGCCTGTGCTGAGGTCACCTGCTAACAAAGTCATCGGAGTCCACGAAAGTGGAGGGGATTTCTGTCACAGATGGCAATAACAATTTTCAACAGCAATTATACAGTGGTGTAAAACTGAGCCTGCCCTACTTTTCAGTAAAAAAAAAAAGAGAGAGAGAGAGAGAGAGAGAGTGTGTGTGTGTGTGTGTGTGTGTGTGTGTGTGTGTGTGTAATGACAGTACTTAACCTGTTGGTTGATAACAGATCTAAGCACTAAAAAGGGATTTGGAAAATAAAAATGTATACAAATATAAGAGAAAAAACTGCAATGCCATAAGGTCAAGGCGCAACGACACACGCATGCACGCACACATGCGCACACTGACACACACACACATACGATGCAAACCAGAACAGTCAAATGTTGTTATGAGCAGAAAACAGGTGGGTCTTCAGGTTTTTCTTGAAAGTTTCAAGAGAGGGTGCTTGGCGGAGTGAAAGAGGAATTCCAGACTAAAGGACCAGTGTAGAAGAAAGCTCTAGTGCCAACAGTGGAAAGTTCAGTGCGGTGAATCTTGAGGATAAAAAGTGTCAGCTGAAGACCGGAGGGAGCGTGATGGAGTGTGTGTGTGTGTGTGTGTGTGTGTGTGTGTGTGTGTGTGTGTGTGTGTGTGTGTGTGTGTGTTCGGTTACAGAGAGAGAGAGAGATTGAGGACGTGTGTGTGTGTGTGTGTGTGTGTGTTATATTTTTTTATAACATAAGACAATATGAGCTACTTGTCCAGTGTGTCACACAGAAATTCTTACTTGGTTCCCTCTCTGACAATAATGCAGGATCCTGTTGGTTTCTTCTTGTAGACTTTTTCAATGGCAGCGCTGGTTTCGCCTGGGTAATCTCTCCAGTTGACATCGTCCTTCCACTGCCAGACTCCGTCCTCAAAAACGTCTTGGGCTGGCTTCTCTGGCTCTTTTGTCTTTGACGTACTTGTGGCTGCTTGTTCAATACAAAATATTTGTTTGGATTGATTTACAGCACTGGCAAGTATGCTGTTGTACGAGGACAAAATCAAAGTGAAACTCATATTTGACAGTTCTGTACAGCAATGCAGCGTTGTGAACTTTTGTTACACCTATAGTGTAGCAGTTCCAACAAAGTGGTTGGTTGTTTTGTTGCTGACGTCCCCCCCCCCCCCCCCACACCCCCCCCCCCCCCCCCACACACACACCCCGAAAAAAAAACCAAACAAAACGAAACAAAAACAAGAAACAAAAAACGACAAAAAAAAACAAACAAACCCCAAACAAAAAAAAACAAACAAACAAAACAAAACAAACAAAAAAACAAAAGAAAAAAAACCACCCAACTAACCAATACACCTGTACCAATGTCTCTATCTTGCTTTCGAACTGAAACTGTAGCTTGTGCAAACACTGTCACAAAATGACAATACATATAATACAAAAGGAAAACTTGGAAAGAAATTCTGCTTTACAGACCTTTTCACATTTTTTTTTAATTTTTAATTTTATTTTTTTTTTTATTTATTTATTTTTATTACAGGCATATATACTTACATACTTACAGACAGATATACAGACATAGACATAAACATGCTTACATGCATACCGCATGCTGGAACACAAGCATTTTTGTTTGTTTGCTTACCTTCATGCTGTCCTGCATAGGCTGTGTTAAAACTCGAGAACTCCAGCGGTGGCTCCATGCAGATTTCTGCAGGATCACTGTGCATTGCAACAGAATTATTTCAGCGTTTGCTACAGCAAACGATAGTTAATTTCATTAAGAAGCATGACACGAATGTTGATAGGCATTATGAATTAGCTTATGATACAGTAATCCTGAACTGCTAATGGTAACTGCGATCCCATTGCAGTTGGGTATCTAAGACTGGTGAGGCCACGACTAAGACACTTGAAAAGACGCGATTCACATACCAGCTACACCTAACACATTCTGTGAATCCTATTATACCAATCTCATCAATGCATACAAATCAAACATTGACCGTCACTCTACTAACCCATATCTCCTCCTGCTGGTACACCTTATAGTAAATCACTTGTTTTTACATGTCCGAATTCAGCTATGCAGCTGAACCCCCCCAAAAAAAAAACAAAAGAAAAAAAAACAAAAACAAACCAACAACAAACAAACAAACAAACACACAAAAAAAAACCCAGACAAAAACAGATGTTGCAAAAAGAAGCACTCACCAGTATCTAACATCATACTTGTTGTCAGCACCCCAGCGGGCGATGTGCATTTCTCCGTTATCCCATCGCACCTGCTCGGAACACACAGGTATCATGTACTATTCGTATATGTGGATGTGACAAATAGGTGACTTCATATGGTGTATATATTCGATACTGCATTCAAGGCTTCACATCCATGCGCACTATAATCAGGCAAAATGTCCTGGCTGACAGTGACAGTACAGGACATTTGTCCTGAATATCGTCCACTGTGGTGCGGGAATGATCAGACATATCAGGGTTCGCGCTAGGATATTTCAAAACCAGTCCCCTCGCCTCCTACCCCGACCGTTTTTCAAAAACCAGTCCCTGTGAAAAAATTCCGGTAGCACTGCAAATAATGATGTAAATTTTTGCAAGCACAATTCAGAGAGATAAGGCAAGTGCCGCTAGTCAAGCCTGGGCCACAAAATTTGTATGAATGATCAACAATTTTTTTTTTTCCTTTTTCTTTTTACGATCAGCCTGTTCATTTTTATTTTTTCTCCCATAAATCTGTAACCAGTCCCAGCAAAATAAAACCAGTCCCTGGGACTGACAGCTAAAAAATTTCCAGTATTTCCTCTTTATAACCAGTAATTTACTGGTAATTGCCAGTTAACGCGAACCCTGCATATGTCAACTTTGCAAGAAAGTTATCAGGCATTTCACCAATGTCTTTGACCGATGTCCGATGTGAATATGAATCCCTGCTGCATGTATACATACTGCTGCGAACTGTATTACACTGTATTTAAACACCTATGGTGCAGAAAAGTACCATACCTTACCATCCAACAAACGTACTCTATTACACCACAACCTGCAATAACATGCCCGTTTTCACTTAATTAGTGTAGTGTACACAGTCGTAGAATTTGAATGTTCCACAGCTTGCACAAAGCTTGAACAACATTATGAGCTGTACTAATCAAAAAGATAAAGTATTTTGAGCATACAGGTGCACTCACGAGCTAAACTGTTCCAAAACACATTTTGACTGAGCAAAGATGGAATCAGCCTGTTTAAAACAAAACTGCTCCTCTGTTTCACAGGAAAAATTTGTCAATTCATCATTAGCAGGGATACTATTCTTGTTTGATATTAAGCAAAAGGCTACACTGTACCGTGGCTGAGAGCAGCAATTACTCACCATCACTTTCTTCTCAGATCTGGATTTTCTGACGACAACTCCAGTTCTCACATGCTGCAATTTCTCTTCTGTGTAATTCCAGTCAGGTCCTGATGAAAACAAACTGTCATGTTCAACACTTCATGTTAAGGCCAAACAATCAATGCTAGTTCCCCCTTCACATCCACATCCCCCCCCCCCACCACCCCCTTATCTATTTGGCACAACAGCTGATTAAAATTTTGCAAATATTTCTGCCATATTTCTTTCACTGAAAAAGAAATTATATCCATCCATTCACTTGTTCCTTCATTTAATGTTCATTCTCCTTCCCTCTCTCACAACACAATGAAAAACAAAACAAACCTTTCTCCACGGTCATCCCGATCTTCAGCTCTCCATCGTCCTCCATGAACCGCGGATGTTCGTCCGTTTTCCAGATGTGATAGCCCTGGTCAGGACCGTAGGCATAGCGGTTGTGGCCACCATGATCCCAAGCCACATATGTCCAGCCTTTTGTGAAGATGGTTAATTGTTATGCATGTTTTGTAGCCACCCTACCAGTTAATATAACACCAATCTTGCTTGCTGAAAGTGCCATTAACATATGATGAAGGAATATACTCGGCCCGAGCATGTTGTCATTATCACCATTCATGGTAATGCTTAATGGCAGAACTCGAGGGGTCAAACAGCTTCGAAAACTTCCACCACAACAGATTTTCCCCCAAATTACATACTACCAGGTAGGGGTATGTCTAAGATTAATATTTTGTTGAAAAGTCAAAGCAGAATTCATCATCAAAAATGTTTTTTCCTACTATCAAAAGCAATCATACACACTGAATATTTTTTTCATCACTGCAAAAGAAACTGCATGGACACCCCTCCTCCCACCTGAACCTCTATCAGACGTACATCTGAGCAGAATGTAAATGCACATGCAGGTATAGGCATCATATTTCATTCACCACCTTGGATGTACAGGACAGGTGACTTTCTGTTCGTTGAGAACAACACAAAGTTTGAAAAACAAAACGTTAACTGATTGCAACATTTTGCAAGGGAACTGAAATGGTCGTCCAGCCATCTCCACTAAACAGTCAGTGAACAAGCATCAGTAATTCATTTGTGTTCCTTGACTGCATACGGCATCGTTGTGACCCACACACTGACCGTTTTTGTCTGAATGGCTGAAGACGGTTCCTGGCCCAAATCCATCCTGATCAGCCCAACGCCAATCTGGCCCTCGCAAAACACGTGTCCCTAGCGGCAGACGTTCACCTGCGTTCACCTTGTCTGTTTCACACACAAGCACACCATACACATGCGCACACGCACATACACACACACACACGCGCACACATACTCTTGTAAATCTCTACTGCAAAACATGCAACAAATGTTAAGTTGAACAATGCAGCAAGAACACTGGCGCTGCTCTAGGCTTTTGGCATATGTCAGGGAATGTTTCAAACTTCCACTGAGCTACTCTCAAAATTGAGTTCTGCAGAAAATCCATGATGATGAACTGTAAGTTATGATTAAAACGTAACAGTGAGTCAAACGCCAACAACTACAAAGACATTCTCACCAGTGTCTTCGTGCACATCCTCCAAATCACTGAGGCGAGATCTGTACTTTTTGGTTGGATTTTTTAGCTCCTTCTTCACCACTTCCACAACCTCTTTCTGCAAACAAAATTTACACAGGTATTGTAACCAGAATCCCTCAGGGCTGGACAGTTTCTCTTCCGATTCACAGAAAGGCAAAAATACTGTTACTATGATATCCCTCCGGGGAGGTGACAGTCTAGATCTAAGAAATTTTGGATCTATCCTCTGAGGAGGTGAAACATTCTAGATCTACAGAATTCTGAACTGGAAAGAAAACTGCCTTAATAGAAGACAATTACCAGACCACATACCTTTTGTTCTTCGTCCAAGCCCGGCATGAGACTGGTTGCCAGAGCAATGATACGTGAATCAGAAAGCTCCTCACTATGTTTTTGATTTTTCAGACATGCCATTGTCTTTCCAATCGTCTCCTGGAAGTCAAACAGAAATACAAAAACCATTTTTGAGACCCCCTGGTCAAGAAAGAAAATGAAAAAAAAAAGAAAAAAAAAAAGAGAAAAGAACATGACTGTTCATGTAGAGAAAGCTCTCACACACTTACATCTGTGCCACAAAAAAGTTTTCCTGTGAAAGTAAGAGAAAGATGAAAGCAAGGAAATCTGAAATCGTTTGTTACCTGCAACGAGAAGTAGCCACAGAGTTTCTGGACATCTTTTGGTTCCATGTAGACTCCAGTGCTCAGCGTGGCCATACTCTTCATGAGGTCCTGTCACAGCCATGATCTTGTGGTCTCAATGACGTTAATAATGAGTACTGTATAGGCGCTTTACCCAATTTCATGAATCGGCTGAAAGCGCAGTAAACTGAACCCAACACGCATGCTCATGTGAATCACAAGCATTCTCTCACACACTGGACATAAACGCATTACAATCACGTGGTGCAAAGGGTCAGCTCAGCTACGAGGGTCGTTCAATAGGAATTGGAAACAGCTATGTAACTCTGGTTTTACACATAGCTCCAACTTCTTATCTTCACATCCCCTCGAAGTATTCCCCCTTGACCCGTACACACTTTTCCAGCCTTCTGCGCCACGCAAAAAGCGCCCCCTGGTAGTCCTCCTTGGGTATGGCATCGAGCTGTGATTTTACTGCTTTTGCGAGGTCCTGTACACGGTCAAACTTCTGGCCAGCGAGTCTCTCTTTCAGGATAGGGAAAAGCCAGAAGTCGCATGGTGCAAGGTCTGGACTGTAGGGTGGGTGGTCCAAAATCTGGATTCCTTGGTCAGATAGAAAGGTCGTGGTGACCTTGGCTTTGTGGGCAGCTGCATTGTCATGCAGAAGCAAGGTTCTTGAGGAGCCAACGGTTGGGCGCTGATTGCACACTTCCTTGACAACTTTGGGAAGCACAACTCCCGTGTAGTATGTTGCATTGATTGTTGTCTTCTCATGCAGAATATCGATTGCCACAGTTCCTTGTGCATTAAAAAAAATGGAAAAAAGTCGCTTCCGGCTTTGAAAACCTTGTCTCAACACAACTGGTCGATCGCCATAAGGACCCACCCACGCCCTGTTGCAACGCTTGTTGGGGATGCCATAAAACCAGAGCCATGTTTCATCACCAGTGACTATATCACACAGCCGTTTTGGTCCATTCGGTTTAAAGTCATTCAACAACTGACACGAACATTCAACTCGCCGTTTCTTCTGATCTTCACTTAAGAGATGAGGTACCCATCGGGCAGCCAGTTTTCGCATGTGAAGATCTTCATGTAAGATGCTGTGAATGGTACCAACAGAGACGCCAGATGTCTCGCTCAATTCTCTGATAGTTGAATGTGGATCTTCAGCAACCAGTCTCTCTACAAGGGCAATGTTTTGCTCGTTCCGAGCTGGAAAAGGTCGTGTTGGACCCATACCTGGCTTACTGCTCGATTCCTCAGCTTGAAATGCTTGAATCCATTTGTACATTGTGCTATATGAAACACAATTGGCCCCATAGACTACCTGTAAATCATCGTGGATTTTCTTCGGTTTGTCTCCGAGCTTCAGCCTTGTGAAAATGTAGAAACGGTATTGCTCCTTCGTGCCCTCCACATTTTTCAGGCTCAGCTGTTTCGTATAGTTTTTAAATGACGTCATACTCTTAAATGCTTCATCGCATCGGATTTCTTTTTTGCATGTGAATAAAGGAAAGGCTGAAATTTCTTGTGGTATAAATATATTTTCTGTATCTTGCTTAGAAGTCACGTTACATGCCATTTTCCAATTCTCGTTGAACAACCCTCGTATTTAAATTTCGGAATTTAGAATTGCATTTATTTTTCAAATTTGGTGGGCTGAACATTTCTGAAGCAGAGGGGGAGGAAGCTGGAGTACCCGGAGAGAACCCCTGACGATCGGCCCGAATGAACGGTACCACGTATGAGAAGGAAAAATTCTGTGCCCCGAGTGGGACTCAAACCCCTGACCTCTCGCATTGGTGAAAAGTCTCTTAACCACTAGACCACCGACCGCCCCACCGCTAAACAATGACCATGTAAAAGGAGACTGTGACAAGACTATGATCAGACAGTGGCAGATGCTCTCTGTTTCAGTTTCTGTTCACTCGATGTGGTCCTGTGTGAAGCTGTAACTGTTCATATGTTTTAGCGGCACGATACTAGATACAGATATGCACAGCAGCTTTGAACAATTACTTATTATTACTACGGGGCGGTCAATGGTCAAGTGGTTAAGAGACTTGTCACCAATGCGAGAGGTCAGGGGTTTGAGTCCCACTCGGGGCAAGGAATATTTCCTTCTATGTGGCACCATTCATTCGGGCCGATCGTTGGGGGTTCTCTCCGGGTACTCCGGCTTCCCCCCCCCCCCCCCTCTGCTTTGGAAATGTTCAGCCCACCAAATTTGAAAAATAAATGCAATTCTAAATTCCGAAATTTAAAAAGCTGAGCTGACCCTTCACACCACATGATTGTAATGTATGTATGTCCAGTGTGTGAGAGAATGTGTGTGATTCACGTGAGAGTGCGTGTTGGGTTCAGTTCGCGGCGCTTTAAGCGGATTCATGAAATTGGGTAAAGCGCCAATACAATATACAGTTATTATTATTAGTACTAGTAGTAGTTGTATTGTGAGCCTAGACATGGCAAACAATTTCATACACATGCTGATGACCAGTGGAAATGAACTGCAGAAGTGAAGTGACAGTTACTGCCAAGCGTAAACCGGCACATGTACCTTGTCTGCCTTTTCACCAACTGGAACATAGACCACAGGCCGCACTTTGTCGTACTTCTTCTTTGAGGCAAAGCTCATCATGAGACGGGTGAGTGATGTCCTGACCTACACACATTCATCAGCTGTATGTTAACACATCAATCGTAATAACAGAGTTATAGACATACATGTACTTACAATGCATTTCTCCTGCATTTATGGCACTGCTCCACTATATCAATATGGCTGAGCTCCTACCAACCTGCACGCAGCCTAAGATCTTCTTCCCAGTCCAGACTTGCTGTCCCAGGTTACTATGGCAACACATACATACAAGAAACGCTCTGGTGCACAGGCTTTCAAGAGTGCAGCTCCTTGCCTCTGGAACAACTTGCCAGCTCACCTCAAGTCAGGTTCTGCGTCAGTCATGACCTTCAAGCGGAACCTCAAGACGCATCTTTTCTCTCAGTTCTAGTTCTCTCTCTCTCACTCCCCCTCCCCCCCCCCCACTCCAAAGGCGCCATGAGTATGCTTATTGCATGGAAGTATTCTTGTAGAGCTATACAAATGGCCAATCATCATTATCATCACCATCATCATCAACATGTACATACGACCCAAGGAAAAGAGATCGAAACACCTAAAATAAAGTACAATGTTATAGTAACACACACAGTCATAAACCAGGTGATGATGCATCCACATCTGCACACATACACACACAAGGGCATGTGTGCACCCACTCACTCACCCCCTTTCTCTCTCTCACGACATTTGTTGATGACCTAAACAATAAAAACATTGAGCCTTGAGTCTCCCTCTCTCTCTGAAACACACACACAAACACGTGCGCATGCACACACACGAACACACATGCAGGTCTGTATGATGTTTCCTTCAATGAACTACTCTACACAGTTGCTACTTTCCACAGTTAAATGACCTACATGCATCTTGTTGTGGGCATAGTCTGGTCCACCTTCAGTATTTTCTGTTGGGTATCCATCACTGATGAAGATTATCCGCGGACGAACATCAAACACTCCAGACACAGAAATGATACCAGCTGTAATAAACAAAACATGCCTGTCAGAAAAGGGCAAGGGATCGAACTACTTTGATCACTACAAGCAGAAGAGAATGTCCTCGTAAAACATCCTAAGTGCAGAGCCTAGCATACAAACTTAACCTTTTTCCCCAAATGCAGCCATCGGGCGGTCGGTGATCTAGTGGTCAAGAGACTTGCCACCAATGCGAGTGGTCAGGGGTTCGAGTCCCTCTCGGGGCAAAGAATTTTTCCTTCTCATATGTGGCACCGTTCATTCGGGCCGATTGTCAGGGGTTCTCTCCAGGTACTCCGGCTTCCTCCCCCTCTGCTTTGGAAATGTTTAGCCCACAAAAATTAAAAAATAAATGCAATTCTAAATTCCGAAATTTAAATAGCTGAGCTGGCCCTTCGCACCACATGACTGTGATGCGTTTATGTCCAGTGTGAGAGAGAATGCATGTGATTCACGTGAGCATGCGTTGGGTTCAGTTCACGGCGCTTTCAGCCGATTCATGAAATTGGGTAAAGCACCTATACAATACTCATTATTATTATTATTTTTATTATGTACTTTACAGCACATTATGAGGTTTGGTGATGTATTGAGACTCGAGAGAACCTCGCGTACAAACTCCACCTTTTTCCACAAAGGCAGCCATAGACACCAAGAGGGCCTGAACAAAAGGGGACCTGCCACCAACTTCAATGGCATCTGAAATTAAAACAGACAATGACAACAATAAAAAGAATAAATTGCTAAGCAAGCGTATCACAAATTTATGCATACATTCACTTTGATTAGTCACACCGTCCTTTCTGTTTGGTGGTGGTGGTGGGGGGGGGGGGGGAGATATTCAACTTGTGGGTTACTCTAATCTTTTTTTTTTTTTTAATAGAGGGTAGATTTCCCTGGATTCCATAAACCATTCACAGAGAATGATCTATGGGCAAGTTCAACTTGTCAAATACTATGAAGAATGAGAAGACAAAACTTACCAATCGCATCTCTGACACGTGAGAAGTCGTTGGTCAGATTCTGCACAACATTCGACGTCCCACCAAAAGTGACCACGCCAATGTTTTCCTCCACACCAGTCTCATTGACAAGGTCTTCAACACCTGCATTACATGAGTTTATTGGTAATGCTAGCGAAACACATTTATGACTTTAAAGATGACTTTAGGACTTAAAGATTTAAGCTCCCAACAAAAAGCTATCCGCAGTGTGAAATTTTTTTTTACAGTGTCGACCGTGCAAGCACAGTCAACTCTGTCACAGCTGCAGAGTTCTAACAGTGTCCAGAAACAGCGACAAAACCGTACCGAAAAACTGCCCCCACTTCCTCACGGGGTCCGTCCGACAGGCGAGATCTTCCTCTTAGTACAAAAAAGTGTTCATTCATTCTCCCCTAGTTATTTTGACAACCATTCACCAGTGGAAGTAGACCATCTCCAGGTCTCTCTCTCTCTCTCTCTACTCTATACATAACATTTTGTCAGTGAAGTTCACAGGGAATCATACCTGTCATGCATAATTACAAACTAAAATGATAGTCACTCATCTCACTTATTTGCTTATTGAATTTGTGCACAGCCAGGCTTAATAAGTATTCCAGCAATCCTTCCTGCACCCCTTTTTCCATTTGTCTTTCTCTCTCTGTCACATCCACAGACGCACGCATGCGCCCGCACGCACACAAACACCCAGGGACACATGTGTATCATACCATCGATAAACTCATTGACAAAGTTTATCATTTCATCATAGGCTCCACCGTCTTTCATGCTTTCAGAAATGTCCAGACAAAGCACAGTGTAGTATGACTTGGCTTTTGGTGGTGGCACCGCATCTAAAAGAAAAATTAAGACATCAGGACAAATCATGTAATGTGTGTAATTAAACAAAATTATGAATATATTTGTTTTGTTTTTTGTGTGAGCATGTGTTTATATGTGTGTGTGTGGGTGCATGCGTACATGCATATGACAGGGGGGGGGGGGGGAAGGGGGGAGAGTGAGAGAGAGAGAGAGAGCGAGAGAGAGATGAAACATTGATGATGAAACGTTTTTTTTTTATTCAGTATAGAGCATTTAGGCAAAGAGAGAGAGAGAGAGAGAAAACAACACAGCTCTTACCATGCAAGTATGCTCTTTCCACAGCAATATCTAAGTTCTGGTTCTCGAGATCAGACCCACTCAGTGTTGTCTTCTCTCCTGTCTCTGAAAAATACATCTGTTCTGGTTATGCAATTTTTGATGAAGGTGGCCTGTATACATACAAAAAAAAAAAATGAATGAACGTAACCTTCTTCTGCACACCAAATGCGATACAAATGCCGATCTCGTTTCACTTGCCTGTAAATGCCTCAGATGCTTTGGAGGAGTCACGCTGGTACAGATCTTCAAAGTCCTCTGAGTGCCTGCGTGATTCACTCCTTTCAACGTACAAAAACACAAACAAAACAAATTCATTAAAAATTGTTCTTCAAGAGCAATGGCAGCATACGATATCTAATGACATCCCTGCTAAAACAACAGCAAACAACCAAGAAACACACAAAAAACCAATAGTAAACAACAAAACCCAACAAACAGAAACATATATACATGTACGTGTAACAGCAACAAGAAAGCCCACTAACACCATCTTTCAATGTTTACGCCCTGTATACTCTGTGCAAAACAGAACAAAGCTGACTACTTAGAAATTAAGGATGCAGTTGGCCAGATATTTTAAACATTACTTGACAAAACTGCTGCAGTTGCTTTGCTGGTTTAGTCATATGTGTACATGCATTTCATACAAAGGTAGTGATCGAGCCATTGTTCAGTAACAGTGAACTTAAGACTGTAGTTTTTTGTTTCTTCAGCACTCTGTCTTCTGTTCTCAGATTGCTCACCTGTGTTTGGGATGTGTCTCTGATGGCATTCTGGTGTAATTCTGAGACGGTGGGTGTGGGGGTCTGGTATCGTTCTTAGGTGCTGTGTGTGAGGGTATTCTCGCATCACTTTTTGGTGTGCGGTTCCTTCCAGTGGATGATGGTACCCTTCAATAATAAGAGCAAACACAAATTAAAAAAAAAAAAAATACAAGACAGTCACAAATTTCAAAGGGTATGCATGTACCTACAATATGCTTCTTATAAATTGATGCTGCTTCCAGGAGAAAGAATCAAACAGATCTACAGAAAAACAAGCAAACGCAACAATCAACAAACTTTCCTGTCAGTATAAACATACAGATCTACTTCTCCATGGTAACACAGACCTTCCATTGTCAGTTAACATACATATTTTTTACACAGTTCTAGAGTTTATCACACTTTCAGCACGTTTTTCTTAGCCACATAAATAAATACATACAGTGTACATGTACTATGATCAACTGTAGCACCTGACTGCCGTTGATCTGAAAATGCTCACTGACGAACTGAGACCTCCCCCCCCCCCCCCCACTCTCTCTCTCACAATTCGCGAACCGCCGCTGCAAAGGTTGCTTTAACTGAATTTTTTATTGTGCATGTGATAAGTACGTCTTGTTTATGCTCAAACTATTTTTCCGTACTTCCTCCAATGCAATAAAATAAATCTGTTTAAACCCAAAACAAGCAAAGCACCTAAAAGGCCAGCACACAAGTATACTTTCATATTGCTATGCCTGCATACTATGCACATAAGTGTTATAACTTTCACAAAATCTCTCACCGATGATTTTCTGATGGACTTTGCTCAGGTTCATCAAACAGATAACTTGAGGGTATAGAGTCCTCTTGTGCTCCATGTTGACATTCATTCTCGCTGCCTACAAAGTTCTGCACAATAGATCTGAGAATGAGAATGTTTTTTATTTTTTTTTTTTTTTTTTTAACTAATTCAGGTTGCTTCCCCAGGGAAAACTGGTATCACATTGACACAAGCTCGACCTGGGATTGAACCCACACTTCACTGCCATGACATTGGTGATGGCCGTTCAGTAGCGCAGCGGCTAAACCCGACGCACTACCTATTAGACCACCGCCCACCCCAATATTTATTGTGTATTGTATCACTGACTGCTATGTAAAATGCAATATCAACAACGAGGACACACACAAATGCGCGCGTGCGCACACACACACACACACACACACACACACACACACACACACACACACACACACACACACAGCTCGAGAGACCTGAGCAGAACCAGGCTGATAGTTTCACCAAAACCTTGCTGCGAGTTGCAGCACATAGTCTGTGTATGTCACAGTCACGGTCTAGCTGATTCATAGAGTTGGTGCTATAATAAGCGTTAAATTAATAAGAGTAAACATTAATGGCAACAAGGCTTCAGCTTCTTTAACACGTACAAATAATCCCCCTGACAACTCGCGCACCCATCCGTATATACGTGTATTTACCTGGGGAGTGTCTGACCCACTCCTTGACACACTGCTTATTCCACTCTCAGTAACTTTACCACCCGACAGTGTCTCCATCTCGTTCAGACGGCGATGACAATCTGACAGGGAGTTTTTCATCTCCTCCAGTTTCTGACAGATGATGCGGTGTCGATTTGCGTTCTCCTCCGCCATCTTGGACACTGCTTCCTGAGTCTTCTGTTGTTCACTTCTGATAATGTTGACAATTTTTTGTAGTGTCTGAGGCAACAGTTCTGTTACGACAGTAAAAACCATCAGCACTTATATGTATCTTTATCTCAGGTTTGTCATTGTCAAAAAGCAAATCAAACGTATTCTTATATAAAAAAAAAAGTAAAGGTGAAAAAAGGTAGAGTCAAACCTCTAGTGCCGGAAAAAGTATACATGTACATACCTTCAACAGAAGTTTCAGATATCCCCGACTGATTTGAGTTTCTGAAAAAAAAAAAAAAAGGGGGGGGGGGGGGGAGAGAAAACGAAATCATTTTTGCACATCTCACATTTTCTGCTCTTGTATCTGTTACCTGTCATAAATTATAATGATTATCTTTTCTTTCATCCCTGGTTACAGCCACAAATCAGACTTTAATGATACAGCTATTCTGTAATTTTAAATTATCCTGGTTAACCTGGGAAAAGAAAAATATGTGTTCATGTCTGCGTGTGTGTGTGTGTGTGTGTGTGTGTGTGTGTGTGTGTGTGTGTGTGTGTGTGTGCACAAGCACACATGCATTCATGGGTGTGTGTGTAGGTGTGTGCATCTGCATGTGTGTGTGTGCATACTCAGCAATATATGTCTGTACATAAAACACAGCAACACTTCACATAAGCAAGAAAGAAGTTCCCTCACCCAGCCAATGGAGAGTCAGCATCATAGACAAGGCTGTTCAAGTTGCTGGGCATGTGGGCGGGTTGGGTGGGTTGGATGGGTTCAGGGTGTGTGTCAGGTGTGACAGTCACCTCCCAGTCCACCATGATGTCACGGAATGTATACTGCTCACAGAAAAGGGGGAGTGTCTACACCTTTGACGGCCTCTCTAATTCTAAAAGATTCACACACACACACACACACACACACACACACACACACACACACACAGAAATTCTAACATCCAAATGATCTGATCCTAAAGGATCTATCTTTATCTAAACACACAAAATAACATAATTTGTGTACCTCAGTATCTGCAAGCAGTTTGTTCATGATATCCACCATTTCGTTGGACTCTTTCATCTTCTCCGCAGACTGATGATCTTCATGGGTGAACACAATCTCCTGACAGGACATGGACATCAGACAGGCCTGGAAATGCTCACGGCACTTGGAGGATGCCTCCTACAATAGTAAAACATCCAACATACTTGGCTTGCAGCTGTAACAACACCTGAAACTGTCACTGTCATATAGTTTTGGCACTAGAGTGCATTGCTTACTCTGTCATCAAAACTTGTGCTGTACCCAACCATGAGTGACTCTAGTTTATTTCTGACGATCAGGCAGATACAGACTCCAGCCAGCAACAACAACAAAACTTACCCTGACAACTTCCCAGTTGCTGGAGCCCAAGTTCTCTGCAGTGTCAGAGCTAAAAGTAGCAATACGTTCCGTAGTGGCCTGAGTAATTTTAAGGCGCCAATGAGACACTACAGTTGCTGTTTTCATCATGTAGCTTGGCCACGACAGCTTGAACAGCTGTACATCCTGCCCCACTGAAAAGAGTTAATGACAGCAGTAATGAGTCACTATAATAAGAAAAGGCTGACTGCTTATAGTGTTGTTTTGTAAAATGCGCACAGCATGTATGTATGGAACGCATGTATATGCTCATGTACCATGAAAAACAAGAATAAAAAAGAGAGAGAAAAAAAAGAAAAGGCTGACTAAAGCAATCGACTCTCAAGTTTCCTTTCAAAATCTGTGACAGTCTCTTTGTTGAATGTGGTTAACAGTTCATTCCAACTCTTAGAAGCTAAGGAACAAATACTGTGCTTACAAAACAAAAGACAGGCATTACAATAGATTTCTATGAAATTATGTTATAAGGAAATCTCCAGCAGAATGAATGTAGTCTGTAGGACAAAAAAACTTAATGAGACTAAGATTCTTTCAGGACCTGCCCTGATATCATTAGCAAGGACATAAGCACTTTAAGCTTGCATTTTGACAGCAAACAGACCACAATAACTAGAACTTTGATACTGCATAGTCCAAATTCTTTGACTGCATTTGTTCAGCCATCTATATAGATCTACTGTCTCCTGTAAGTGCTGCAAAACCTAGAACCTACGTGTTCTAGGTGACCAGCTCCAACATAAACCATGGTCAGCAAGTACTAACCAGAATTAATCAAACCAAGTATACATTATCTGCTATAATTATCAGGTCTATGTCTAGATGAAGACATGATTACCTGCAAATCTCTCTGTTCCTTTCAGCTGCCCATTGTTGTGGAATATAGCGTCATTGATGATGAGATCAACCACCTCACCTGTCCTAAGATGGAGTGAAGTGTCTCTTGGCCTTTTGTTGGGCAAGTATGAGTTGTAACTCTGCAATGGGCGCGACATTTGGGAGTACACGTACTAAAATATTGATCAGTTGCATGCACTCGCGCGTTCACAAATGGAAACTAACCTAACCAGTCAGACAATCACTCTGTAATTCAGTTACTTTTAAACTGTGATTAGTCATGTTAAAGTACAAACGCATTGTGATTAGTTCCTACACATTTCCTTTTTTTTTTTCCACATGGCCTCAGGAAGTGCCTGGTTAAAAACCCAGTGTCCTCTTCCGTCCCCAACCCCCTCAAAAGCAACCATTTTGACTTACCATCGCCATCTTTCGCCTGAGACAATGACGAAGGGACACTGTTTAAAATAAGTGACAGAAAGCCATGTATTTCAGACAGTATGTAGAAAGTCTCGTCAAACGGAAAAGCGAAAGTAACATGTGGAGATCCCCGATGCCGGAAGCAAAACACATCAAGCAGCCAATCAAAATGCACAACACATAAGACACTCTTTAGCGGCGAAGTCCACTGTGAAACAAATAGTAAACTGTCAAATAAACATAATCAGGACAATGTTATTGTTAATTACATAATATACTGTTTTCTTTTTCAGACCAAATGGTCAGTTGACGAATCTTCTTCAAGAAAATGTTTAGTTTTGTCTATTCAAGGGAGACGACTCTAATGTCGTAAGGAAAAATAACCAACCAGAAAATGTTTTGGTTGCGTTGTTGGTGACAGCTCCACGTCAATTTTTCCACCCGCCTCGGAATGGTGTCACGGGCTTTTACCAGCGAAAAGCACTGACACCTGTCCTCATTATGCTCATTTTCGCTTTTGATAAATCTTGGATTCAGGTGAGAAGACACAGATTCAACAGGAACACGCAGAAAGCAGTGGATTTTATGCTGATGTTTTGCTCCAGACTTGTTTGTTTACATTTTGGTCATTTACCAAACCTCTCGTTCACCGTACCAAAAATCTCTGGCAGTTTGCCGGAAATCTTAACCATAAAGGTGTTGTGATCACAAATGTGATTTCGTTAGGAACTAGAAGCATCTTATAGCATTTGCACTGACTGCAGTGCATTACTGCAGTTGGAAGTATGAAATGCTACTGCAGAACTAAACCTTTTCCCAAACTTGTCATTGACTGATATTGATTTATTTGGAATATAAAGAAGAGTGTACAAATAAAATGTATCCTTTATAGAATTACATGCAATCCTTAGCTAATGGCAGGCAGTATGTAGTAATTTGCTTTTAGTAACTTTCTCATTCTATATGTATGTTCTGTTGCAATGTTTTCAATTTGATGATTTCTTTTTCCTTGTCCGCGGCAGTGGCAGGTTTTCAGCTGATTCACCAGTAGGGGGTAACAAACTCTTCATCTTGAGGACGACAGGAAAGAGATTCAGAACAGCCAGAAACTCATGGGCCAAGTGGTGCAGCGCCTGTGCATGATTGAACAGCAGGTTCGGCAACAGCAGCATGGAAGGGTGTGCTCACAAGGCAGAATGGCTTGCGAGCACCTGGCCACTCGATTTCCGGATCTCTCCGAGTTGCCCCCAGAGCTTGGTGTAACTGTGCTGTCTTACTTGAATCCCACAGATCTGTGCCTGGCAGCCTGTGTGTGGGAACACTTGGCCAATAATGAGTTGCTGTGGCAGAGGTAATGATATAATTTTTGCTGGTTTTTTGCTTGAGTTATGGTTGCATGTGTCTGCAAGGAATAGACATTGTAGTTGTTCATGATTTTATTCTGAAGATCATGAGCAGGCTGTTCCCAGATCTAACAAAACTCACCGCCAGTATTAGACAGGGTCCATACAGGTCATGGAATCCTGGAAAAGTCATGGAATTTGGAAATAGCTTTTCCAGGCCTGGAAAGTCATGAAATTCTCTCAAGAGTCATGAAAAGTCATGGAATTTCGGAATTTTATGGAAGCCATTTTGAGCCCAACAGTGAAACGATCAGCTTTGTGATTACTCACTGGACTGATTGCCAAAAATACCAACAAACTGCCTTTCCATAAGGCTAATGACTAACTCTGAACATTGGTCTTGCTGACTGTGATAACTTGGATAAGCTCATGATTTCTACCCTCGCGTGTGTTAGTGTGAAAGAGGGCGAGGAAGGTGTCATGGAAAACAGAAGAGATCGTCTGGAAAAGTCATGGAAAAGTCATGAATTTTTTAGACTGTGAACCTGTATGGACCCTGTAGAGCTAGATGTCAGGATTTACATTTTGGTAAAGGGTCTAAGGGCAATGGGTTTAGGAAGCACTTAGTAACTTTTTCGTATAAGTCATTTTACTATTTGATGATGTTAGGTTAGGCCACGGTTGGGACTAACCTTCATGAACGGAACGCAACTCCAGTGCTTCTGATAATGATATTTACCCAATGAATTTCTCTTTTCTGTTCTAGCTTATGCCGCAGCTCCTGGGGCAGTGTGTCCATCTATTCTCACATGAACTCCGTCCAAGATATGACCTACAAAAAACTCTTTCTGTTACTTGATGAAGCCTCACTTACTTTCAACTCTGACCCATTTATGGTAGGTGTATTTGTCAGGTGGTGATGGTGACAAATTTTGTGTGTGAGTGTGGTTTTACATTGCGTTAGTCACAGACATAAGATAAGATAAGATATCACTTTATTCGTCCCTCGAAAGGAAATTGCACTGGCTGCTCAGACAAAACTGACAATATAAATCATTTCAATTACAAACATTGAGCAGAACCAGCGCACACACACAACAGACATAATTATTATGCTTTGTATTTATGGTAAGGAACAGCAAACAATACTCAGGTCTTTGACATGAATGTATAGATGCTCCTTTGCATTTTTCTCTCAGGCTGTGAACACACTGATTGAGAAACATATTCTTGATCAAGATCCGATGGAGATTGCGCAGTTCCTGCACACCACAAAGAGACTGTGGCCGTGCAAGAAGAGGGAGTTTTTGGAACGAAGGTACAGTATACATGTATGTATTAATGGGTCTGTTGCCATAGGATGGGGGCGCTTGAACATTTTTAATCCCAGACACAACCAAGTTTTCCTGATGCATTAATTTTCATGGGAGGGCTAACTTCAGACTAATGCATGAGCTACTAGCTGAGATCAGTGTTCACAAATGTCTTGACAACCAAGGAAAGGGTTAATTAAAGAGAAAGCTGAAGATCATTAGTTCAGATCCTTGTCTTGCGTGTTTCCGTAGTTGTGGAAGGCAGGTTAGTTGGTAGGAATGACATGATAAAAACTGACGATTTAGAGGGTAGGGCACAGCTTTCAGTTTCGGTCTTAGGTTAACTCTCACCAGTTCACAGTATTTTGAGCTATAACGCGTGCGAATCAAGCATGATTCTCTGAAAGGGGACTGTATACTCATTTGTAAAGATAACATAGACATGTTATACACCAATTTGAAGGAAATTGAAGTCTGCTTTTAGATATGTAAAGGAAAAATGATTTTAAACAATGGTTTAGCAA
Source organism: Batillaria attramentaria (assembly GCA_018292915.2). Classification (NCBI taxonomy): domain Eukaryota; kingdom Metazoa; phylum Mollusca; class Gastropoda; family Batillariidae; genus Batillaria; species Batillaria attramentaria. The sequence goes on from JACVVK020000361.1 coordinate 534,441, forward strand.
TAAATTGACTTTATGTTGCAAGCATATGAGCAAAAAATAAAACAAAAATGTTGATTCCCGACAGAGGCTAAGAAGGAAAAAAAAATTGTTTCATTGTTTTATGCCATGTCATTACTATTTTCATTTATCTCATTCATTTCAGCATATTATTGCAAAATATGAGGAGAATATCTTTAGAAATGTGTTTTGTAGCCGATGTGAACAATGTGAACCGTAAATTGAGAAAAATCGCACACAATTTGGACCACACACAGCACACATACAAAACCATGAACTAACACCTTGGAAATAACTGAGATACTTATGATATAATATTCTCACCTCAACATTAGGTATTTACACACACGCCGATTGAAAACAAGAAAAATGGCGGAAACGTCCGTGACGCAGCAACCTCGAGCTATAAATTACGTCGGCAGTTTATGCATAAATTGTCGTAGTTATGTGTCTAAGAACACCTACATGGCATTTTCAGAAGTTTTGTGTTGGTTTATGTCACAAACATGAAAAAATAAAGATGAACATTAGAATAAGGGGGGAGGGGGGGGTGTAAAATTCCATGACCCTGTCATCGTATTTCTACATACGATGCCTAAGGGCGTGAACTGGTGAGAGTTAAACAGCACTGTGTTGAGTGGTGCTGTTCTACTGTGTTATCAAGGAAAGGAGGAGAAACAGTCTTCTTTTAACACCTACCTCTTGTTACAGAGAAACAAATCATCATTTGATGCAGCTTTTTTTTTTTTCCTTTTCACAGACAAGATGTCTTTCAGAGACTGGTTCACCTGCAAAACTTTCAGAACCAGTTCCTGCCAAATGCTCTGCGACAGTTTTTCCGAGAGATTTCAGCGCCAAAGTCACGTGGGCAGCACCTCTCCAACATGATTGATGGTTTTTCTGAGCGCTTCTGCTCCTGCAATCCTAAACTGGGTCTCAGCAAAGGTGAGAATTACCACCACATCTCTTACAGCAACAGCGTAAAGCTGATGTTGTGCGATGCAGCAGCAGATTAGTGATTAGTGATTCCGTGTTAAGAGCAAAGTACATGTAACTGTTTTCAATAGCAGAGCTGACCCTTCGCACCATGTGATTGTAATGTGTTTGTGTCCAGTGTGTGAGAGAATGCGTGTGATTCACGTGAACGTGCGTGTTTGGTTCAGTTTGCGGCGCTTTGAGCCGATACACAAAATTGGATAAAGCGCCTATACAATACTCATTATTATTATATTATTATGTTAACACTCACTGCATGTGAGATTTGTACAATCTTATCTGTTCATGTGTTCTTGATGTAAGGATGAGTCAGTGGTTGTGTTAACTGATACTTAGCAATAAAATTCCAGTTCTGAAAGTCATACATGAGAAGTAAGATTAGAAGATACCATTTTGAGAGATCTGGTTGTGGTCAGGGGTCTGTGAATTGTAAAAGAAACATAGTTCATTTGTAACAATGGAACAGACCGAGGCACTGAAAAACAACCCAGACCAGGCATCTGAGAGCCAAACAGAGATCCTCTGACGTTGCCCAAAGCTAAGCAAATCAGACCTCATCCACCCCAAAGACACTCGCCCAGCCAAGCAGCCAAAGACACATGCCAGGAACAACTTGTCCTTAAGGGCCAAAAGCCATAGGACGTAAAGCAAGCTAATGATGATGATGATGATGTAACAATGGAGACATTCATTTTTGAATTGTTGAAATTTGTAAGAATGTACAGTGGCTTGAAGATGGCATTAAGAGAGAGGAAGGTTAACTTGGCAGACATCATGCAGTCTCCATTCCTCTTGTTTGATTGATATTAGTGAGTGTTTATAATGAGGTACATACATTTTCTGCTTGATTTTATAATTTCAGACACTGTCTTCGTGCTCTGCTACTCACTCATCATGCTGTCAGTGGACCTGACTAGCCCACACGTCAAGAACAAAATGTCCAAGAGAGAATTTATCAAAAACACCTGCCGGGCAGCTCAGGAGGTGGATGATGATTATGCAGGACATCTCTATGATAACATTTACCTGATTGGCCATGTGGCTGCCGACTCACGTTCCTGACACCTGTATAACAATAATCTACAAATATAAACATATATGTGTCTGAAGTATACGGAATGTAGCTATGTGGGTATTGAACAGACACAAGTTTTACATGCAGCTAGGTATGAATATGCTCTGTGCAGATTTGAGATACATGTTTCACAGTGCTGGATCACAGAAACATTCTGTGCGCGCAGAGAATACTGCAGAGTATTGGGGCTAGACTCCACTTGTACTCTTTGGATATATGGGGTAAGGCTATGCGAAGAATTAAACTTTGAACTAAATGACATGGAATAGGTTCGATCCCTTGGATTGGTGACCCTATAACCATCACCCTCAAGTACCTTAACTTCTTTGGACACACAAAAACTGCACATTTTGCTGATGTTTGCCACCAGTCAGTAATTACCCTTTGTCGCCTTGCTGATCCCGAAAGAAGGTAACCAGGCTTCGCCAGGAAAACTCTCCGTTCTTGTCTTGTGATGTTCCACTGAGTGGAGACAGTGATACGGTTGCGTCATGAACAGGTGTCAGGTTATACAAACAACAAACAGTTTTGAGTAGTTTCATAACACAATTTCACTTAAAAAAACAAATTTAACAAATTAAAAATATGTACCTGCCTGGCGTTATTGTAGTACTGGTTCTTTTTACTAGCCATGCTATGGTAAAATCACTGGTTTTCATGTTTAACTTTGCATATTATTTGGGATAATGTTTTTTTCTTTTTCTTGCGCATCAGTTCAAGGTATTTATTCAGAGAGTGCTTACCCCAGTATTTCACATGTAGAGGTGTTATTGGTAGCACCACCCAAGACGAGACCTGCGTTTAGTGCATCTCACATGCCCAGTCTTTTGCTTGTTGATCATTTACCAAAGGTCGTTGCTTTTAGGCAGTGTTACCGGTAATCCATGGTTATGTTACAGTAATCCCAGCGGTCATCTATTCGGAGTTTGTGTTTGTTTTTCATTGCTTTTATTGGGTTGCTTTCATGAATCAAAAGCTGAAAATGTGGATGGATATATGTACGTACACATTTGGTATGTGGGTATTATATTGTTATGTGAGTGTGTGCTCATTGTAAGGTGCCCTGAGCTTTCATGGGAGGGAGGGCATCCCTAAGTACCCATATTATTATCGTTATATCTTATAGGGCACTTTGGAAGAAAAGACTCAAGCTTTAACTGTACTTTAGCATGTAAAGGTATGGTACATGTGAACACTGGTCGACTGCAGTTGATGTGGACACTTTTTATTTCTTGCATGTACTTATCAAACATTTCTGTTTTAAAGTCACATGCTCTGTACTTGAACTAAAAACAGTACATGTGTCTTTTTCTTAAACATTATTTAGAGTCATGAGTCTGCTGTTTAAGTGTAGAGGACAATCCTTGTAGAAAAACCCAACCACCGAATAATGTCCAGGTATTTAGTAGGGTGAATACATTAATGGTTTTTCCTTTTATGTGTGTGTCGATGTGATCATAATAAAAGTACATTGAAGCTATTTTCACACATGCAAAAAAAAACATTAAAAACTCCCTCCCCCACTGATTAAAAAAAAAAAAATGTCCGCACTGACTGCAACTGACCCACAGAACTACTTGCGCAGCATGATTTTCCTTGTGAGTGATTGAAATATATTTTATGACTAAAACCTGAGTGATTTATGGCACAGGTGTTTTCAAAATGTACACTAGGACAGGTCATCTGTATGTGACTGCAATAAGAACATGTGCTTTATGTAGTCAGGAGTACTTGGTGCTGATTGCATTGTTTTGGGCATGGAAACATAAACAAGAGTCATAATATTGTAACCTGTAATCCAGCATTACAACAACCCCACCCAAGTCTTGTTACAGTGCGTGGATATGGCTGTCTTTGATTATACCAATGTAAGGTCACAATTGTTTTGTGTGAGTTACCTGCTACCGGCACCATACACAAGCTGGTGTAAGATTATACATGTACTGGAAAATGCAGCGTTAACAGACACACATTTTCTTGGCTGGCACATCCATTAAGATGCATACCAGAATGCCTATCGTGCTATGAAATGTTGAGTGTGTCCACTAACGCTGCAGGAAGTGGCGTTTATTACACCAGTACACTTTAGAAATTTCATTGCATGTATTTTTTAACCTTGGTGACAGAAAAAGTGCATGTGTACACATGTATTCTCTCTTTACGCTGGGCTAAACGGACTATAACAGACTTTGTTAGGAAATACTACATTAATTTCGTCTGTGGGTATGCTCAAATATTTTGCATGTGGAAGTTTGGTTTTGCTTTTACATTTTATTGTGCAGATATACATGACTTGTAGATCTACACAAGGTTGATGAATCTGAGTTTACTTCAGGTAGTTGTGTTTAACCTGAAGACAGATTAATTCCAGGGTTGCTTTCACTGGTTTTGTTATACGGAGAGAAAACTGGTACATGTTCATCAGACTAGCGGAAGTCGGCTTTCTGTCTTGTTTAGTTCATATCCAAGTCTACCTGTTGATGCACCATACTTCATCTTGCCATTCTTTTCCTTTCTTTCAGTTTTTGCGGTTTATTTGACAGACGTAGCTTAATAGTTTTCAAACACCGTTTTGTTAGAAATGGATAATTTATGTTGTGATGCTGCAAAATGTTGAAGCTCCAACCAACCAACACACACACACACACACACACACACACACACACACACACACACACACACACACACACAGTGAAACATTGAAATTATGAGTTTGTTTGCATTATATGTTTTAGCCCACTGACCCTCTTGATGTGCATGACTGTTATTTTGAAGTCCAAATGTGTGGCAGGCATGTTCCATACAACGCAGATACTGCTGTTTTTCACGTAGCTGAATGAAGGCTCGCCTGTTTCGAAAGAGGCTTGCTTGATGGACAGGGAACAAATGATGGTGCTTGTACATTGTACTTTCAGTTTGTTCTTGACTGTGTTGGCACAGTGAAAATAATTGCAGTAAGGAATAGCTTATAAATGGCTAAGAATCACACACACACACACACACACACACACACACACACACACACACACACACACACACACACACACACACAGAGTGAGCCCGACTCACATGCAAACCCTTGACTGAGTACTCTCACAAAATGCCCTCAACCTTCCCTCTCTTTTCTCCTTCCTGAACCAATATTGCCCCCCCCCCCCCCCCCAAAAAAAAAAAAAGAAAAAAAAAAAAGAAAAGAAAAAAAGGCAGCCATGACAGGGTGCATTGCAAAATACACTACAAGGACAAAGTGCTCTTACTTGAAATACAAATACTTGATTTTTTGTTTGTTTGTATGAATGAACACCGCGCATTACTATTTCACCGTGTGAAGTGTATCTGTGATCCTGTTTTACTAATTTTGTAATAAAAAAAAAAAGAAAATCTGTTACACGAGCCACTGCGTTTGTTGTTTTCAAGATTTTTCACATGAATCTGGACACATGTGGAGAGCAGCTTTTTGCTGTGACACTAGGGTGTATGCAGGAGAGGAGAAAATGTGTTGAGTAGCACTTTCACCTTTCACAGGCTGGGGAAATTTTTTCAGTCATTTGGCAGTTTTCTGCCAAATTCCCTATTCTTGCAACCAAAAAATCTTAAGTTTAAGCCAAAGAAAAGGAAGGGGGAAAAAGATCGCACAGTCAGGCATGGATACATGTAATGTGAGCACCATGGCAGTATTTTACTGACTTTCGGGTGCTAGAAGAGGCTACTGAATGCCTTCAAAAATGTTAAATACATATTGTTTTCTTAAGTGGGCTATAAGCCTACTGTCCCCGTGGTCCCCCAGCAGGTCGCCTCTGCACCCAGGTCTGGGTTTCAGTCTTTTTTTCCCCCCCTCAGCAATTCCCCAGCCTGCGTTACCTTTCCACAAGGAAGAGTGAGTTGAAAGGGACTAAAGTTCATTCACAGATATTTACTACCTTTGCACCTACCTGACAAATCTGTAAATCAACGGGATCATGTCCGAGTGAATTTTTTTGGCCTGAGTGTGGTGTGCCAAGATTTAACTTTTTCACGGCCATGCACTCACTGTTTGTGCAGATCCCTTAATAATAATAATAATGAATACAGTTTATATAGCGCCTATCTGTTTTCTACGAAACACTCTTCGCGCTCACACACACACTGAGTGCTGATAAAACAGTGGTCGGACTACAGCTCGAAAGCTTGCCTAAAGCGGCAGGTCTTCAAATGGGCTTTAAATTGAGTCAGCGTGGGAAGGTCCCTAATGGTGACAGGTAACAGTTGACACAGTTGCCAACCACACACCTAGACCCCAGGCGCTGATGCGGGAGGACGCTGTTACCAAGCACCCACAACCCACGTTATCCGTTATCTCCGCTCTCACTCTGGCCGCTAGGCCCAATTTTTCCTATCAATTTTTTTTTCTCCTTGAAACTATACCAAACACGATTAGGAAACATCCGAGGAAGACATCTTTGAGAACAATCGAAAAATTGCTAAAAATCGCCCGGTTGGCAAGGGTTGTGCACGCACACAGTGCCTTGGTCACACGGGGCCCGGAATTCCACGGCGCGCGGCCAAGTGAGGTCGGCAATGGGTTAGTAAGCGAACATAGAATAATAATCAGAAGTGCTGAAAAGATTTTCAGCAATGGAGGAAATGGGCAGCGCTTAAGAATGGACACTAAACTGTCATATACATAATGATACTGATGACGCACGTTTACCTTTGCTTTTCATCTGTGCTCTAAATCTGCAGAAACAAAAAGCACCGTCATGCTGCGGCAGCCCGAAACTTAAGTCCAGGTGATGATGATGCAGTTGAAAAACGACATGAATACATTACAGCTCTCGACGTAGCTACTGTCGGAACGGGAAAAGCCAGTGAATTTATTTTATGACAGATATCGCACCTAGGTCCGGGTGAATTTACATGGTCACGCCGGGTTTAATAAAGACAAAAATAAATCTTACTTTGACATTATCATCATTACACGTTACAACCCTTTGTCGATCGCGACAATATAGTTGTTCACACCCGTTTTTTTTTTTATTTTTAGTTCTCCATTGACGGTTAGAGGTCACCACCACACACACACACACACACACACACACACACACACACACACACACACACACACGCGCGCGCGCGCGCGCGCGTCCCTACACTCCCCCCCCCCCACACACCCTTTTCAGGTCATAGACGACGGATACTTTGTACCACCAGAGATGAGATTTCTTTTATGCTGCCCTCAATTCTTGGCGGAAATTTCATGCACCGGCGACAATGCACGAGGCGTGACGGTATCCTGTTTGTATTCTGCACGCAGAACAACGGGAGGCTTTTACATTATTCTTTGAAATTTACATCAGTCACTGTTACGGTAATAAAGAACTCAAAATACAATAACCTGTAAATAGGACTGTTTGATCGAAATCCGCTATTGACGTAAGAGTCGAAACGTCTGTCATATCATGACATGGTGATGGCAGTCTGCGGATTAGTTTGGATTTTTTTTTTGTAGGGCGGGGGAAGGGCGTGTGTGTGTGTGTGTGTGTGTGTGTGCGTGCGTGCGTGCGTGCGTGCGTGCGTGCGTGCGTACGTGCGTGTGTGTGTGTGTGTGTGTGTGTGTGAAATACTCTTGTAGTGAGGCCTTCATGGTGTAGATATCCCCTCTGTGTGTGTGTGTGTGTGTGTGTGTGTGTGTGTGTGTGTGTGTGTGTGTGTGTGTGTGTGTGTGTGTGTGCGTGCGTGCGTGTGTGTGTGTGTGTGTGTGTGTGTGTGTGTGTGTGTGTGTGTGTGTGTGTGTGTGTGTGTGTGTGTGTGTGTGAGTGAATGTTATGTTCAAACGTTTTGTTGCTTGAGACGTCTGCGTATGAAGCTGCGTGCACGCAACAGCTGTACTTCATCCATTTTATTCCACTCAGTGTCACCTTAGGGAACTATGCCGGATACAATGAATGTAAAGTCCTTAAAAAAAAAAAAAAGTGTTGTCCTTGCCGGTTCCTGTCGTAGTTTACTTATTCATCTTTCCGTCTCTCCCAGTTTTACGACCACACAAAACCCATGCCGAATTTGACGTCAGCAAAGAAACATCCCCTTTTAATCGTCGTTGTCAGCTTTAAAAGGTCACGATGCCTTGTTTTTTTTTGTTGCCTGTCGCGGACAACTTTCACTGACCAACCTGACCATAAAAGTTTAATTTCACTCATTGCGAATGCTTCCGCCTGACAAGCAAGGTATTTAATCGTCACGGGAGTTGTTTGTGGACAGATCTCGCTCCTCCATCGGCTGCAACGTGCAACGGGCAACGGGCTCAGGGAGGACAACTGATCATCTGGTTTCTCTGTCTGCTTTGTACAACTCAGAATGGTGAGCTGACTATGAACATGAACAAATCAGTTTTTGTTGTTGTAAATTTTCCGTTGATGGATCAAAATTAATTACGCTACTGATTTAAAAAAAAGTAACCACCCCCCCCCAAAAAAAAAACAAACAAACAAAAAAAAACCTTGTTGTTTGTAGTAACTGATTAAGTTAAGGGGATCCTTGCGAACTATGATTTTCACCTGACTTATTTTAGCAGTTGTAGTTACTTCAATGTGTCTGCGATCGTGATCTTCACTGTGTTTAGCAAATGCATTTTAACTATCATAAACCCTGTGGAATCACACTCCCCCCTCCCCCTGGAATTTGCTGTTTTTGAAAAAAAAGTATAAGTGCACTAAATTATGAGTTTTTGTTTGTGAATAAACAATATGAAGGTAACTGTTTGAAGCTGTTTCATCATTATTCGTGGGCTCTAACTAAAGCAGCCGAAATAAGTGACTTTTTCGAAATTATTTTTTCGTTTACCGTTTCGTTCGTGCAGTTCAAGCCAATAAATTGAACAATAGATGTCTCCTGCTTTAAGAAGCGTGACGTAAGATACATTCTTTACGTCCAATATTTGGGTGTCCAAACACTTTTTAAAAACTCATTTATTTATTTATTTATTTATTTATTTATTCACCTGTTATTTGAATTTGCAGGTGAACTGAATTTGAATTGACAATATGTCTCTTGAATAATTAAACAATATTTATTTATTGATTTAAGAGACGCATTGTTAATTTAATTCAATTCACCTTCAAATTCAAATAAAATGTAAACGAAATTCAAATCAGCTGAATAATTCGAATCTAATATTCAGTTCGATTGAATTATTCAGTTAGGTTATTCAGTTCAGGGCTATTCAGTTCGATTCGAATTATTCCAGTCGACTAAAGGCAATGCACGGCCATTGCAGCCTGTGTAGGTTGTCTCTGTTATAAGCTGCACAAGACAAATTCTGCACGGACCAGTAAATGAATTGGATTTGAACTGAATTGAATTGAGAATTGAATGGAATTGAATTAGGGTGTACTTTTCAGTTACTGAATCTAGTGAGTGATTAAAATTTTTAAAAAAATTCATTACTCACTTTTTTTTTTTTTGGGACAGTGGACACTACTAGCAGCTGTTGTGGCCGTTTTGGCCGTGGGCGCGAAGGCTGGTGATGGCTGCTACAAATACTACGACCACGCTTCCAAGTACAATCTGGACTACATCGCAAACTCCTATCCATGGTACATAACATGAAACACACGTCTGTCTTCTCTCTTTTCTTCTTCTTCTTTGTCTACGAAGGATTGAGACAGTGATTTGGCATGGAAGAAAAAAAAAAAAGAAAAAAGAAAAAAAAAGACCTTGTCACTATTTTCTCTTCGGGGAGCCGGGATAGCAGAATGGTAGAGTGTTGAACTTTCAGTCCTCTGGTCGTGAGTTCGAATCCCGGCCGGGGCCAAATATTTGTGCTGACCTTTTTCTCGTTGATATCACCCGTACGTGGTGGAAAAAGACGTTGGACTCATAAACACCCACCGTCGGGGAGGTGTAGGGGGTGGTGGTGAGCCTGCTACGATAGGTGATCTACGTTGTTGTTAACGCTACAATGACTGACTATAAATCTGTTTTCTATCTGCCTAACCCGGTTAAAAAAAGGTTTTGGTTAGGTTGGTTTGAACAGACATTATTGCCCGTGTCAAAATGAATTAAACTGCGTTTCATGGCGTACAACAGCTAAGCTTATGACAATGTTTTGATTAGACTGCAGGGCCCACATGTAAAACTCGAGGCTAATTTAACCCACGGCTACAGGCCTAACCCAGACTAGGACAAAAGAAACAAAACAAAAATAATAATAAAAAATTAAATTTTAAAAAAAGGAAGCGAAGAAAGGAAGGAAAAAAATCTTTCTGTAACGGTCTAGGCACCATGGTGGAATAGGCCCGCTTCCAGGGGAAAAAAAAAACAACAAAACAATTCCAGAAAATTTAATCCTGGAGCTAGTTTAGTTCGAGGTTAGACTTTAACCCGTGGCTAAAATCCTAACCTCGACTTTTACACAGTTCGAAATTGCATTTAGATGAGACAGGTGCTAAATAACGCAGAACCTTGCCGGCTGGCCGGTTCGCGCACTGTGCACACTTCGTTCGAAAAGTAATCCACCGACGATCACTAAACCTAGCTGTGGGTTGCCACTGACTGGCGAACGTCAGGTGCAACTATGTCGTGCTTGTCTGGTCTAGACAGATTTTTAGTACACAAGGTGAGGTGGGCAGGGATCATCCTGCTGGTTTTACAACATTTTATATTAATTTTATGCGTTCTTCAGTTTGTCATAAGCGCATTCATGACTGCTTGAGACAGCTGTGTACGAGTCGTTAGGTCATGCAGATCTTGTTTGGGCACTCGTGTGTTGATAGGCGTAGACCTTAGTAGGCTTCAGCAGGTCATAAAACATCGTTAAACAACTCTGAACTTAGAGCAAAAGGTCAATGGACGAGAGAGAGACTGAGAGAGAGAGAGAGAGAGAGAGAGAGAGAGAAATGACCAGTGACAAATGTTTTATTTTGTTCAGGCTTTTCGGCCCAGAGAGAGAGAGAGAGAGAGAGAGAGAGAGCTTGCAACAAGACCTTGACGCATACAATTTTCAATATCCAAATGCTGCAGCTGGGTTTTATTGGGGTTTTTTGTCTTGTTTTGTGATCGTGCGGGTGTTTAACATAAACACATTTGCGAAGTGCCTAGGCCTTATCACGATATTTCAGTTCTAAGACTATAATGCTGCAGTTGGCCATGGCTTTCTTCACCCAAGGCTCACAAAGCTATAAACATATAACGCCGCATTCATGATAAAATAAATGCACACCCGTAAAGCAAATGGAGCGTATAGGCTTTACATAAATGATCACATAATTTCTTCTTTTCTTTGCATTTTTATTTTAGTCCCCCCCCGCTTCACCCTGAAGCCCATGATGCGGAAATATTGTTTTAATATTATCATCTAATTGTCTGTCTAGTGTTTCTGTCTACCTATCCGTGTATCTGTTCACACTTCTGTCTGTCCGCGTGTCTGTACGTCAATACGTCTGTGGGGGTGCCGGGACAGCCGAATGGTAGAGCGTTGGACTCTCAATGCTCGGGTCGTGAGTTCGAATCCCTGCTGAGGCCAAATATTTGTGCTGGCCTTTTTCTCGTTGCCCCGTCTTTGATATCACCCTTGCATGGTGGAAAAGGACGTTAAACTCCCAAATACCCACCCATCCACCCGCCCACCCACACGTCTGTGTGTACGTCTGTGACGCTAGTCTTGAGGTTGACTGCCTTGCCGGCCATCACTAAACGATTTATTTTCTCGTGTTACCGTCAACAGGGATGAAGTGAACCAAGCGATGAACAAGAACCCTCAACTCAGCCAGGTGCTCGCCACAGGAACCCGGTGAGTCTTCTTCGTGAATAGCACGCCGGCATGTCAACAGGGTTTTTCCAAAACCAAAGTATGGGATGATGATATTCCATGACATTCAGTTCAATTACACTTTCATACACACTGCACCCCATTGCAGAGTTATTAGCTGGACGGGGGGGGGGGGGGGGGGGGAGGGGGGGGGGGGGGGGGGGGGGGGGGGGGGGGGGGGGGGGGGGGGGGGGGGGAAGAAGGAAGGGGAAAAGAGAAACTAGTTTTACTACTATCGGGGATGGAGGCCTACGCAGTAAAGGTAATTCCATACAGATTTCGGGGAGGCGCGCGTAAAAGAGCTGGTAGAGGGTGGGGTTGTGAGTTCGATCCTCAGCTGGGAGCCACAATTTGCGCTGGCATTTTTGGTTCGTAGCCCCGTTTTTGATATCACCCTACCGTAGTGGAACAGGACGTAAAACTCCCAACCAACCAACCAACCTACCATACACATTTCAAAGATAATATTGTTGCCATGATCTGTGTGACAGGGTGCCCACATCCCGCCCTCCCGGTTCCCATTACTACACGCCGGTGTCTGTGGTGTGTCCCGCTAACCGCTACATGCTCAAGGCCTTCCAGGTGGATGGCAAGCAATGCTACGTTGTCAAGCCGGAAGTCCAGCAAGTCCGATACGCCAAGTGCAGGTATGTGTACGTATAGTCTAACCCCGATGACTCAGTGGACCTCTCATTCTAGAAGTAGAAACTAGCCTCGCATACTGCGGCTGTAGTCAGGCCAAGCCGACCAAAAACGCCATTGTTCTGTTAGCACGTGCTAAGACCGATCTCTCCAGACGCAGAATCAACATTATGTCATGCAACATTGGCTTGGCTCTTGTGATCGGCTTCTGTTCTGATTTTCAGGTTGTGTTTGTAAAACTCGTATCTTTTGCAACATCAGGTCACCGCCAAATTGTAAAAGAGCCCAAGTGCTTATCAAATCCAGTGGCGTTTAGGCCGTTTCACCGAAAAAAACAACACGAAGAGGCGTGCCCGTGCTTCAAGTCGACCTCTCTAAAAACACATGTAGAATAAACATGCTGATAATCTACTAATTATACTAATGTATACGAACACACTACTACTGCTACTACTACTATTACTACGACTACCACTGCTAAGACTACTAGTACTACGACTAAAGTCCTGTCGTAGGTGGTCTTAGGCGTCTTGCAGCGGCTATCGATGCCTCCTAAGCAACTGTTTCACTGTTCTGAGCTAGATTCGTTTTACCATCCAACAATGACATGGCATGGCGCAACCTTTATTATTATTATTATTAAACCAGCATATTTGTTTCTCTTCTAGCGACAAATACAACCGGGACTGCCACTACTGCAGTTACTCTCAGGGCGGAATCAGCAAGTGCGAGGAAGAGTACGAGTGGCAGCAGGTGTGGGCTTACTGCAAGCCCCTCATCGTCCACCCACAGCCCAAGCCCTACGTGCCGCAGCCCAAACCATACGTCCCTCGCCCCAGGCCCTACGTCCCCAAACCCTACGTCCCACAGCCCAGGCCTCACGTCCCTCAGCCCAAACCTTACCACAAGCCCAACCCTGCTCCTTACTACCCCCCTCAGAAGCCCGTCGTTCAAAACCCGAAGCCCGTCTACGACACTGGGAAGATCTTCGCCAGGAAGACAACCCAGTACGACCCCTGGAGGCCTCAGCAGACTGCCTACTCTGGCCGATACAAGCGCGGTGTCACTTACAACCTTGGCAAAGTGGAGCAGATCTCTCTCTACCTACCTTACCAATGCAGCTGCAAGAATTTCAAGTGTTAATCAGCCTTACGACACTGTCCAGTGTACCTGTATATGTAAGACCTACGATGTAAAATTTCGACATCACTTTCTATGGCTAATCGATATTTATTTACATTTCGTTATAAGTACTTATGCTCGCCCGATGTTTGGCGGGAATCAAAAAGTTTCATAGAGTCAACGGGCTTAAAGCTATTTGAGATCAAAATGAAACTAGTCCGACTTGACCAAGTTGGCCTGTTTAGCATAATCCAGTCATGACTGATCAAACGTAACGTTCAACCAACGAAAGGGTATCTGCATACTGAGGCATATCCTTTCCCACTTAGCAGTGTTCCAGCGAAAACATGTTTTGAAAAAGCATTGTCAAAGTGTATGTCAATATTCCACATAAGATAGTATAGAAATCAACCCTGTTTTAAAACCAAACGGGTTAGAGATAGCTTACTACCCACTGGTCGAAATCTTTCACACAAAGGACGGAAGTCATAACTTCAAGAATATTTGTTGCTGCATCGCCTACAATATGATGAAATTTATTTATTTCAATCCTAATCTTTCACGAGATAATCTACAACATGTCGTCTATTCCTTGATGATTCTGTTTTGTACCTTTCTAAATAAAAGTGGCATACAAAATACGTGTGGCTTGGCAGTCATGTGAAAAAAGGAACGACAAAACACAAATGTCTAACAAAAACAACGGCTAGCAACAGCGATTTTTCGGATACTACAGACACATACAAACCAGCAAACGCATTCGCGCGCGCGCACGCACACACACACACACACACACACACACACACACACACACACACACACACACACACACCACCACCACCACCACCACCACCACCACCACCTCAAACAACAACAGCAATGAAAACAACAAAAGCAAGAGCGACCCTGTCAAATCAAATAGACAGACAACTCCGGTACGAAAACTCATTTAATTTCACCCAAATGCAGCCATTCGGTTTGATTCATACATCGTAAAAAAAAAAACCCAAAACAAACTCGATTTTCAAGAAGGCACTTGATACAATAGATGTAAAATGTTAAAGCTGTATGGAAAACCTTGTTACTGTAAACGTGTTCTGAAGTAGGATTAGAAAATACACAACGACCACCGTTCTTGTCTCAAAGTAAAAGCTATACTCTCACCAGGAACATGTGTAAGCAACCATACTTGCCTACCGCGATGACTGTTGTTCATTGTTTCGCCATATTTTGGGCGGCGGCAAAACAGCAAAAAGGGTCAAACAAAAGTTCCCGATGAAACAGGCCATCGCAAAATGTACGAGTATTGCCAGGATTAAAATCACTCAGTATCGCAAATACGCTGCGCTCTCTCTCCCCCCCCCCCCCCCACACACACAACACACACAAACACATACACTTTCCGCTACACCTCCCTAAAAACAAGACAATGAAAATGAAAGACTCCAAAATGAGTTCGTCCTTACGACCTGTCAGCACTGTGATTATCACAAGGTTCAGCCGCGCTGTAGTCAATGGGCAGATTACTCTGTACTACAAACAATTCTTCGCCAGACACAGTTCGGGACTTGGGACAGGGAAGAACAGTGGGGCAGAAAAAGGCAGTTCAGCCTGTTCACCACTGGCAAGTGGGAGGGGTTTCTCGTAAAAATACAATGTACTAGAAAACAACACGGGTAACAGTATAAATAATAATAAGTGGTAGCAGTGACATTTAGATATGCTCTCCCTGACTGCACATAGGCAAGGTAAGTTTGGCTGTTGTTGTCTGATTGTGTCCCATTTTTATATGCCTTTACACCACTCGCCAGTGCAAATTTTCTGTGAGTTAACTACGAGCGCTTTGCGTCCGAAAATAGTAAGGAAACAGAGCGAAAGTGTGGTTATGACTTTCCGTAACACACTACAGTCACGTCATCAGTCAAAGACGCGCAGAAATTGCGTCATTTTAAACATTTGGAACTCAAACGTCACGACCGGTGCATAGCTATTTTGTTCACTTTTATGGGTGAAATTTTATGTTGCTTGGATCACGTAAAAAATGATCGCACAGAAAATTCTCTGCGAAGTATTTGCGAGTGCACTTTTGAATGTCTGTACATTAGCACATGCTTTGAATGATATTCTTCTTAACATCAAGCAATTTCAACTGCCCTACGCCGGCATCATTTCTTCACAAGTCAGTGCACAGCATTTGAGAGGGTACAAAGTCACTAGTCACCCGATCGGAAAAATAAAATGTCGCAGAAAATGTATGCGACTAGAGCAGTAGAGGTAAGAGTCTGAATGCTCGTGGTATAAACAGCTTACATGATTCATTCTTGTGATTTACCACGAAAGAAACCATTTGAAGTTTCAAGTTTTGCAGTAGCTAACGAGCCTCCGGCGAGGTAGCTACTTAAAAAAATTGAAACATCTCGTGGTTTCTTTCGTGGTAAACCACAAGAACTAATCAAGTAAGCTCTACTTATCTATCACAAATGTGGTAAATAAACTTCTTCAAAACAATTTTGTTGGTCAGTGATTCTCATACACAGTAACACAAAACTTTTTTTCAGCTTTATCAATTTCGCCGTTGTTCTTGCAGTGATTGCAGTGTGTCCCGCACTGCACATAAACCTTTTAACAACCTCGACGGAGCAGTCAAAACAATGTTGTAAACCAATTCCTATGGTCAATGTTTTTCATACGCAGTAACAAAACTTTTTCAGTTTGAAATTATCAATACAGTCTGACTGTTTCCCGTACTCGTTGATCCTACTAACGTCCCCGGCTAGCGCGATCTCGTCGAAAGTTTCGTCATATCTGACGGTCCCTTCAAACAAGGCCCCGCCCGGCTCAGTCCGTAAAGTTAGCTGGTAGATCACCATGGGGTCTGAACGATTCCCGTAACGAACTGTTCTGTTGATGACGTCGTGCAGACTCTCCTCGAACCTCAATACGTTGTCATTGGCAACCAGCTGCTCTGCTTCCAACACAGCCTGCAGCCGAAGTTTCGCACACAGATCGAGATGGTCCATGAGGTAGTAGTTGATCGTGTCAACAAGTTCTTTAGCAGTTCGACGCACTATACTGCTCGACACAGACAAACGTTTTTTTGCATACACATACACCAGTGCGGAAGAATGTGAGCGTGTGAGCAACTTCTTTCTTCTGGAATTTCTCTGAACAAGCTAATACCGCGGTCTGTTACGGAGGCCTTTCGAACACGCCCGTCGAAGTAAAGAATATCTTTTAAAGTTTCAAACACGTCGAAAGGCGTTGTAAGTCTTTTTGAGTTGATGCGTATATTTTCATGAATTTCTGGGTACCTGAACCGAAACCACTCCGGGAAAACGAGAAACAAGAACGGTAACCTCTCCTCTGCCTTCCCCACGTAAGTGTTTCGCATTTCTCCGAATCTGTTTCCATGGTCACTGTAGTAAATTAACACGGTGTTATTTAAATGACCTTCGGCCTTGAACTTCCTCAGGAAGTTCACGTGAGGTTCGTCGGCCGCGCCAGCGTCGTTCACATGGTCGTGTGTCAGACGTGTGACGAAGGTAAATCCGAAATGCGGCTTGTCGCGAAACTGCCGGGAAAAGTCAGTGACGTAATTGAGAAGCATGTCAGTCTCTAGCATGTCTGCGACGCAGTGATGCTTGTGGTTCCAGACGCTGGTGTGTCTCTCCATGGCCAGTGCCAGCGCTCGGTTGTAGTAATCTGCCGGAGCTTTGTGAAAACCTTCCTTTTGGTAGACAAAGATAGCAATTTTCGGCGCGTCCTCAGCGTAAAGAGTCCTGTAGCCGGCCTGGGAAAAATTCTTCCAGATGAACGTAAAATTGTCGAAGGGCGTCTTCACCATGGACTCGTCCCAGGGGAGTTCTTCCACGAACCTGCCCGTCATCATGGGCACGATGTTGACGAAGGTGTTGTCCGCCACCTTGTTGTATCCCAACATCTCCACGGCGTTCAGCTCGTTCAGAAGAAACTCACGCGTCCTTGGCATCTGTCTCATGAAGTTCAGCCGGGATACGGAGTCGACACCTACCATCTGAACATTCAGGATCTCCCTCGGGTTGTTCCTACGTAGGTGCTTTTTGAGTCGCTGGTGGCATCGTCTTTCCAGGTCTTCCTTGGGGAGAATGAAGGCGTGGAATGTAGTGGAGATGACGCCTTCTGACATGCTGTAGCAGTAGATTCTCATGAACTCGTCCTGCACTTCGATGTCGTGGTCAAAACTCTCGCCGAGTTCCCCGTACGCGAAAGCGAAGTCCGAGTCGAGCATTTCTCTGGTGATGGTCTGGTAACGGCAATACTTGAAGTCACCGTGCAGCTCCTCCTCGATCCGAGTCCTGTTTATCCTCAGTATAGTGCCATCCACATACGTCACCGAACGCCTGCCTAGGCAGCTGATCTTCCCTCGCTTCCTCACGGCGTCTGCGATGGAGGGATCGAAAGGATCCAGATCCGGGATCTTGCAAGCGGAGGTGTCCACTAGAAATCCTCGAGACATGAAGATGTCGACAGATCCGACGAATCGGTGGTCTCGAGAGAAGAAGTAGACGAGATGCAGAACGCACATGGAAGCGACGAGACTTGTAGAGGCAAAGAAGCCGATGTAGAAAATCCGCCTCAAGCGGAACATGGTGGTAACGGAATGTTGACACCTGTAACACAGTGAAACAGGAGTTACATGTACGCATATACAAATTATGCGCTATTCGATTAAGGCTAACCTCATTCATTCAATTCAAAATACAGTTACTTCAGTGGTTGGCTAGTCGGAGTCCCCCGGCCGCCACATGTCTGTTTTTAGACTCGGGGAGCCGGGATAGCCGAATAGTGGAGCGCTGGACTTTCAGTGCTCGAGTTGTGAGTTCGAATCCCTGCTGGAGCCAAATGTTTGTGCTGGCCTTTTCCTCGTTGCCCCGTCAGTCTTTAATATCACCCACACGTGGTGGAAAAGGACGTGAAACTCCCAAACACCCACCAACCTCTACCCTGTTTTTAGACTCAGCATGTTGTACAGTTAGTGGACAGCATACACTTGGTGACTTTTAAAATTAATGCTCGATAAAAAAAAAAAAATCCTCTGTGCGAGACTGTCTTGAGGCAGCTTGAACTGGGGATAGTGCACATTTTGTAAGGAAGGCCCTTTTGAGGGAACTCTTCTGGCAGAATAGTCAAATGCATAATCATTCAAAGAATATACTCATATAGCTTCAGGCAAAATTCTAATTGTCGTTACAAGTCATTTATTTAGGGCTTAACGCCGCGCAAGCAACAAAGACTAATTCGCGACTAAGCAAAGTCTGCCTCTGCCGGGTCGTTAAAAGGATTAAAGGCTATTCCGTAAAACAAGATGTAAATTATATAGATAAAAAAAATCTGGTTTAAATAATAGCTGAGATGATCAAGGATTGCACCTGCTTTATGTTTCCGAAGCAAACACAATCAGTAATCGGAAACCACTCATAATAAATGTGAAAACACGTGGTACCGTACATGCTCGAGTCGATTATCACTTTGCTGTATAGGGCGCTACGGGACATTGCAGTGAACATACATCACCATAATTATTGCGAGAAGTCTTCTGATCGCGCTCTGCCTACCAGCAGCGAGAGGGTCGATCACGATAGCTCAGAGGAAACTTTAGCCCACTCACACAACCCATAGAAAAAAACAAAAAAAGAAAAAATAAGTATGGTTTCCCATGTGAAAAGGTGTTTACAGACGGCCTCAAAGAAGCCGACGTATGTATTAACACAGTGTCGCTTGTGAATGGTGCGCGTGTTCCCTCGAAATAGTCTATTTCGGTGATTAGTAGAGCTGTTAATGCAACACAAAGCTGTTTACACTTTGCGTGAGCGGTTGAACATTCAAATTCTAAGATTGAGCCGGTTGGTATTGCCGACAAGACTCTCGCTTAGTGTGTCATCAGCGTCTTTGTGTACCTTTCGCCTGGCTCAGTGCCAGCATTTGAGATGCTGTCACTATGCAGGCGTCTACGTTGTTTGACTCTAGACACCACCAGAACAGCTCAGAACAATCTGTGAGCATACAAAATCTTTTTTTTTTTTTTTTTTTTTTGCTGCCCCAACTCTTTGTTAGCTCCAGTGGTGTTCCTCACAGGTCATGGGTGGAACCCATGGAGGACTCAGAAGCTGGGACAATTTTTATTATGCATGATGATGGAGATGAGGATGATAGTAAGATGATGCTATGGAGGTCCATGCGGTTTGGGACTGCGGGACAGGGCCGCATTCCACGCTTCCTCTCATAAATATCCCGGCATTAACCAGGCCCGGGAACTACGGCACCTGCGGTGCCGGTCGTGTAATCATCCACATCATAAGACGTGTCATACAAAGGGAAGCACCCCCAAAGTCGCACCCGTGAAGTGGGTGAAGTTCGGCTGTGTGGCAACAGCCTCCCCATTGGGCCCATAGCACACCCGCTCTGGGTAGGAGCCGACCTAGGTATGAAAAATCCCGCTTGCCTCGGCTGGGATTCGAACCCGGGTCTCCCGGTCCATGATCCGAAGTGCTAACCAATACACTACGGGGGCCGGTGAGCATACAAAATCTTAAATATTGAGCCTTTGACCAATGGTAGGACCGTAAAAAAAATGTCTTTCGCCCATGGTAAGCCGAGCTCTTCCTTGAGACACAACGCTTTTCGGTGTTCGAAAATAGGGGGGGGGGGGGGGGGGTGGGGATTCATCCCGGCGATATCGGAGTGTAGTTGTCCATGTGACGAGGCATTTAGCCAAGGATCAAAACAACAACAACAACAACATCATCGTCCAATGTTGTGAACTTGTCGAAAAACGCCGTTATCGAGATCGTCACGCATCGGTCGATTCATGCAGCGAGGTAGTCACGACATATACACGCTCCCGGAGAGTATGTCAGCGTTGGTTTAATGCGACAATGGGTGGGGCACGCTTTATTGCTTTTACAGTCACGTATTCATGATATGTATACTTGTAATGCACACGTGTCGAAGCCATTATGTGTTTGTTACCGCACAACTTTCTCCGCCCATCCCCCCCCCCCCCTCTTTCCTCCTCCCCCCCCACCCCTTTTCTCCCGATGTCACGAGTATTACAGCTTTCATTTTCATCGTCATTACCGTTCAGTTTCAAATTTTTTATTTAATTTTTCTCGCTGTTTCAAACGAAAACACACATTAAAAAATACGGCCACCGATTTTGCCGTATCACAATTACTTCCGAAACACGCCGTTTTTCTCTGACCGTACTCTCTCTCTCTCTCACACACACACACACACACACTCATGCGCGAGCGCGCGCAGCTTGTAATAATGAGACAAAGATTTTTTATTTATTTTTTAAATTTCTACGGAACACAGGAACCTGTGTAGGAAAATGCGCTTTAAATAGCCTTGCTGAAATCGTTTTCAGCTCTCCACAATCAACAGCTGCAGACATGGAGAGAAAAAAAAAGAAGAGAAAATGACAATGCACAACTTTTATCAAACGCGCTATACAGGCAACCGTCGCATTGTTATATTAGCCTATACATAGGCAAAGGACAGCCTACCGCACGCCCATGTTATACCAGCGCTTTAAGCTCACACTAGATCGATTCTGTAACAACGGAGGCAGTGCCAGCAGCCACGCAAACGCCGGTTCTCCCACTTACAATTGTCTGCCCGAGGAAGATCACCGTCTTCTCAGTGTTGTCACAGTCTTGCCACACCTCCTTCTGGTGCTGCACTCAGGAGTAATGTTTAGTAGCAGCAGCAAACCGTGCATGCGCTAAGCTCAGTCTCGAAAACTTGGAGCAAGCTGACCGTGCCGTCTTCGTCTTACAGAGATATACAGCCTCAGCGTGTTTCCTTCATTTCTACCTGGAGATCGGCTCAGCGGCCTGACTGACGCGACAAGCTGACAGCATGACCCCTTTCACTGCGCCACCGCGGTTCCGGGGAACAGGTAGAGCAGTTAACATTTTCTTTGTCTTAAGCGCAGGGACGTACAAAGCTCCGTTTATTGTTTTGGTGCGTGGCCTGGCATTTGCACTGACACAGCGGGAAGGGGCCCGATTTAGCCAGATGATGACACAAGCTAAATTGAAAACGGTGCACTGACAAAGCCGCCGGGCGGCAGTACTGCCTTTAGTAGGTTCACTAAAATCCATAAAAGTGACTCACTCGAGTTCTTCTTGGCTGAAGATTTATACAAAATGAGTTATGACTACTGGAAATGCAAATAATTATGACTGTAGGCGGTAGCCGGTACGGCCGCTATGCTCAGGGTGGGTGGGTGGGTGGGTGTTTGGGGGTTTAACGTCCTTTTCCACCACATATGGGTGATATCAAAGACAGGGCAACGATGAAAAAGCCAGCACAAGTATTTGGCCCCAGCCGGGATACGAACTCACAACCCGAGCATTAGAAGTCCAACGCTCTACCATTCGGCCACCCCGGCTCCCCCCGCTATGCTCAGGGCGTGCTGGCGTGTGTGAAGATGTACCTTGTATCTAAGATAAACGTGCTTGTGTACTAAGGCAGTAAGTAACATGCAAAACACTGGAAAAAGGAGCTGCATGCGAATTTGCATGAGCAGGCAAGTGTGTGACGGCTTGCACCACTTATTATGATATGGTGCTCTGAGTACCAAACAGACAAATTTCAGTTGCTGACGGGCAATACATTATTAATAGTGGCTAACTAGGTTATTTTCCTAGGT
This sequence comes from Batillaria attramentaria, assembly GCA_018292915.2. Classification (NCBI taxonomy): domain Eukaryota; kingdom Metazoa; phylum Mollusca; class Gastropoda; family Batillariidae; genus Batillaria; species Batillaria attramentaria. The sequence goes on from JACVVK020000361.1 coordinate 556,755, forward strand.
TAGTCCCGACAGCTACGTTGAACAGGCCTATAATTACCGTCTGCATGCCTTTCTCTTTTTATCATTGTACTGCTGGACGGTTAGACGGACTATCTGTCTGTGCTCTTACGAGGGGCTCAGTGTCTGTGAGGTGCACACGTGGGCACAGAGCCGGTAAGCAGGTGCGATGAGTGGTCATGCTTTGCATGTACGGCCTGCACCCTTACTGACCAGGGATACGGATGGTTGGTTGCGGGTCTAAAATCCAAGCCATATCACCACGGGTTATACCAATGAGGAACCAAAGCCAGCGCAAATATTTACTCCCACCCGGGATTCGAACACACGACCCGTCGCATTCAAGTTGAAACGGTCCAACGCTCTCAGTGCCACTGAACTCGAACTATACCGGGCCGGTTCCATCGAAGGAGATGGTATATCGGGTTAATTACCTCACATAAAATAACATGATTCAGTCCGTGACTTCTTAATTTGATTCTCCTGCTCTCGCATCCAACAGGCGCATCAGTATCGCTGCATGTATCTAGGTCACGTTCATGACTAGCCTTTCGATCCGCGAAACACAGTTCCGCGCTATGACGTAAACGCGACCGCAATTCACGTCACAGTGCGTAATTTAGTTAGTTATTTAGGGCTTAATGCCGCGCAATCACAGTGCGTAAGTTAAACCAGTAAGTGGAAGAAACGCAAATACTGAAATAGAGTTATTTCGTTAGAATGATCATATTGGACACGCGTTTGATTAGTCTACATTACCCGAATCGCGACTGAGCGCGTATGCATCTCAGAGTGCATGAGAATACTCTTACTCAGTCAGTGCAACCGCCAAGTTCAAGTAATAAATCGGGCGATACAGTTCAGGCCACAGCCCGGAAAAAAAATCACGCGCTGTGCGGTGCGCAACACGGGTTAATGACAGCATGCAGGTCACCTCAGGTTTGAGGTAGAATTTTCAGGCTGAGTCCTAAACTGGATAAAGTGACACGGAATCCACCCATACACTCTCTGGGGATGATCGTGAAATATCGATACCCCCCCCCCCCTCCAAACAACAACAACAAAACCCTGTCCGACTGAGTAAATAAAAATAATCAAAACAGCTGGTGGAAAAAAGCAAGAAATCCAATACCCCCCCCCCCCAAAAAAAAAAACAACAACAACAAAAAAACAAAAAACAACAAACAAAAAAAAAAAACCCCACAAAAACATTCTACCGATCAGCGAAACGTGATCAGATCGCTATCAGTTTTCCGATAATTATGATTACGACCGGCCGACACAACAGCTGCTGTGATGGCTGTGAAGCAGCTAAGGCAACAACATAAAACTTGACTTGTGTCAGGCCGAAACCACACCGGCACACACACACACACACACACACACACACACACACACACACACACACACACACACACACACACAAGAAAGAAAAAAAAAACTGAAAAAGAAAAAAAGAAAAAGACACGAAAAAAAAAAGAAAAAAGAAAAGAACCCGAAAAAAGGAAGAAGAAGAAGAAAAGAAAAAAAAAAAAAAGACTGAAAGAAAGAAAGAAAAGCTCCTGCGTACGTCATTCTTCCAGAGAGTGAAGAAGCAGATCTCTGTTTCACGATGGGCACTGACGCATTACTCATCGGTCTGATACCATGGGCAGTGTTCAACGCCAATCGATCTCCTTGGCAGCAAAAACGCAATTACTAACTAAACTCGCCCCTGGCTAAAAAGCAGCAGCTGAACTGAGAATACACAAGAAGGTCAGTCTTTGTTTTACAGTGTCCAGTTTCCAACAGTCATGCCTTTTGGGAGGGTGGGTGGGTGTTTGGGGGTTTAACGTCCTTTTCCACCACCTACGGGTGATATCGAAGACGGGGCAACGATGAAAAAGCCAGCACAAATATATGTCCCCAGCTTGGATACGAACTTACGACCCGAGCATTAGAAGTCCAACGCTCTACCGTTTCATGCCCCTTGGGAAGGGAGAGAAAGACAAGAAATGTGTTGGCTGGGAAACACAGTTAATCTTATGATACGCGCAGACCATTGCTAAAGGCGACAAAAACAACAATAACAACAACAACAAAACCAACAACATGGTTTATCACTTTCGCACTAAGACAAGGAGGTTCCGCTCTTTGTCGAACGACGACTTCGAAAACAAAGAACGGCATTGTTCTCAAAGTGCGAGAGTAAATTATGCCCTGCATCAGTCTGCAATATATGCAGCGTACGTGTGCACTCAGTCGCAAACACACCACCTCATCACGCTACACGCAGAGCAACACATGGCCCCAACACAGGATCTTATCGCACGTGCACAACACGCGCATGCTTCGCTCCCTCCTCCTACTTCTCCATGTTGCCACTTATCACTCCGGGCTGCCCTGGATAGCAACTCTCAAGTTACCCCCAACATGACTGCTCTTACAGCCAACACCTTCGGAACAGCTCGTTCCAAAACTAAACAAAGTAGGCCAAGACGCTTTTCTTCGCGTCGACTGTTGAACAGTAACTTTCTTTCCAACTTCAGCTTTGCACTGAATCGCCCATTGCTTCGGCCAAGGCCAATTTCCGAGACCGATATACATGGAGAAGAGCTCTTGTCTCTGCGTGAGAAATTAATGAAATATGTAGCCTTGGTTCTCACCGAAATTAATTAGAATGGTATTAGGGTAAGAATCACAGTTATCAGACTCCAGGGTCAGATAACGAAGGGTTGAAATGGCATCGTCCTACGGGTAGCCTGTAACCCCGGCCGCAACACTGAAACTTTGACAAAAATATTCTATGGGCAAAGGTGATAATAAACTACCGCCTTGGAAACCCATGAGAGCGAGTTCTTACCTCCAACTTTCTGAATTTAGCGAATGTCAAAAGTCAGCCCATCATTCTTGTGAAAACAGGCGCCGTATGTTACGGACTTGTCGGAAAGTTCCGTGCTTCTCGGGTCTGGAACTAAGTTGAAGGAAGAAGCAGGTGCAGCTCCGTTCCCCTGTGAAACTCTGTCCCACTCGGAAGTGCGTAGAGATGAACACAGTGCTCTGGTACCATGTTCACACTTGATGGTGGCATACTATACGCCGCCATAAGTAAACGGCTAGACCACAAAATAGCGCTCGGTATATGATAATTTTACAGTACATAACATTTTTCTTTTTTAACTGACATGGACATTGTGACATGTATTACTAGTATGAGTTTCAAGACCCGCTGCGGGTGGATGGGCTATCACAGCATGCTGCTCAGTTGCTGAATGTCATGTCACTGAGGCGCTCAGTGCCGGTGTAGTACGACCTTTTTTTTTTCTTTTTTTCTCTTTCTTTTTTTTGACCAGGTGCTACTATTGGTTTCAAACGGCATTGTGCTGACTCACTGGAAACTGACGTTGCCCCTTGATCCTGGGGTAATATTTCGGTACATTTCTGGCGTTACCTGTTTTCAGTTGCTGAGTGCATTCAGCCCGTTTGTGTGACGTTTTGGACCATCGGTCATGACTGACCAAGACTGTGACAAAACTGACCGTGACAAAACTGATCAGTCACTCCGCCCGCCGGCAGCCGATACTGACTTGACTACTATCATGATGCCAGGCTGATCTAGCAGTCTGCCGGTCTGGGTAAATTGAATAGTGTTCAGCTGGACTGTTCAGCTACACCAGGGCGGAGAGTCATGTGCCCCGGTAACCTGCCCACCGGAGTCCAGCGGCCCGTGGGGAGACCGGCTATAAGTCAGTTTTACCGTGACAAAAATCAGACAATCCGGCCGGCTTCCCCTTTTCTCTCGGCCTGCTCGTATAGTAACATCTGCAGGCTAAAGCACATAACTGTTGTCAACTATTGTCATTGTTTCATGAACAAATTTTCCTCTCAATTTTCACTTCCTCTTCTTTCTCCCCCTTTCTTCCTTTTCTTCTTACTATGGTCTCGATTAGTTCCTGTAGCAGACGATATTTTTATGTTCAGGACGAGTGCTCTCCCTTGGTCTCGTTCATTTCCGGGAGAGCTCGCCTTTTGTCGACAACGGTAAAGATGGCTGCCTCATGGTAGTACGATTAGGTTTAGAGACAACTTCTGAACACATTTAACTTTTTATAGGTAAGTTTTGGTTAAATTCAAACGTACATGCACCAAGAAGTGATTAAGTATTCCATGTGAGACTTCAGAGGGGTGCTTTGCGCCATTAAAGGGTGCTGGAAGGCTTTTTACGCAAATCAAAATTTGAGCAGATGTCTTTTTGCTGAATTTGGAAAACGCAATGACATCGATTATTTTCCCTCAGTAGCTTTACTTACTCGGTTCATTTTTGCTCACCATTTCCGCGGTTTGCATAGCTGCTTACAGCATTTGACTGTGTATTCATTCAAGAGAAATTTTCTTTTGTCTGCCCTCCTCACCACGCCACCATTGTTTGCCTTGGGGTTGGACAAAGAGTAAATTGTCGTAGTCTTTCCGAAACAACACTTTCAGGCTTTTCAAGACGACTTCTTGGAATGTGAAAAGCTCGTTGTGAGACCAGACGTTGAATAAGGTCTTTGAATAAGGTCTCACTGTGACAGTAGCCTGAATTCCACTGAAGGCTTGGAGTTGAATCTTGACCAGTGTGAGTTCGTCTCATTGTACGGACTGCTAACGTTCCGATAGCGTCCGGCACAATGGATCATACCTGTGAGTGCGCTTGCTCCACTGAATGTGTATCTCATGGAAATCACAAACTGTGAATTGTGGTCACCTGCTTTTTCAGCAACAATGATGGGATCTGACCATGGCCAGGAGAAAGTGTGAGCCCCTGAACACATCCCCGGCAGCAGAGCTGGACGCTAAGAGTAGCACCAGTCACCAGCACACTGAGCCTGCTGTCTGGAGAAATCACAAGGTATGACTGTTTGGGTTTGGATTACTTACAAGTGTCAACTACTGAAGTAAAGTATAAATGTGTATGATTTAGACATCCTAATTCCATTTTTGCTTGGCTACCTTATGTTTTGGAACAGTTTCGCTCTTGACAGGCGCGTAGGAAGATGCTGAGAGGAAGGGGGGCCCACTAAGTCGGGTGAGCCATACGGCCGGGGTGAAGGGGGGGGGGGGGAGGGAGGGAGATTTTCTTACATAGAGAGAGACAGAGTGTGTGTGTGTGTGTGTGTTTTGACTGCCAAGGATTGTGTCCTGCGACAGCAGAGCAGTGGTGGGCCCCCTCTCCTCTTATCAAAAGCAAGGGGGGCCCAAAGATATTCGGGCCCCCCTTCCAAAAATCGAACGGGGGCCTGGGCCCCCAGGGCCCCCGTGGTTCCTACGCCCCTGCTTGAGCGCGCCTGTACACACAAATTACTCTATCCTGGTGATCAGCACAGCTCTTAATGTGATATGCTTTGTGCAAGCGGTCAAAGTTCCAACTTATATGACTTTTTACAATATGAGCCTTTGGAATTCCCAGATTTCTGCCCTCCTGTGCGTGAGATTCCGGGACTACTACCCTCTTTGTCTCTACTATACATAAATTTAGAGATTTGGAAAGACTTGGGGTCTTGATGCATACATGTGCACTTGTAACATGTTTTGTAATTCCGAAGGCCCATATACTTGGGTGCTCAGTGTGGTCGCCATGTCCTTAGAAATGCTATCACTAGTATCAGTGACCGTATCACTGTCCAGGTGTCTAAGTGGTGTGATGATAGATATAATTACCATGAAAACAGCCCAGAAGGATCTGTGCTCATAAAAAAAAATTGGTCGCATATTGAACGGTGATATTGTGTGACACATGTAATGCCTTGCAGTTACTGCCAAGCTGGTTTTGCTTGACTAAAGTATTGATTTTATGTAAATACTGGACCTGTATCAATGTATTGTATGGTAAATCACATTCAGTGATTCACAGTCATCAGTCATTTACTTGTTTATACATGTAACAGGAAAATGATACTAACCACAACTCTTCCACTTCCAAGTATTGTCTCTGTGTGAAAATGTTGCAAACGAAAGTGTCGCATTGTCACTAACTGAAACTCTTCGGGGGGTGAAAAGGTCTATTGATTTTCCAGAAACTGCTAATGTAGGTGGATTATAATCAAGGTTTGACAGGTCTCCCACTTGGGTTATAACTTATACATGTGGGCGTCACTTAGCAGGGTTTGACAAGCACTGGGATTACACCTAATGACTTATAGTCTGTTAACTGCAACAGTGACGGACGGTTGCAACCATTTCAGTCAGTCAGTGTGCTTTCATTTCCTCTCTCTCTCTTTCTTCATATGGTATTGTTTTGTGTAGTTTTATAAGACTTTACTGTTTACATGTTGCTATCTGTTTTGTAGGGCAAGAGTTTTTACGTGAACAGAAGCAGTAGGAGCAGACTTCAGCACGTCAGGGTGGCTGCTCATCCTGTGTTGAGTCCTACTGTCGCTACTCGTACCCGTGCTCAAACCAAACAGAAATTACAACAGAGCGGGTAAGGAATACATTTTGTCTAGTTTACAGTGCATTTTCACCTTTTATGTGTTTGCCGAGAGTGAAACTGAAAGCGAAGGATGAAAAGGTGGATTTGAGAAAGAAGTGCGGGTTTGAATTGGAAGAATTAACAGACGATATTGGTTTTTCTGTGCTGTAGTTGTTCTGTGCTCTAGCTCCACTTGCAGTGAAATACCTGTACATGTAACTGTTTGTTGGTGATAATTAGTGATGTGATGCTGCTGCCTCTTCGTCAGGTTCAAGCTTGGAATACTGGGGGGTGGGGGGGATTTTGCTGCAAATCTCACTCATGGTTCACATGGGGGTTTTGATTGATGATTGTTATGTTCAGCTCAAATTAGTTATGAACATGTATATGATTATAAATCGCTACACTTTACAGAATCAACCTTAGAATGTTTTACCTGCTTTTTCCAGTGCTCGGAGAGTAACTCGACAGCAACGGCATTCAGAACAACACCAAAGCCCCTGTGCCTCCTCCTCCACTTCCCCCATCATCCCCACCAGCCCCTCGCCCAAGGGCAGCACAGTGGCTGCCACCACCTCCCGAGCCGCGCCCGTCTCGGGGCAGGGGCCAGCCACCCGGTCGCGGTCAGACCGCCTGCGTGAGCGGGTGAAGGTCGACACGCCAGACACTTCCAGCAATGGTGCTGACATGGACAGACATTTAGAAGATGTCAATGGCAACGCTTCAAGGGAAGGAATCAGTGGTGGTGACAGTCGGGATGGCATCGCAGGGAACAGAGAGGAGGGTGGAGAAAGTGAGAGAGAGGACGAGGAAGAGGATGAAGATGTCAGCGGTGGAGGGGCGGACAGTGACAGGGATTATTACGTTGATGAGATGCTAGGAGATCCTGGAGATGTGGTTGGTGAGGTGGTTGTAGGGCCACTGCCAGCCCGTTCTAGCTCAGGTGAAGAAGAGGAGGATGATGAGGATGAAGATGACAGTAATGGCGATGATGAAGAGGACTCGGTCAATGGAGATGGCGAGAGCTGCCACTGCACATCCAACTGGAGTTGTGGTGGGCATGCTGGGCAGAAGAGGTCTGGATCTAATTCCCCTTCCCCAAAACTTCAGGTGACTCTCTTTCCCTTGTTTATTTTTTGTGTGTTCGTTTTGCTTGTGTGTTTGTTTGTTGGTGTTTGCCCTGGGGCTCTGGGATAGGTGAGCTGGCAAAGCATTGAACTGTCAGCGTTTGGGTAATGAGTTTGGATCCCAGCTGGGAGCCAAATATTCTGTGTTGGCTTCTCCCTTGTAAAGTTGTTATTCCGTCTTTGATGCTACCCTTAGGTGGGTGAAAAGGATCTTAAATTTAATAATAATAATAGCAGGGATCAATTTTCTCGCGCGCCGTGCGACTATGTCTCATATTTTGATAAAATGTCACATAGAAATTTCACAAAATGCGTCATATGTCGCACGAACAAGACATCACAAGCGCACTTGACAACGTGAAGCAGAGATGCGCTGTCCGTGTCAGTCATCTTACTTACTTACTTAGGCCCTTGGCTCCACGTGGAGCATAGGCCATCGACAACCCTTCGCCATCGCACTCTGTTCTGGGCTAGTCTTGCCACTCCAGTCCAGTTGGTCCCCTGCTTACATAGCTCTGCCTCAGTGTCCCGCCTCCAGCTGTTGCGAGGCCGGCCTCTCTTCCTTTTCCCCTGCGGGTTCCATGTCAGGGCTTGGCGTGTGGTGCTGGATGCTGGCTTCCTGAGGGTGTGTCCAACGATGCATAGGCTGGCAATCTGGTCAGCGCAGGACCTGTTCCTGCGAAAGCCTGCCTGCTGGTCTCGGAGCATGAGGTCGACTGCCTCTCTCATCCTCTCCAGTAGAATTCTGTTGAGAACCTTGCCTGGCACTGACAGGAGCATGATCCCTCGGTAGTTGCTGCAGTCCCTGAGGTCCCCTTTCTTTGGCAGCTTGATGACGATCCCTTCTTTCCACTGGGCTGGCACCTCTTCCTTCTCCCAGATCTTGCTGAATAGGCTGTGCAGCATGTTGACGGCTGTCTCTGTGTCTGCTTTGACGACTTCTGCTGGTATCTCGTCCGGCCCTGCAGCTTTCCCATTTCTCAGTGTCATGATGGCTTTCCTGATCTCCGCCTTAGAGGGCTTGTCGCAGTTGATGGGTAGTTCTGTCTCTGCTGGTGGGATGTCTGGTGGTGTTTCAGGGGTGGGGCGATTTAACAGCTCCCTGAAGTGTTCTGCCCATCGCTTCAGCTGTTCCTCAGTTGTTGTCAGTGGGTGCCCGTTCTTGTCCTTCACTGGTTTGTCTGTCTGCTGAAATTTGCCCGCGAGCTTCTTGGTCACCTGGTACAGGTCTTTTAGATTCCCTTGTCGGGCTGCTTCTTCTGCTTGACTGGCCAGGTTGTCGATGTAGTCCCTCTTGTCCTTCCTGGTGCTCCTCTTCACTTCTCTGTCAGCTGCTGTGTATTCCTCTTGTGCCTTTGCCTTAGCTCTTCTTGTTCGGCTCGTGTTCAGTGCAGTTTTCTTCTCTTTCCTAACTTCCAGCTTCTGGATGGTATCAGCAGAGATCCATTCCTTATGTTGGGTCTTTCTCTTGCCAAGGACCTCTTCGCATGTGTTGTGCCAGAGTTTCTTGCTGTGTTCCCAGTGCGTCTCGATGTCCATTTCACTGTCTTCTATCAGGTCTTGCAGTGGCTGGAACCTGTTGGAAAGGCTGATCCGGAATGCTGCTTGTGTGTCTGTGTTCCTGAGTAGTCCAACGTTGTACCTGGTCCGTGTGTTGTTGGCGTTGGTGTGCCTCTTATTAGTCTTAAGCCGAAGTCTCAATGTTGTTGCAAGAAGGTGGTGGTCTGATGATACATCGGCACCCCTCATCACGCGCACATCCCGCCACGATCTCCTGAACTTCCGGCTGATGCAGATGTGATCAATCTGGTTCTCCGTGACATGGTCCGGCGATCTCCATGTGGCCTTGTGGATGCGCTTGTGTGGGAAGATGCTGCCTCCTATCACTAGCTGGTTCAGGGCACAAAAGTCTGCAAAGCGCTCGCCATTTTCGTTCATCTGTCCCAGTCCGTGTGTTCCCATGGTGTCCTCGTAGCCTGTGTTGTCTGATCCAATCTTGGCGTTGAAGTCTCCCATCAGTATGGTCATGTCCTTGGCTCCTCCTCTATCTATTGATCACTGTCTGCAGTTGTTGGTAGAAGTCATCTTTTTTCTCCTCTTCCGCATCATTGGTGGGAGCGTAGCACTGAATGATGTTCTAGTCTTGGAGAGGTGGTCCACATTCGTCTGACCTCTACCCTTCGAAACAAACCAAAAAAACAAGCAAACCCGAATCACCTGAGTATGTAAATAGCTAGCAGATGCACACTCCTTTGTATGATTTCGTTACCATGAACAGGCGTTGTCATTGATTGTGTATTTGGTATCTGTGACTACAGGGGAAGCGTCGCCTTGATGATGCGGATGACACGGGAGATGTTTCACCCACAAAGAAGGGATGCCGCTTAGTCAGCAGAACAAGGTATGTGACTATGTCTGTGTATTGTTTTTTTGCTCTATGTGTGTGTGTGTGTGCTTGAGTTGAAAGATTGTGTTTGTAGTGATAAATATGGATTTATGATATAATATGAGTGCATTGTGTTGCTTTCTGCAGGTCTAACCTTCGGCCCCTAACAGGTATCGGGCTTGGAGGTCCATCCTGCAGCAAGCCAGCTCGACAGCGTATCCCATCGAGGGAGCATCCCCCGCCGAAACTTCAGCAGTGGTTGGATACATTCAAGGTAAACAGTTGTTTCCCTATAGTGTTGTACGCATAGTTAAGTCTAGCAGTATTATGTTTAGATTCAGATCCCACAATTCCTCCTTGAGGATCTACAGTCTGTGTCAGCAATTGCTTTAAAAAAACAAAAACAAACCCTGCATTAACATCTTAGTGGTCAGAAAGATGATGATTCCACAGGCTACTTTGCAAAATGAATGTGTTCAGTCTACATGAAAACTGTTGAAGGCCATGCCTCTGCATGTATTATGGTTAGTAGCAGACTGACAATGTGACATGAAAAAAAAAAAATCATGTTGTCAGATATTTTTTACCCCCGGTTCTTGTTCTGTTCAGTTTTCATCACTGCTTACAACTTTGAATATTGTGTCTAACAGCTGTGGAGCAATGCTGAGCGTATGATGGCTCTGGACGACCTGATAGCGCTGTGTGACCCATCTCAAGTGCGACATATGATGCATGTCATTGAGCCACAGTTTCAACGTGATTTCATTTCCCTGTTGCCAAAAGAGGTACGAACTCTTCAGTCATTTCATGTAATGCCATACCTGAATCAAGAAAAAACATTTTGTGCTTTTATTGTACAATTTTGGTGTCATCAAGGATTCCCTCCCCCCCCCCCCCCCCCCCCCCCCCCTCATCATCGTGGAATTTGGGAGTGTACAGTGCATGTCATTGTGCGCGGTCCTCAACATCCATTGACGCATTAATTCTCCAACATCAGGCTGTTAACATTGTAAGGGCAGATAAACATGTCAGTTCAGAAGTTGCTTCCCTTGTTTCAGGATGTTTACAAGAATGCACGTTTTGGTGTTGTATAGTTGCGTCGGTTGTGTATGTGATCTAAAAAGGTGTTTTTCTTTCTAGTTTTTTTTTTTTTTTTTTTTAGGTGATATAGTGTTATTTTGAATTCCCAGCTGTTTAAGTGTGGCCTTTGAATTCATTGTGTGTGTGTTTTCCACTTCAGCTGGCACTGTATGTACTGTCATTCCTGGAGCCCCGAGACCTGCTGCGTGCTGCTCAGACCTGTCGCTACTGGCACATCCTTTGCGAGGACAACCTGCTGTGGCGTGAGAAGTGCAGGGAAGAAGGGATCGACGAGACCCTCGTGTACGGCTCTAGGCCAAGGAGAAGGCCGGGCCCGCGCAGCCCTTGTAAGGCACTGTTCATGCGGCAGTCGCAGATTGAGCACAATTGGCGCACTGGGACCTCTCGATCTCCAAAGGTAAGTTGGATATGGATAGTATTCAAGTTAGATTTAGAGCAGGGGGGGGTTTTACCGAAAACTTTTCCTGGCAGGTCTCTGACGTTACCTTGAAAAATGCCCTAAGTGTTGATCAAAGCTAGAGAGCTTTAAATTTTCTAGATAGCAGAAGATATGTCCCCTTTATCTGTTTTTTTTTATTTTTTAAAATGGATGGTATGATCAATGTTTTTTTCTCTGCTAGCCTTTCCAATGCCTCTGTTATCACTTAATCCATACTACCTTGGATGCAGATTTTGGGGTTTTTTGTGTGTCTAAATTTGATGATATCCCATGCATGTCTCCCCACGCCACTATGTAATTGTGATGACAAATCTGACTCCTCTGCTTGTTTTAGATTCTTAAAGGCCATGATGATCACGTCATTACCTGCCTGGAGTTCTGTGGCCACCGTATTGTCAGTGGCTCCGATGACAACACACTCAAAGTGTGGTCTGTCCTCTCAGGGAAGGTGAGTTGGGTGATTCTTTATCCTCCATTTAGGCATGGTTATATAAATGCTTAAGCAGGTGTTCCAGGATTACAAAACAAAACAGACAGACAAGAAGAACAAACCCTTGAAAATTTTCTGCTGGAAGGTCTTGTGGGAACATGCTGATCAGTATGGCTGGGAATTTGATTTTTGGAACGTGTGTAACTCCACAGAAGAGCATAACATTGTGGTACCTGATCCTGATAATTAATATTTGATTTGTGATTCCTTTGCAGTGTTTAAGGACATTGATTGGCCACACTGGGGGCGTGTGGTCATCTCAAATGTCTGGCAACATTATCATCAGTGGTTCCACTGACCGCACGCTCAAAGTGTGGAATGCGGATTCAGGGACGTGCAAGCACACACTGTATGGTCACACCTCTACCGTCCGGTGTATGTCGCTTTGTGGGAGCAAGTAAGTCACGGTGCTGGCTTCTTGGGAGTTTGTAAAAAGGAATCTGTAAAATCTAGGCGTTGCACTGTTCTGTGCAGTGTTGGGTTTGTGAGCAAACACGGTTTTTGTACAAAAGGGTTGGAACTGCCACTTGTGTCACCTTGTGACATTGAATTTAATCTAGTGATTCAGCGCTCACTGGAGTTATTGAAAATGCAGTGAACAGTGGAGTGTTTGAAGTAGAGTAGTACTGGTACTACGGTTTCTCCACTTTTGTGTGTGTGTGTGTGTGTGCCAGTGCTGATTGCGTACCAGAAAGTTAACTTTCTTTTTGTAAGATTTTTCAAATAGAATTGGAGATAGGCATGGGGACAGTGATTATGTATGTACAGTGTATTTGCATGCATGTATGGCTGTACAAAATGTGACTGATTGATACTTCGTCTTTCGCAGGGTTGTGAGTGGGTCAAGGGATGCTACCCTTCGTGTGTGGGATATTGAAACTGGCCAGTGTCTGCACGTGCTCATGGGTCATGTGGCTGCTGTGCGCTGTGTACAATATGACGGTCGACGTGTTGTGTCTGGAGCTTATGACTACACAGTGCGTGTGTGGGACCCTGAGACTGAGACGTGTCTACACACTCTGCAGGGACACTCCAACCGGGTGTACTCCTTGCAGGTATGGTCACTGTTTCCATACAAATTTTCTGAGGCTCTGGCTGACCTGTTTTTGGCTCCCTTGTGTAACAATGGGAGTCTATGTTTTAACCCTCCGTCGTCTGTCTGTCTGTCTGTCTGTCTGTCTGTCTGTCTGTGTGTGTGTGTGTGTGTGTGTGTGTGTGTGTGTGTGTGTGTCCAGAAAACTTTAACGTTGTCATTTTCTCAGAATCTACAAACAGCAGGGACACCAAACTTGGCATGCTGATAGACAACCGCAAGACCTTTCAAAACATATCATTTTGAATGACCTTGACTCAAGGTCAAGGTCACTAAAGCTCTCTGTTTGAAAATTTTACATTGGCATTTTCTCGTAATCTACAAACACCAGAGGTTTTAGACTTTGTATGATGATAGACATCCATAAGAACTTTACAGATATACATGTGTTCAGTGGCCTTGTGTCAAGGTCAAGGCCGTACAAGCTATTTTTGTGAAACCTTAACATTGGCATTTTCTCAGAAACAACAAACAGCAGAGGTGCCAAACCTGGCGTGCTGATAGACAGTGATAAGAACTATGCACACATACCATCTTAAATGACCTTGACTCAAGGTCAAGGTCATTAAAACAGTCTGTTGGGAAATTTTACATTTGCATTTTCTCAGAATCTAGAAGGATCAGAAGCCTCAAACTATGTGTGATGATTGTCATTGGCAGCACCTTTACAGACATACCTGTGTTCAGTGACTTTTAGTCAAGGTCAAGGCCATGCAAGCCTTTTTTTGGAAACTTTAACCTTGGCATTTTGTCCATAACAACAAACAGTAGTGGCACCAAACGAGGCATGATGATAGACAGCAATGAGACCTACCTTTCTGAATGACCTTGACTGAAGGTCAAGGTCGTTAAAGCTGTCTGTTATGAATTTTAACATTACTGTTTTCGGGGGAACTACAAATACTAGAGGCATCGAACTTGGCATGATAATAGACATTGATGAGATCTCATTTGAATGACCTTGACCAAAGGTCAAGGCCATACAAACTGTTTCGGGGAAAATTGTAATATTGCCAAGGACTCAGAGCGCCAGAGACACTTTACTTGGCATGATAATGGATAGTAATAAGAGCTTTACATACATTCTCTTGTGAATGACCTTGACCTGTGTCACAAGGGAGCCGTGGAGGCTTCTGCCTTTCTAGTTTTTTTTTTTATAATAGACAGGGTGGGAATACATGGCTTTCTAGATACAAAAGCTCTCTTCTCTTGGTCCGGGCACACTACTTTATTGCTGAGCGTGCACCCTTCTTTTTTAATTTCAGTGAACTTCCCCCCATTCCGAGAAGGCAGCTGATCATTGTCTCAGCAACTGTACTGGACTAGAATCATTAGTATAATACTGCCTGGCTATGCCGGAGTCACCTGTTTACAGCTGCAAAAGCATGACACTGCTCAACACTGCTTACTTTATTGGACACCCACTGTGCATGAAATTTTACTAGGAAAATCTGCATAATTTGATGATCAACAATTGGCTGCAACTTTCTGTCTGCTTGGGCATATGCTTTCACTGTTGAAAGTAAATACACTCCTGCTTGACATCATTGCTTCTCTGCAGAAAAGCCTGAAATTTTGTCTGAAGGTTAGAGCATCATAACAGTAAAACTATTAGGATATATATTAACATGATAGTTTGGCCTTCTTTCAGGTTTCTCGTATGTACACATATACTCACACTCCCTTCTGTCTGCTAGTTTGATGGAGTGCATGTCGTGAGCGGATCGCTGGACACCTCCATCCGGGTGTGGGACGTCGAGACGGGTGCATGCCTGCACACGCTGATCGGTCACCAGTCGCTCACCTCCGGCCTGGAGCTCAAAGACAACATACTGGTGTCTGGAAACGCGGACTCCACGGTGAAGGTGTGGGACATTACCACAGGGCAGTGCCTGCAGACTCTACAGGGTGAGTGGTTTTGAGTGCAGCAGTGGTTACAGTATTTTTTTTGTCAGATGGAAGTGGTGGGGGGGGGGGGGGGTGTCCTACTTCCTGGTTGTGCCCTGCAGTAGGTGTCATTTCTTCAAATTTATTCATTTTTTGCTGGGTGCAGACTTTGTGTATGTCTCAAAACAATCCAAGCTCCACCTTGTATTAAGTCTTGTCTATGACTACGCGAGGGTTACAACCTGTGTCGTGAACCTGTTAAACGACTCTCAGACATCAAGTTGGAAAGTCGACTTTCACGAAAATATGTCCTCACTTTTTGTTGTTACTGTAAGTTTTCTTTTTTTTTTTCCAAACCGCGGCGACTGTGGTGTATCTGCATGTCAAATGTATTTGTTTCATGCTGGGTGTAAAGTCTGCATACATGCAAAAAAAATATATATATTTAGCACTGACGTAACCTTTCATTTGTTTGCAGGTCCGAACAAACACCAGAGTGCAGTCACTTGCCTTCAGTTCAGCAAAAAGTTTGTCATCACATCTTCAGACGATGGGACAGTCAAAATCTGGGATTTAAAGACCGGAGAGTTTCTCCGCAACCTGGTTTCATTGGAGAGTGGTGGCAGCGGTGGTGTGGTGTGGCGGTTGCGCTGCAGCAACACCAAGCTGGTCTGCGCTGTGGGCAGTCGGAATGGCACGGAAGAGACCAAGCTCATGGTCTTGGACTTTGACGTGGAGGACAGAAAACTGACTTGAAGGCGGAATGCCCGCCTGACAGTTGGGAAAATGGTGACACAAAGCTCTTGGTCAGGGCCGAGAAACCTCCTGTGTTGTAAAATGTTACTTGGTGTTGTTGACCTGCCAGTATTTCAAACTGGAGATTTTGGGAGACTTCGGTTGGAGCTGCCAGCATTTTTGAAGCCGAGAAGGGGGGGTGAGAGCTTTTGTCATTGTAAGTCCAGTTTGTGCTACAGTGGAATGTGATGATGTTTGATACTTGCGGGAGAGCCAGTTTTAGTACTGTGTTGGGTGTGGGCGATGTTGTTGAGGTGTTTTCTGTTTGGTGTCAACTGCCATTGAAAAACAGAGATGGAGAGGCTGGACTTCCTATACACATGGAAACAAGTTGTATGAAAGAAAAACAATCTTGGCTACGCTCACAGACATTGCCTAGCTGCCATTTCCATACTGCTGTCAGTAGTTGTGGTGCTTAGCATTCGCAGCTCATGGAAGAAGGTTGGAGAAAAAAAGAAAAAAAAAAACAAAACTGACATATTACAGGAGGATGAGCTGTCCATAACTATGATTTTGAAAACTAGACTGACACTCAGAGACTGTGATGTGGATTATTCTTTGTGGACGTGAACTGATGAAGCGTGCGTTGGGTGCCAGTTATAAAATTTTCGTGCGAGTCACACCCAGCAGCAGAGGATTGATTTTTGCCAGTCTGCTTACTGAAGGTATTCACATGGACAGAAGGGAGAGCGGCTGCTTGCTGAAAAGAGAAAGAATTTTCTGACACATCTTTGCTGTATATATGAATGAGAATGAAAGAGGTGATACGTGAAAAAAAGCAAAAGGAGCTGGATCCTTTTCGTGAAAAGTCGTTGAGTGAGGCTTGAGAGGGCATTAACAAGCAGTTGTGAAACAGAGTGAAATACAGAGACACTAACTACTACTGTATTTTACACCTGCGGGTTCACATGGCAAGAAGAACTTCAAGAAGTATTCCTGAGTATCGGGATTTTTAGCTACAGTTATGAGTAATGCCCATAGGCAAGACCTGCTTGCTTGGAAATGAAAGCAGGCAGCCATTTTTATACCTTCTGAGTAAAGTCTTCTGTTTTCCTGGTGGAAAGGACATACAGTGTCTGTATCTTAGAAGGTTGTGTGTGTGTGTATGGGTGAGTAGAAGGGGAGAGAGATTTTCTTGAATACAAAATCAGCAGATGCATCAGGAAAACATTTGTTTCTGTGGTAAATTCAGTTTATCGTTAAAAAAACTAGTGTTCTTCTGCTTCTGTGCTGCATGACAATGGCTGGTACTAGTGGCAGGATTGACAGCAGTCCAGTGACATGACTGTGCAACAAAACATGTACTAAATGAAAACCAGTCCCTTCACCCATTCAGTATAGTTCAGTGTAACTTCATTGTGCGAAGATTGCTCAGAAAACTGTGTTCAGGCTCGTCTTCAGGCTCTCTGAGGCGTAGCCCTGACACTTGAATCTGAAACCAGGGCACCTGTGTACAGATAATTTTCATCGCTGACAGGCTCAACGCACACATGTGGCCATCCTCAAAAATCAGCCGCACACATGAGGTGCAGCTGTTCACGATAAAACATTCAGTCATCTAGCAATTCTCTCTCTCTTTTTTTCTTCTTTTTGTTTTAGATGCAAATTTTTGTTTTACATGTATTTTGTCAAGTATAGATGAGAGATGTAATGTACATCCATGAATGTATAAGTTTATACTGCATACATTACATAAGCTTGAAATGAAAGACTCACAAAGTAACTGAGTGCATAACATCAGTGTATGTGTAGCGTGTTCACTTCTAAATGACTCTAGCACTAACTACAGGGGTAAGAAAAGGAAACGGTAATGACTGCAAAGTGGTTACTAGTTAAGCAAATAAAAGTGACATAAAAGGGACAGAAACCACTTAACTTTCACAAAGGATGGCACGGGTCAACGTTTCGGCTTTCGCCTTCCTCAGGACACAGATTTGTAAAAGTTAAGTGGTTGGTTTGTGTCCTGAGGAAGGCGAAAGCCGAAACGTTGACCCGTGCCGTCCTTTGTGAAAGTTAAGTGGTTTCTGTCCCTTTTGTGTCGCTTTTATTTACAGGGGTAAGAGTTTCCTGATCATAAATTTTATGAAACTAGGGTATCAGTAATGGTGAACATATGTAGATGAACTTGATTTACTGAGTGCATGCTTGTGCCAGATTGTCACCTGTAAGTCTTAACTAGTAGTACAGTGCTAGTACTAGGCATTAGGTGATGCAGAAGTGGAATGTTGCCAGGTGTTTGATGTCTGTAAAAGAAATATTGCCTCAAATAAGATTTCTTTGGTAAGACGACAAATAAATGGCAGCTACCAACTATTAATTAAGATTTTGGTTTTAACTTTTATGTAATGTAATTAATTGGCTTTTGAATTTGATGTTTGCATTCTAAGTGTAGGAACAGTTGTGAGATCGCCCCAATCGTGGATGAATTAAATGTTTTGGTTGGTTGTGTGAAAATATGGACTGCATCAACAGTGTGTGTGTGTGTGTGAGAGAGAGAATTATAGAGTTCTGCATTTGTGTATATTTTTGGAAAAAGAGAAATTTTTTTCCTCAGTATTTTTGTCTTTGCTATGTTCTCAGAGCTTCAAGGCTCAAGGTCCGTAGCCGGTGAAATGTCGGGGTCATTCTTAGAGTAGGTATACCATAGTACAGCCATGTGAGTTTGGTTTTGAGTTTAGTGAAAGCGCCTGTGCAGTATGGGGAGAAGAGATGCATGTGACCTGATTAAATGTCTACAGACAAGCCATTTGATGCGGCCATTGCTATGTTGTGCTCATTGGTAGTTGTCTAAGCCTGTGTAAAAAAAACAACAAACACACTGTATGGAATGAAAGGAAGATTTGTTCTGCAGTACATTTGTACTATGATGACATTTGATTTGTAATGTGTATATAATATATAGAAAACTGGTTCCCCGTATGCCGCATGTGTAATTTTTACTGTGGTATTATTCATCTCATTATTGTGGGTTTCCCTGGATGTTGAATGGGCTGGTGGTGTGAAGTGAATTAATACTGTTGCTGTTTGATGAATGTAATTTGTTAATGTACGGCCCTCATTGCCCAGTGCTGGCTGATTCTCTCTTTCCATGATTCCAGTTTTGTCAGTATTGTCCTGTCAGTCCATGCTGTAACTAAGCACATGTGCTGAAACTCATTTGTGACTGATCACCAAGTTCGCAGTTCCTCCTATTACTTAGTACCTGTCTAACACAATAGGTGACAAACCTTTCTTGTTTCATGTCCATAGACAGATCTGCGCCATAAACTACACTGAGTCTGACTTTGGTTTTCAAATTTACCCCCCACCCCCACCCCGCAAACTGGCTGCTTTACATGTGTCTATTTCCCTGTGAATATTACTGAAATACTGGTTTCAGCTGAAAAATTGAGAGTGCGATGCTTTATTCATTTATTTAGAACTTGATTAAAGTAGGCTACCAGGTATGACTAGGGAAGGAAACTTAAAACATACAACATGACCTCCATATTATCATTCGGTACCATGCAGACTTGTCAAGCAGGGGACCATATAAGTTATAACTCACTGTTGCTTGCTAGCCCTTTCTCGTGTCTTCTGTAGACAAATTGTTTAACTTTGACTTGCCATGAACACAAATTGAACAATATCGCGATAGTGGTAATGCAGACTTCCAAGTTCTTCATTGTCTGAAATTGAGCTTAATTTTCTGAATTCTTCAACTTTGACTTAATACAAATTGAACAATATCATGAATTTGGGTATGCAGTGTTCGAAGTTCTTTTATTGCATGTCTTAATCCCCCCCCCCCCCCCCCCTGCCCTACCCTGCCGTAGCCAGCCACTTTGTCCTGCCCTTGTAAAGCTGTGTGAGTTGAATGTCTGTATTAGTACGCATTTGTTATCACTTGGGACTCGTTTTACTCGATGGCTGTACAAAAAAATGGCATTTGCATTATTTGAGAGAGAAGGATGACAAACGGACAGGGACTATCACGTTTCTGTTCGTGTGATGGAGTCTGGAGATGTGAGGTGTTATGTGTGGTGTAGTAGTGCTGGTTTGATTCTTACTGTTGTTGCTAGGCTGTCGTTTGGATCCAAGTGACGTGGTTGTTTGGTAGAACGAGTTGTGAGGTGTGTGTGTACGAAGGTTCAAGAAGAAGGAGAAAAAAAACCAATAAACAGTTTTAAAACATGATTGTTTTCACTGAGATTTTGTGTCGTGTGTTGGTGGTGGTGGTGGTGTGTGTGTGTGTGTGTGTGTGTTTTCTGAGCTGGGGTAGCTACGGTAGTGCATTAGACTTTCAGTGTTTGGGCCCTTAGTTAAAATTAGAGATGCATATCGATATGAAAAGTCATCGATATTATCGCGATATTTTTGTTTTGTATCGATATTTTTAATCGATATATCGGCATCTGCAAAAGCTTCCACCAAGTGATCAATTTTAGTGCACAGTCACAAAAATGTGAATGCCTACACAGTCACACCATGCATAGAGAGAGAGATGGGTGTTTGGGGGTTTAACGTCCTTTTCCACCACATAGGGTGATATCAAAGACGGGGCAACGATGAAAAAGCCAGCACAAATATTTGGCCCCAGCCGGGATCGGACTCACGACCCGAGCATTAGAAGTCCAACGCTCTACCATTCGACCACCCCGGATTCCCAACAGAGAGAGAGAGAGAGAGAGAGAGAACGGACAGACAGTAAGACAGACTCTGTGGTTAACCCTTGAAATAAAAACGTTACTTTTGTACGTATGTCTGTACGTTATAAAACTCAAAAAGCAGGCAATCAAAACAACGCCCTCGATCATCATGTCTTCTCGACAGCAGCTGCTCAACTTTCAGACAAAACGTAAAGTGAGAAATAAACCGCCATTGAAAATGAGTTTCTTTTTCATGAAACATATAGAGAGTAAAATGGGTCATGAATAAACAAACAAACGGAAAAAAAGATAAATGTCTTAGAAACCCTGGTTCTACTTGCGGTTTCGCGTCCACTTTCTGTTTCGCGTCTGCTAGTGTTACTTTTGGGTACTCGATATATCGATATGTGGAAACCGTATCGATATATCGTATCAGTATTCCTTTGAATCGCGATACCGATATGTATCGATAAAATCGTGCACTTCTAGTTAGAATGCCCTCTCTGCCCCCAAACTGTGTTGGTTGCCCTGGGTGTTAATCACCATTGCATGACTGAACAAGGTAGAGAGAGACAGAGAGATGACGTCAATTCCGTGAACTAAACGTGAACTTGACGTCAGCTTCATGCAGGTCGTTTGACAGAAGATGTTTGTTCATGTCTTGCGATTTCTCTGTGGTGTTGTGACTTGACTGACTGAATTAATTTTTACAAGAAATCTGGAAAATGTAGAGGGCTGGTGAAATGTTGGAGGCAGTGACGATATTTACAAATTTTGTCTGAATTAAACATTTGACATCAGCCTCACGCTGCTCGTCTGATAGAGGATGTTTGTTCATGTCCATGATTTCTCTGTTGCTTTTGTGACTTCCCTGACCGAATTACTTTTTACATAAAATCTGGAAGATCTAGAGGGCTGGTGAAATGTGGACTTGAATACCTTGAATTGTGCTTACGCAATCGCAAAATTGAAAATCTTTTGACGTCACAGTTTTGTTTTTAATCACTGAAACTTGCTGCTGCGCGTAGCAAAATCTACCCCATCCCGGCTATAAAGTTGTTTCTTTATAGAGTCGTCAAAACCCCACAACCAAGCAACCAAAAAGGGTGTCAGTGTGTGTGTGTGTGTGTGTGTGTGTGTGTTTGTGTGTGTGTGTGTGTGTGTGTGTGTGTGCGCGGGCGTGCCTGCATTGTAGAAAACATGCTGCCCATATCAAAAGAGTGTGTACACAAGCGTGAACCAGTTTCAGATTAGCTGCAATTTTCATTTATTTCTGTGGACATGGGATACCTACAGCTCACACGGAAGTCCATTATTAAAGTCACCGCTGTTAAAAGTCCCCCCCCTCCCCCTCACTATCCTGACCGCATGCAGAGGAAGAACTCAGGCACGTTCTGTACCGCAGCATGACAGGTAGGCATGGCCCGACGGGATGGATACTTGGTAACGAAGAGCTGCTCGTACAAAATTTGAACGAATGCTGACACCCATCTGACGAAGCATAAAGTATTGTCGCAAACGCGTTAAACTGAAGTCCGTTCGTAACTCCACGACTGCTACTGTCCTGCCCATGATGCTCTACGAGGCCTGAGGGCAAAGAGTTACAGGTGCAGCTTTGGGGAAGCCGTCGTGACCGTGGCATTTGTCATGGCGAGGGGAGCCGGGGTGGCCGAATGGTAGAGCCTTGGACTTCCAATCAGTGCTCGGGTCGTGAGTTCGAATCCCGGCTGGGGCCAAATATTTGTGCTGGCTTTTTTTTTTTTTTATCGTTGCCCCGTCTTTGATATCACCCGTATGTGGTGGAAAAGGACGTTAAACTCTCAAACACCTACCCACCCACCCTCGTCATGGCGACCAGGCTGCAGATGTGACGCAAATCGACCGCAGAAGAAGAACTCCACGACTGACGACGGCAAGGTCTAGGCAGAAAACGGACAATATTATGGTACTATCACTATCAGTCAGAGTTTGGGCCATGTTTCCAAATGACACTGAGCAAACTACCTCTTGGTAAAATTCGTATCGCTGCACTGTCGCTGCACGAGTATCCCACGTTTTTGACGCTTTTTCGGTTTTGGCCCAGTATACGAAAATCAGGCAAGATTTAATGGTTTCTTAACGGCTACCTCTTGCAGAAAACATGAGTATAATCAAAGTACAACACCGTGACTCCCACTAAATCAAACTCAAATCCATACAGACATAAATTATTTATGAATGTGTGTGTGTGTGTGTGTGTGTGTGTGTGTGTGTTTGTGTGTGTGTGTGTGTGTGTGTGTGTGTGTGTGAGGCCACTGGTGCACAACCCTAAACTTACTCGGTAGGGATTGAGTTAAACATTTTTTACTGTCATACGAAAAAAAAGACCCTATAAGCGCTTATCAAATCCATAGCTCTTCGGCCTTTCTCCCTAGCAACGGGAGACTTAACACACTGCGTTCCGCGCACCAGTATCCCACTTTTTTTTTTTTTTAACCCTTCTTTCGGTTTTGGCCCTGAATGCGGCGAGAATCAGGCCAGGGTAACGGTTGCTTAAAGGCTCTTTTTGCAAGGGAGAACGCTTTGCTTACTTGCTCTGTTCGGTAGATCTAGAATTTTGTTGTCGTCTGCTTTGAAGGCAAGCTCATTTTAGCCTTTTCAAAGCGGAGTCAATATCCGTGAAAAAATTCGATCTGCATGTCTTCAACACATACCGTACCGGTCTTCCGGTTCTCCGTCCGTCACCTTTTAATTTTATTTTATTAAAAAAAATTAGTTTGTATGATAAAGTGAAGGGTCGCTCTAATTGTAGCTTCTTTCCTTTTTTCAAGTGCTTATCAATGCAAACAGACGATGCATTTATTTAACTTCAAGTTTTCTATACTTGGGCCTACTCAACTGAGCAGGGGATTAAACACCAGGGCCCGTATGTAAAAGTCGAGGTTAATCTAACCCACGGCTACGGGCCTAACCCACAGTAGGACAAAAGAAACCCAAAGCAAATTAAATAAAAGAAGGAAGCGAAGAGAGGAAGAAAAAATCCTTCTATAAAAATCCTTCTATAACAGCTTAGGCACCTTCCTGGAATGGGCCCGCTTCCTTTAAAGCTTTTTTAAAAGCTTAGATGTGATGGTACTGATGTGATATTTAAGGATTTAATGTGCTATATCTAATTTTATACTCTTGTATGGTTTGCTTATTGATTATTTTGTTTGAGTGTTTTTTTTAATGTACTGTCTGTCTGTTTTTATGATCACCACAACCTAATTTCCCCAAATAAAGATTTATTGAATTGAATTGAATTGAATTGATTTTAAACAACAACAACAACAACAACAACAAAAAACAACAGAAAATTTAACCCTAGAGCTAGTTTAGTTCGAGGTTAGACTCTAACCCGCGGCCGCTAAAAGCTCTAACCTCGACTATTACATACGGGCCCAGGGGATTAAACACCTGTTTGACTATTTGGTACAAACTGAGTTAAAACCTTGAACGGGCCTCTCATGCCCTGTCAGCGGCAGAACCGGATTGTCAACGTTGTAGTCAGGACAATGAATAGCTGTTAAAGGTAGTTTTATTAGGATGTCCCATTCTTGGGTTTGAACTCTCTGCAGGACTGGGGTAAAAAACCTGTTTAGGAGAATAATTTATGCGCGTGCTTATCGTTCATGGGTTTACCGGTGGCTCAATGTCAGTGCAAGGTTGGTTTGACCTGCGGAATTCGAAGCACTGTCGACTGAAGACTGCCAAGGGAGATAAGACAGCCACACCGAGTTATGCCGATCAACGTTTGTTTTCGTGAAAGCCCCCCACCACGTACCCTCGCCCCCTCCCAAAACAACAAAAAGACCAAGAAGAACAACAACAACAGAAAACAACCCCAAAAGACAACAACAAAACCCCAAACAAACCAAAACCAAACAAACAAAGCACAAGGCAAAAAGCCAAAACAAAACCAACCAAACAAACAAAAAACAAAACCCAGCTTTAAATTAATAGTATAAAATCCCCCCCCCCCCCAAAAAAAAAAAGACAACAAAAAACAAAAGCAAAAACATAACAACAAACAAACAAACAAACAAACAAAAACCTAAACAAAACAAAAACAAACCAAATCAACAACAAAAACCCACAACAAAACAAACAAAACAAAAACAACCACAAAAAGCGGCAACAAAAACAACCAAGTTACGTAACCAACCAACCAAACAGAAACCAAAAATGTAAACAAAACAATGCGGTTTAATTTTTAAATATGAACGATCTGCGAGTACCTGTGAGCTGGGAGACGGTGTGTGTGTGTGTGTGTGTGTGTGTGTGTGTGTGTGTGTGTGTGTGTGTGTGTGTGCGTGCGTGCGTGCGTGCGTGCGTGCGTGCGTGCGTGCGTGCGTGCGTGCGTGTGTGTGTGTGTGCGCGTGTGTGTGTGTGTGTGTGTGTGTGTGCGTGCGTGCGTGCGTGTGTGTGTGTGTGTGTGTGTGTGTGTGTGTGTGCGTGTGTGTGCGTGTGTGTGTGTGCGTGTGTGTGTCTGTATGTCCAAAACAAAATGTCGAAAAAACCCTTGGTTTAAAAAAAACCCACCAAAAAACGGACACTAAACCAAAAAAACAAAACAAAAAACAAAACAAAACAAAACAAAACAACAACAACAACAACAACAACTAAAAACCCTCAACAAATGACAACAACAAAAATCCAGGCCTAGAAATCCTATAAAACTGTGGTTTGGATTGACAGCCATTGTGGCTACCGCTTCAGGTCAGCGGGTTTGATTCTGAATGTGACATCAGCAGATTTCTGCCAGACATCGTAAACTTACGCCAGCTCATCCCAGTTATGAATTTCAATCCAAGCTCTGATTCATCCTCACCGCTTCCGAGAGCGCCCAACGGGCAATAACTCCCCTCACGTCTGTTTTTATGGCAACACGGACAGGAGAAATGGACCGTTTCATGTTTGGAGCAGTCGGGAAGCAGAATTTTGAATTCTGCATTTAAGCTGCCATTAAAGTTGAGGCGTAAACGTGGGTGAGATGGTATAAATAGACGGCGATTTCGTTCGAAGAGTCACCTCTCTCCTTTTGACCGTCTAACGTCCACAGTCAACCCTCGGCGAATCCTCGACTACAGATATGGTGAGTTTGCGTTTTCGTTCCCTTTCTGGGTTTCTTGGTAACACTGATTTCTATAAGAGAAACTTCAGTTCGGACAGCGTACGGACGCAACACAAGAGCAACTGTTCTATAACAACAGTTGTCTTCTGTGAAACCATGTTATATTAGACTGAATTCTAACTTGTGAAGGGGGAGCCGGGATAGCCGAATGGTAGAGCGTTGGACTCTCAATGCTCGGGTCGTGAGTTCGAGTCCCGGTTGTACATATAGCAAAAAATAAAAAGAAGAAAAAAGAAAGAACTCGCGAGTAAAGCATTAACAGCACTACACGCTACTGGCTCGGCTGTTTCGTCTTCCGAACTATGGCGAATTTGATCTTTCCTTTAATAGTGAAACACTTGCTGACTTCGCCCAGGCTGATGATGTGGTGTGTGTAGTTAGTGGTTTCTGGTCTCCCTGTTTCGCGGAGTGAACCTCCGATTTTCCGAAACGTTTTCCCGCCAGATTGGGCTACCCCTGAGTACAGGTAGGGCTGACCAGTTTTGAGATCTGTTTAGTGTTTTCTGGTCTCCCTGTTTGGCGATACGTGGTTGAAAAAGACTTAAAACTCCGATTTTCCGAGAATTTTTTTCCTTGCCATGTTTCCGGGGTCCCCTTGAGAACAGCCACCAATTTTGATCGTGATGTGAAAAATCTTAAGTTGTGTTTTCTGGTCTTCCTGTTTGGCGAAACGTGGTGCAAAAGGACGTTAAACTCCTGTTTGGCGATACTTGGTGGAAAAAGACTTTAAACTCCGATTTTCCGAGATTTTTTTCCTTGCCATGTTTCCGGGGTTCCCCTGAGAACAGCCAACAATTTTGATCGTGATGTGTGAAAAATCTTAAATTGTGTTTTCTGGTCTCTCTGTTTGGCGATACGTGATGCAAAAGGACGATAATCTCCGGTTTTCCGATTTTTGTCTCCCCCCCCCCCCCCCCGCTAGAACAAGCCCGGCGTTCCCCCTGAGTACACCTACTAACTTTAATCGCGACGTGAGAACTCATTAGTTTTTTTTCCGCACAGACAGACAGACAGACAGACAGACAGACAGACAGACACTGTTCATTAAATTTTATAGAGGAGCCGGGGTGGCCGAATGGTGGAGTGTTGGACTTCTGATGCTCGGGTCCGTCGTGAGTTCGTGTCCCGGCTGGGGCCAAATATTTGTGCTGGTTTTTTCATCGTTGTCCCGTCTTTGGTAACACCCGTATGTGGTGGAAAAGGACGTTAAACTCCCAAACACCCACCCACCCACCCACCCCCTGTTCATTTATATATGTAGAAGTGAGGTATGTATTCAGATTCTTTGCATAGAATAGCATTCCAGGAGAGAAGCATTCCTGTGTGTTTCAGGCTGCTGTCCTTGTCCTTCTGTCCGCCCTGGTGGCCGGCGCCTTCGCTGGTGATCTCTTCAACGCCTACCCCGGAGTGGGGCTGTCCGGCGACTACTACCCAGGCGCAGTGAAGGGCGTGGCCTACCCCGGAGTCGGTGTTGCCAAGGGAGTCGCTTACCCCGCCTACCCCGCCGTGGGCGTCGGTGCCTACCCCGGTGCTTACCCTTACGGTAAGGGTGTCGCATACCAATTTGCCGCTTACCCCGCTGCTAAGGGAGCCGCCTACCCCGCTTACCCTGTCGCCAAGGGCGCTGTGTACCCTGCTTACCCCGCTGCCGGTCTCACTTACCCCGCCTATCCCGTCGCCAAGGGTGTCGCTTACCCCGCCTATCCCGTCGCCAAGGGTGTCGCTTACCCCGCCTATCCCGTCGCCAAGGGTGTCGCTTACCCCGCCTATCCCGTCGCCAAGGGTGTCGCTTACCCCGCCTCCAAGGGCGTGGCTTACCCCGCCTTCTCTGGCTTCGGCGTTGTGGGAAAGGAGGTCGTTGATCCCGTGGTGCCCGCTGTGGGAGTGAAGGGTGCTTTCCCCCTCGACAACGTCTTCGGTGGCTTCCCCAACACCTTCGGCAAGGGCTTTCTGGGCCTGAAGGGCAAGCTGTGAGCGGAGAGATGCTGTGTGTGACTGGGACAGTCTTTTGTTGTGGTTGAATAAATGGACGCTGACTGGTCATCATACGTTCTGGCTGATTGTGTTGTGTGTGTGTGTGTGTGTGTGTGTGTGTGTGTGTGTGTGTGTGTGTGTGTGTGTGAGAGAGAGAGAGAGAGAGAGAGAGAGAGAGAGAGAGAGAGAGAGAGACTGCTCAGTGTAGTTCAGAGATCGAATTACACACACACACACACACACACACACACACACACACACACACACACACACACACACACACACACACACACACACACACACACACACACACGCCCTCCACACAGCTATTCTGAAAAAAAAAATGATTTGTATAAAACAAAAATCATTTATTTACAAAACGTCTCTCGCGCACATAGTTCAACAAGCGAGAGAAAAGGGAAATTCAAAAAAAGAAAGACTTCGCAGTATCTTCAATGTCCAGGGTATTTTTTCCATGCCAAATCTTAAGTACAGAAAGAACGTTCAATAAACAAGCAACTCCACAGAATCAAAGTCGAGGACTTGTGCCAGACATTGGTTAAAGTCCTCCGTTGAAGAGAAATACCTCCTGGCTGATTTAAGTAATATCACCATTTGAACCACACTAAAAACTTGAGCTTGGATATTTTGTAAATAAAAATAAAACAGCAGAAGTACATTTACAGTATTCCGGACCATCGGTGAGCCTCGCCAAAAGCCGGGATTTTGGAAACAAATATCCAACTGCAAAACATTTCATTTATGATTTTGCAGAAATGGTCTGTCTAACGCACATTCGGTGTACAGACATGCGTTTGTCTACAACAGATTGAACCAAAACTTAGTATTTTCCTATACAGAGCCCCCCCCCTCCCCCACGCCCCCCTCCACCCCCCAAAAAAAGAAGAAGAAAAAAAGCGCGCATACCAATTTGTTCTGCCATTCATTTGCTAATGTCCTCACGTATGATTACAGTCAGCCGTAAATGATCGAATTGGGAACAAAACTGACCCATCATCCAGTGTAAAAGTCGCCCCCCCCCCTCCTCCCCTTTTCAGCCTCAACACGCCACCCGACTTCAAAACTTAACAAAATATTCATAAATCACTTCTACCGTCCGACAAAAGTAATGTTCTGGCGTATGTCACAATTGTTTTCACATTTTTGTGGCTTTTTCCAACAAACTACAATATCAAAGACGGGGCAACAGCGTAAAAGCCAGCACAAATGTCGAATACCCAAAACTGAAAAAAAAGTGAAGACATTATTTTCCCCCCCGTTATACTTCAACCATGTATACTGAGCGTTTCACATAAAACACACGCGTCGACGCATTAATTACACTGAGTTATTTGTAAAGTTTTGTATATTCCGGAGATAACAACCACCCGTCATTAATTGATTAGGGCATTGGTCTACGAATGAAACAATTCAGACAAACTGCATGACTTTAACGGCACAAAAAAGACTCAATTAGTAAACTGTCAGTACTGAGACTTTTCTCGCCGGCTGTCGGCTCAGTGATGCACTGCCGTGAGATTCTCGGAAGTGAACTGAAACACACTTAGCACCGAAAAAAGAGGAAGATCGTACACAAGAATGTCACACAATGGCCGAATGGAAGACGACGTAGAAATACTGCACATCACTGACATCACTCCACATCACACCACATCAAACTGAATCACAATCGGCGATATCTATATAATAAGCGGCTAGCGTCTGTGTGTGTGTGTGTCTGTGTGTCAGGGGTTGGCGTCCAAACGAGTCAGCCGATTGCCACCAAATTTGCCATGAGCCTAGAGGGACACTTGGGGGTGAACATAGGATAAAGAAACAAAATAAAGTCTATCAAGTTTTGTGTGTGTGTGTGTGTGTGTGTGTGTGTGTGTGTGTGTGTGTGTGTGTGTGTGTGTGTGTGTGTGTGTGTGTGCGTGCGTGTGTGATTGGCAGTGCTGTTGACAGTATGACAATGAGACTGTGACAGTGAAGGGTGTGGACCGACAGCATTAAAGTGGATTGACACAAGTAACAACAAGTAAACTGGTATACATGTATACCCGAGCGAAGCCGGGTACTCTGCTAGTTCATCATAAAAACAGGGTCAGAGAATAGCAGAGCTGTAGTTTTAGACCAGGATAACCATTGTCTTCACTTCAGTCGACACCCTTCGTTACCTTTTATGTACATGTACCATACTGGACCCCCCTCCCCTTTTTCTCCTACCATAGAAAGGGATGCCACGCTTTCAGCGCACCCCCCCCCCCCCTCCTGCTCAGCCTTGGTGGATAGGAGCATTCCTCCGACTCTACGAAGGGAGGCAACTGTTACACAGTTCGCCAATTGTCAGCTTACTCGCCCTTCCTTTGCAGCGAAGCACTTGTAAACACCATTTAAAAACAATCTGTGTAATTGTATGTAAAACATGCCCATGAAGGACCAGCAACAGCGAACAGCCTTCAGTGCAAAAAAAAAAAAAAAAAAAGAGACAAATAAAAAGAAGGTGCAAATGCAAGTCATAGGCGAAGAGCTACGTACTGCCCGAAACTGACAGACGCCGGGGAAACTGGCACCAATGCGGGGTTCAAATCTACATACTTATCTCCCCCCGAACAGGAAGTGTAAGAACGGACTGTAGGGGGCGAGAGACACTACCTAATTCCCCGTCTCTTTCTAGACCCTCCGCCCTCTCTCTCTCTCTCTCACACACACACACACACACACACACACACACACACACACACACACACACACACACACACACACACACACACACACACACACACACACGCGGAGCCTCTTGCAGCTCCAATCACAGTCTCTCTAAATGCTTAATCCCTTGTCAACATTTAAAAAAAAACAACAAACACAACGACAAGAAAAAGCAACAACAAAACAAGAACAACAACTTAAAAAAAAAAACCCAAACCCAAACAAAACAATGTCTGCGTCCTTGCTTTTGCGTATAAGCAGACGAACTAAAATGAACAGAAGCTGCATGAACAATGATCTACACAATTATTATCTACGATCACACAAGAAAATAAACAAAGTAAAATAAAGGAAAAACAAAAGACACGTAAATGTGTCTAATACGTTTAACATGCTTTCCATTTATATATTTGTATAAAGTCGATCAAAACGCGTCTGTCAAGGGTTTCAATACAATTAGATTACATGCAGCGGCACACAAATAAAACATGCTTGGATTCTGAAGATTGTGCGGTACGCGTCTGAGTGTCTGGAAACCTAGATAAAAGAGCCAAATGTCTCGAATACGTTCAGGTCAGTAAATAAACAACAGCCAAACTGAGACACCATAAAATTGCCCCGAACTTGGAAACGGCAACTCATGAAAAACACAATCACCTGTTTCAACACTGACAACGTGAAAAAGAAGAAAAAAGAAATAAGCCTGAACTGGCGTTCGCCTCAGTATTATAACAAAAGAATACAGATGCCTCATGATGCCGGCGGCACTCACTGCGTTAAAATAAAAATCCACAGAAATTCATACAAAAATAGCCATACACAGGGGTGAAAGTGCAAACTTAAAAGCCGTTCTAAGTTCCCAATCCGTAAAATCACTTTGAATCTAAACCCAATCCAGAAACCCTAACAACGGCGAGGGGCAGGGCACGCGGCGAAGTCAAGTGCTCCTCAAAACCAACAACGGCGGGAGCTGGGGGTGGGAGTGGGGTGTGGGGACGCTGGGGAGGGGACATGCATCCTCGTCAGTATAACCTCAAATACTTTGCAGTAAAAAGACGATTCTCCACCAAGGGAGAGTACTCCGGGTCTCGAGACACGCTGTGCTTTACGTACGGCGTACGTTGCACATACTCTCGGCGGTCACCCTAAAATCCGGAACTTGTTGCTCGCTGAATTTGCCAATCGGGAAAATTGAATTTTCGAAAATCAGTTCTCATTCCGGAAAATGTAATTTTCAAAACTTCTCAACTGATTCGGAAATTTTAATTTTCGAAAGTTCTCCGGCCCTCCGGTCGAAACTCAGTGATCCGGGCCACGGGTGTGTCGGCAGTTCCGGGCCAGCAACTGGCACCCCTGCATCATGTTAGAACGCTTAGATCAGAGCCGTAGTAGACTACTCCGATCTGATTTTCAGTCTATAACACGCCCCTGCACTAGTACACTTTCACAACAAAACAGGATCAGTCATCAAAGTAGATACAGCGTGGCTTTGCCGGTGCTTGTCAGACCTTAACTTGACATGTATTCTGTAGCATTGACATCATCAGAAAAATTCGTCCGTTTTTAATGTTATCTAACATTATGCATAAGATCTCTATCGCTGATTATCCGAGTCAGGTCAAACATAAAAACGATAGAAAACTAACATAAACTGAAACAAAACCGTGCCAAGCAACCCCAAACCGGCAAAAAACAACAACAACAAAACCCCAACAAACCCAACCAAACAAAACAAAACAAAACAACAACAACAAGAAAACCCAAACAAAAAACAAAACAAAAAACAAACGAACCAAAACACACACTAACAAAAACAAACGAACAGAAAGACCACAAACAACTACAACAATTAAAAAAAATCACAAACAAACAAACAACTACAACAACATCAACAATAAAAGTCAAACGCTGGTTGTCGTTTTCAAAATAAACGTTTGAGCAGGTTGATTAAAAAAAAGTTGCTTGAGTTAATCAGTCGACATGGACATAAAACCCTCTTAAACGGGAATACAAAATTACTCTGTAAAGATTACGGATGGCCGCGCCCGGATATCTCAGCAGATCTCAACGATTGAAACTTGAAGCTTTCAAAGCGGAGTAGCACCGGAAACACCCCCTTCCATTTTGATTACACCCCGGCGGTCAAACTTTATTTCGAAAATACTGACAGGACAAGAACGAAAACACTGACATACGTACCATACGTAAAATGTGCACGTCGAGTGGTATGTATTGCCTGACAGGTCAGTTTCGTAAATGTTTCGGTAAAGAGGGCCTTGAAAAAAACAATGAGCTACACATGACAGACGACAATGAAATCCAGCGAAACCCAAACAAAATGCTTAAGCCTGCTCTTAACTGGGCACAGCGCGCGAAAGACACTGTGACATGCGCCACATCACAGTCGCTGCGCTCGGTGTGTCTACTAACTACAAACCTGAACAAAGGCAGCTGCGCACGGTGACGTGCGATCGCACGATCACGATGCGATATCATCCGACGCCCATAGCGTCCACAATGGAAAGCAGAGCTCGGAGGCAAGCCGTCCGGCCTCTGTAGTGCTTATCCGTGACGTTCCACCAAAGACATTTGTGTCCTTCGAAAAGGTCTGTAAACACTGAAGTCTGTTCAGGCGACAATGCAACTGAGGATACACTGTCCGCCATGTTTGCGCGCCGAGTGACGTAGTACAGCCAATCAGAATCTGTTGTGGAATCCACAGTCACAGCTGGGGATATTTGAAATCCCAGCAGCTGTGATGACGCCACAGCGGCAGACACCCCCGAAATCACAACTGTGTCACATGTGTGCACAACACTGTGCCACTTCGCAGTGCCCAGTTAAGAGCCGGCTTAAAACTTTATTTCGAAACTGACTACGGACAGAACAAGAACGAAAGTACTGACAGGACACGAACCATACGTAAAATGTGCACGTCGAGTGGCAAGTATTGCCTGACAGGTTTCGAAAATGTTTCGGTAAATAGGGCTTTGAAAAAAAAATGAGCTACACATGGCAGACGACAATGGAATCCAGCAAAACCCAAACAAAATGCTGACTCTGTACGCCGATTCCGCTACGAGCTTGGATTCCAGCAACTGACTTGATCGCTGTGACAGGAATTTCTTTGACAGCATAGGTTTCTCTGATACCAGAGACGTAGACATCTACAAGTGTCCGCCGACACATATAATACCGTTTTAAACCTTTGCAAGTGGGAAGCAGGAAAACGGTAAGACCTTACCAAACCTTAATCGAATTATTTTGATGGGGATCCTGTGTTAGTCGTGGACACGATCAACACAGATCTAACATTTGACACAGTTATATTTCAGCAACTGATTGACCGTTGACAAGGATTTGTATGACAGCACCCGTTTTCTTTGATGCCAAAGATGCATAAGTCTCTGCTGATGCCTTTTATTCTCCTAAAACATTAATTTCCAAGTGGGAAGCAGGAAAGCGGTCAAACCATAATCCAATTATTTTGGTGGGGATCTAGTTTTAGTCGCGGACACGATCTACACAAATCTAATATTTGACACAGTTGAATTTCAGCAATTGATACGATCGTTGACATGGAACTGTATGACAGCATCTTTTTCTTGACCCAGAAACGTACAAGTCTCTGCTGATGGGTAATATTCTCGTGGACACGTTCTACACGGATCTAGTATATCATATGACACAGTTGTATTTCAGCAACTGATACGATCGTTGACATGGAACTGTATGACAGCATCTTTTTCTGTGACCCAGAAACGTACAAGTCTCTGCTGATGGGTAATATTCTCGTGGACACGTTCTACACGGATCTAGTATATCATATGACACAGTTGTATATCAGCAACTGATACGATCGTTGACATGGAACTGTATGACAGCATCTTTTTCTGTGACCCAGAAACGTACAAGTCTCTGCTGATGGGTAATATTCTCGTGGACACGTTCTACACGGATCTAGTATATCATATGACACAGTTGTATATCAGCAACTGATACGATCGTTGACATGGAACTGTATGACAGCATCTTTTTCTGTGACCCAGAAACGTACAAGTCTCTGCTGATGGGTAATATTCTCGTGGACACGTTCTACACGGATCTAGTATATCATATGACACAGTTGTATATCAGCAACTGATACGATCGTTGACATGGAACTGTATGACAGCATCTGTTTCTTTGACACGAGAGACTTGCACGTCTCTGCTGAATCCTAAAATTCTCCTAAAACATTACAAGTGGGAGGCAGGAAAGCAGTAAAACCTCCTCAGCCTTTTTATCCATTTGTTTTGACGGGATCTGGGCCCGTATGTAATAGTCGAGGTTAGGGCTTTTAGCCCCGGGTTAGAGCCTAACCTCGAACTAAACCAGCTCTAGGGTTAAATTTTCTATTTTTTTGTTTTGTTTTAAATCAGGAAGCTGGCCCATTCCAGGAAAGTGCCTGAGCCGTTACAGAAGGATTTTTTTCTTCCTTTCTTTGCTTCCTTTTTATATTTAAGTTTGCTTTTGGATTTCTTTTGTCCTAGTCTGGGTAGGCCCGTAGCCGTGGGTTAAATTAACCTCGACTTTTACATATGGGCGCTGGTTTGGCTTCTCGTTGTAAACACGCTCTACACAGACCGAACACTTGACACAAAGGTGTTTCAGCAAAATGATCTCTGCGGCAATGAATTGTAGGACAATGACAGCACCGGTTGCTCTGATACCAAAGACACGTGCATTATTACAATATTACAACTTAGGTAAAACTTATACCGTCTCTGCCAATACCTTATATTGCAAATAATACATGTGATTAACATTAATTGGAAGTGGCGGCTGAGTGACGGCAAGACCCTCACAGACCTATTACTTGACACAAGGTTGTTTCAGCGATACGACCGTTGTGACATGGAATCTTTTGTCTGCACCGACTGCTGATGTTTGAGATGTCTGTGTTAATACCTAATATCGTCCTAAGGCATTGCAAGTGTCTGTGGGAGACGGGAAGGCTGTAAGGGTGGGTGGGTGTTTGGGAGTTTAACGTCCTTTTCCACCACATACGGGTGATATCAAAGACGGGGCAACGATGAAAAAGCCAGCACAATATTTGGCCCCAGCCGGGGTTCGAACTCCCGACCCGAGCATTGGAAGTTCAACGCCCTACCATTCGGCCACCCCGGCTCCCCGGTAAGGCTGTAAGACCCTCACAGACCTGTTACAAAGTTATTTCAGTAACACGACCGCTGTGACAAGGAATCGTTCGTCTGCACTGATGTTTGAGATACATGTCTGTGTTGATGATACCTAATATCGTCCCTAAAACATTGCAAGTGCCAGTGGGAGGCGGGAGGGCGGCTCGGCCGGCCCTCACAGACCTGTCACTTGACACAAAGTTATTTCAGCAATACGCCGCCTACGACAGCCGTGACAAGGAATCGTTTGACTGGACATATCACTGATACTTGAGAGGTATGTCTGTGTTGATACCTAATCAGCATCATTGCACGTGCCGGTGGGAGGCGGGAAGGCGGTAACACCCTCACAGTCCTAACACATGAACAACTGTACACAATTTTTGTTTCAGCAACTGATAGGGTCGCCGTGACTGGGTGTTGTTTGAGTGCACCGGTTTCTCTGATGTACGCACCAGAGCCATACGCCTCTGTCGATACATCACATCATTGCAAGTGGGAGGCGAAAAAGGCGGTAAAAGAACCTCACAGACGGACGACACCCTTCAGTCTTTCCCTGCAGTTCCCGGGCAACGGCAAACCATGAGAAATGTGAACTGTGTGAAGTAAAAGTGTGCTTTCGGAAATCGAGTGTCGCGAAGGACACAAGATGGCGGACACAGAAGGCTGTGGACAGTACTGGCCATCATATATAACCGGCATTGAGGACTTGCAGTCTGGAATTTCAAGGCACGGCCGTTCTCTCTCCCCCTCTCTTTCCCTATCTGGGCACTCCTTAAAAGCCTGGAACATAAAAGACAAAAAAGAAAAAAAAATGCGATGAAGTTGCTCGGGTCTCATTCGTGTGTGTGTGTGTGTGTGTGTGTGTGTGTGTGTGTGTGTGTGTGTGTGTGTGTGTGTGTGTGTGTGTGTGTGTGTGTGTGTGTGTGTGTGTGTGTGTGCGTGACGTTGTGTGTGTGTGTGTGTGTGTGTGTGTGTGTGTGTGTGTGTGTGTGTGTGTGTATGTGCGTGACGTTGTGTGTGTGTGTGTGTGTGTGTGTGTGTGTGTGTGTGTGTGTGTGTGTGTGTGTGTGTATGTGTGTGTGTGTCTTCAAAACGTGACCACTAAAGTAAGCAAGTTGTTGAAAACTCCGCAAGGAAGGTTCCTCTCCTCCACACACTGACATGTCTGCTTAGGGCGAATACTATAATTGCCCTCACGACTGGCTGCATAATGGAAAACTTCCGGGGCCGCGGGACAGAAAGTCGTTCTGCTTTTAAACTCGGGTTATTTCTGTCAGCACATGATAGAGACGCATTTGTGGGGCGACCATACTGAAATTTCCTTTCCTTCCCTCTTTGCCGACATAAGAACGGAGCTCTTTTGAGAATTTGGTACTTTCCCGGTCAGAGGATGTGTGTGTGTGTGTGTGTGTGTGTGTGTGTGTGTGTGTGTGTGTGTGTGTGTGTGTGTGTGTGTGTGTGTGTGAGAGAGAGAGAGAGAGAGAGAGAGAGAGACCTTTCGTGTACTAGCTAATAACTAGTGCAACTACCCTCCCACCGTTTCTCCTCACGTAATCTCCCAGTAAGCATCTACGCATAATTATGTCTTGAAAAACTGATTGAATCCAAAATGTTTATTGCACCACGTGTAAGAGGACTCTTTTCTCATTAACCTGCTCCAAAAACGCGATATCTATGAAGTTAACGATACGCGTAGCACAATGGAATTTCCAGATGCTGTTCATTTGTATCTGTGTACCTGGTTCTGAGGTAATGCTGAAGAGGTGTTCCATGGCCAGATCCTGGCACGCGCGCTCAACATCTGGAATAAAAGGGGGAAAATGTTGATGGACGGATAGAAGGTTGACATAAGAATACACAAGTGTCACCAGTTTCAAGTGTCATGTTTCACAGATTGAAATAGAAGGATATATGCGTCTGATCCAGCAGTTTGACTGAAACCACCCCCCCCAGTAAGTGCAGTGTAGCATGGCGTAAAAGGCAGCTGTAGAACAGGTGATAAACCAGAAAAACAATTTTTTTGTTTGTTAAAGAAACCCACAGTTCACACCACACAGTCTGAACGTAACGGAAATGCCCGAAGATATCAAGAGAGTTCTGATTTTGTCTGTGTCTGTCTTATGCCAATGCCCGTGTAAAAGCACCCCCACCCCCCAACAAACAAACAAAACAAAAAAAACCCTCAAACACCCCGCCCCCCCAAAACCCAAACCAAACCAAACAAAACATAGCCAAAAACAAAACAACAACAACAACAACAACAACAAACAAAAATTAAGGAAGCAGTGTCAACAATCAAAAAACCACCACCACCACCAAAGCCCCACTCGCCCCCTCCCCCCCCAAAAAAAAACAACAAAACAAACAAACAAACAAACAAACAAACAAACACAAAAAAAAAAAATAAAAATAAAAAAAACACCAAAAAACCCAAACAAACAACAGCAACAACAACAACAAAAAAAAACCCCAACCCAAAACAAAACAAAAGAAAACAAATACCCCCCCCCCCCCAAAAAAAAAAAAAAAAAAAAAAAACCCTACAAAAACCTCACACACACAAAAAACATACACCATACATACATACACAACCCCCCCCCCCCAAACAAACAAACAAAAACAACACAACACAACACAAACCAAAACAACGACCAAACAAACAAACAACAACAACAGAAAAAAAAACATACAAACAAGACAAAAGAACCCAAAACTGTATTTTCAAAGAAAGCAATGCAACTGTTTAACATGTACGTTTTTGGTTGACAAACGTCTTGGCACTGGCCCTTACCGCGCTTACTATAGACCCATACAGGTCCCCTGGGTGACACAACCATGCTAGCACCTTTGTAGATCTCGTGGTCTGGCTGAAAACAGTACAGACAGGCTCAGTGAGTTATTGCACAAACTCAAACCCCAAATTAGCGCAAAGAGAAGAATATATGGTGAATGCAATATCCCTTTTCTTGAAAATGTTAAGCGTACAATATCACGCCATAGTCTTAGTAAGACGGTTGCCCTAAACACCTGCTTCCTTCAATATCAGAACACACACACACACACACACACACACACACACACACACACACACACACACAGCACGCACGCACGCACGCACGCACGCACGCACGCACGCACGCACGCACACACACGAAAGAGAGAGAGAGAGAGAGAGAGAGAGAGAGAGAGAACGAACAAACGAACGAACGAACTTTATTTTTCAACGGAAATGATTTAACCAAACAATGATTAAGAGAGAGAGAGAGAGAGAGAGAGAGAGAGAGAGAGAGAGAGAGAGAGAGAGAGAGAGACTCACTATCCCCTTGAAGTAAGACAGGAACAAAGGACAGGAACCAGTGGACCGTCACCGCATGTCACGGCCCGTTAAATAATCGTTTACTGAAATTCAGAAATCGCAATATTAAGCCACACTGAACCCTAAGACCTATACATTTAGATTTTCAACAGCAGCTACAATACAAAGGCGCATGATTGTCCTTTTGTAGACGATAAAGTTTTTTTTTTTTTTTTTTGGTATCATTTGGTATAATTTTGTTCTTGTGAGATGTTGATTTTCTAGTCTCCTTCCTACCCCAAATGGGGCAAAAAGAAATAACTCTTGAACTTTGAAAATCTTTTCCTTAGACCTAACAATAACAACAAAACGACATCAACAACAACAACAACGATGTCGACGACAACAACAACAACACCAGCGACGACAACAACAACAACAACAACAACAACAACCACTAAAGTACTGGCTACAGTAACACCAAGAATGAACAAGCGATGATCATGAACAACACAGACGATCAACAACACCCTTCCACTGCTACCACCACCACCAACCACCACCACCACCGCCAGCTTCAACGTCTTCTCCTTACACCTAACGTCTCGAAATCCCTTTCACTTCAGCCTCACCAGAACCCTTTCCACAAACGCCCCAGAGCAACACGATAGACCCAGAGCCGGCAGAGACTCGCCGCGCGACAAATTAATAAGTCTGATCAGTGATCGCGATGACTGCTGGCTATACTGACCTCTGTAGTACATGCTCTGTGCCATGGAACATTTCCTCTCCCTCTGAAACAGAGACATCGTAGAACATCATAAAACGACCAACACATAGAACACCTCTAACTCTTTAAAGCCCATACAAAAAAAAATAAAAAAATCGCAATTTGTATTGAAATCTTCAGATCACTAGGAGCCACATAAGTCACTGTTATGCATCCTGCAGCGGCCTCCAGTCTGGCGGGGAAGGCCAACGCCTTGCGTAATAGTGGCTTGAATGGCTCCTACTGGCGTGCAGTGGCTTGTTCTTTATAATGACTGCAGTATCCTGTGTAAAGATTGGCTGTCCAGTCCCGTTTGGGCCACTGGAATTTCAACTCTTAGTATGTGGCACCGTACATTCGGGCCGCAGATCGTCGGGGATTCTCTCCGGGTACTCCGGCTTGCTTCCCCTCTGCTTTGGGAATGTTTAGGCCGCGCAAAAAAACCAACAACAGAAATACGCTGAGTTCTAGCTTCCGAACCACCCGATTGCAGTGTGTTGATGTCCAGGGTGTGAGTGAATCCGCGTGATTCACGTTTGCGTGTGACCAGTTCGCGGCACTTTGAGCCAGGCAGCTGGGTAAAGCACCTATATAAAATTATTGAAATTATTATTATTATTATTATTGTTATGGTTATTATGGTTATTATTATTATGGTTATTATAATTATGATTATGATTAGTAGTAGTAGTAGTAGTAGTAGTAGAAAGGAATCTCAGCTCACAAAATTAATGTTTGTGCGGATGGTTCTCTGGTTGAGAGGTTGTACTGGCCGGATGTTGCCCGCCATCAGACCCACAGGGTTATACCGCGTGTTCTGTCGCAGGAACCGTAGTCCTGCCAGCTGCACAACACACACACACACACACACACACACACACACACACACACACACACACACACACACACACACACACACACACACACACACACACACACACATCACATCACATCACATCACATCGTCAATATACTGTGTCCTTTTCATGAACAACATAAATACGAAAACCATCAGCAACAACACACACAATATAAACGAAACAATTCAAAGAGAAAGAAGAGGAACTACAAGTACAATAGGCTACAAATTAAAAAAACAACAACAACAACACCAAAACAAAAAGATAAAGTCAGGAAATGGTTATTGCAACAGACAAAAAAACAAACAGGAAAAAAAACAAAACACACACACACACACACACACACACACACACACACACACACACACACACACACACACACACACACACACACACACACACACGAATATTTCTTCCTGCGAATTTGAAAAAAATGGGTTCCTTCCTTGTTTGTCGTTAGATTGTTTTCTCTCTCTCTCTGGACGTTCTCATGGTCCAAAACAGGCACTAACTTTGATCTTCAGACTTCCACAGCTTCAAAACTAAGGAGTATCCTAACCTTAAAAAGCTCGATATTTGCCTCCAGGGCTAATAACAAGCAGCAAAGGCTGCATCGATTCCTTTAAATGCTTGCAGGAACCGACGTACAGCAACTGTAACCGTTGCTCACATTTCTATTTCTATTTCTATAGATAAAAAGTCCGATTTCGAAATGAGTGAATGTTAGCGGCCATAGGAACGCTGCCCACACAGTGGTATGATCAATCAATATGTACATGTAGATTTTGGCTTATACTGGAAGATTTTTGCAATTTTGGCAATGACGGGTCACCGAAGGCCAGAACTATGCACGTGGTTTAATAGTACATGTACTATTTTTTTTTTCATATTTGCTAAGCAAATTTGTGTTTTGGAACCGTATCGCTCGTAAGTGTGAATGCAAGTTCCAAATACTCTATCTTGATGACTATCCTAAGGCGGGAACAGGCGAACATTCCAGCTGAACACGATTCAGTTCAGTCAGACTGGGGAGTCTCTGATTTGATGTATCCTTGACTGTGACGGACAGATGCAGCTGCACAATCAAAAGAAACAGTTCCTTGGTGCGATGGAACTGTCTCAATTAGTTTGGAAAAGTTGAATGGTCTCTCTTTAAAAAACAATCGACCGGTGTCCAGAAAAAAAAACCATTTTAATGTTATTTGAATAGAGAGTTTTTAAAAAAAAAATATTTGATACGCCGGCGGCAAGAAGATCCGTCTCGCGCTCGGGATCGTCGTGGCGGAAAATCTTGTTACTCTGTTGTCCAAAGAATGTAGTTGCACAAAGGCCGTGGGGGGGGGGGGGGGGGGGGGGTAAAGAAGGAAGGGGGGAGGGGTGATTGTGAGGGGAGATCGACATGACTTTGAAACTTTAATCAAGGCCGCGTGAAGACGCCAGAACTGCTTAGCAATTGGGAATCAATCGACCATGAGGTTCAGACCAGGACTGTCTTAAAAAAACCAAAACCAACCAACCAACCAAACAAACAAACAACAAACGCCCTCCCCAAAAAACAACAACAACAACAACAACAACAACAACAAACAAAACAACCAACAACAATAACAACAAACAAACAAAAAACCCAACCCAAACAACAACAAACAAACAACCCCCTCCCTACCGGGAACAAACAAACTAACAAACAACAACAACAACAACAACAACAACATACCTCAAAAACACCCCCAACAAAAACACAACAACAAACGAAAAACACAAAACAAACAAAAACAAACCAACAATAAACAAAACAAAGCAAAACAAAAAACAGCAACTTGACCAGTATTATACTTTGGTGTAGTAACAACACACGAGCCGAAGGAAAAGAGGAGGGGGAGGCGAAGGACGGCCTTGGAGGTGTTTTGGGGGCGAGGGATGATGGTAGTGGTATTTCGGGTTGTCAGGGCGCGCTTCTTAGGACAAATTCGTGATATTTTAAACCTGCACGTTCACCACGACCTCAACATTTCTGGAAAATACGGGTCTACATTCCCTTTGACATTTCTAGAGGAAGATATATGATCGACCTGAGAGTGTCGTATTGCAGGAATCAAGGGTTGTTAAAAAAGGTGGGGTTTTAATTTTCTCAACTTCATAACACATGAGAGGATCGTCAACAAGATAACCGGTCTTATTCTGGGCCCGCATGTAAAAAGTCAGGGTTAGGGAGTTTAGCCCCGGGTTAGAGTCTAACCTCGAACTAAACTAACTCTAGGGTTACGTTTTCTGTTGTTTTCTTTGTTTTAAATCAGGAAGCGGGTCCATTCCACCATGGTGCCTAAGCCGTTATAGTAGGATTTTTGTCTTTCTTTCTTCGCTTCCTTTTTTTATTTTTAATTTTATTTCGGGGTTTCTTTTTCCTAGTCTGGGTTAGGCCCGTAGCCGTGGGTTAAATTAACCTCGAGTTCTACATACGGGCCCTAATCACGAAAAACACATCGTAGGAGCAAAATTAAACGTGTAGAAGTTTTGTTGTATAGTGACGTGTTTATAGTGCTTTATCTAGTTTCTAAGATTACACTCTGAGACTTCCCCCTTTCAAAAACAAAAGAATGGTAGGAAAAGGTCACCGAAAAAGGAAAATGAATGTATGATAAAGTAATACAGAGTCTGTGTGTGTGTGTGTGTGTGTGTGTGTGTGTGTGTGTGTGTGTGTGTGTGTGTGTGTGTGTGTGTGTGTGTGTGTGTGTGCCGGTGTGTTTTCGGCCTGACACAAGTCAAGTTTTATGTTGTTGCCTTAGCTGCTTCACAGCCATCACAGCAGCTGTTGTGTCGGCCGGTCGTAATCATAATTATCGGAAAAGTGATAGCGATCTGATCACGTTTCGCTGATCGGTAGAATGTTTTTGTGGGTTTTTTTTTTTTGGGGGGGGGGGGGGGGTATTGGATTTCTTGCTTTTTTCCACCAGCTGTTTTGATTATTTTTATTTACTCAGTCGGACAGGGTTTTGTTGTTGTTGTTGTTGTATTGTTTGTTTTTTTGTTTTGTTTTGTTTGTTTGTTTTTTTGTGTTTTTTTTGTTTTTGTTTTGTTTTGCACAAACCATGTTAGACGAGTTTCCTAAACCCAGATCATAAAATCGGTAGCAACAATATGTAAATTAACATCAACACAAAGTTGAAAGTCAAACCAAATACCTGCGCTTTACTTATGTATATTGGACGGTTGTATATGATCCACGTGACCGTTTCGTGACATCCGGGTACTGTCGTGGAGCCCTCGTATGTGACGTATTGGCTGGTGGATGGCAACAGACGCTTTATGCGTAAACGTCGGATGTGTGTTTTGTCGCCTGAAACCATTGCCCAGGAAAACAAAAATTGGTCATGGAATGTTTTAAACGTTTGGTAATCGCATGTGCCATTAACACAAATACTAGGTTGAACAACAACAACAACAACAACAACAACAACAACAACAACAACAACAACAACAACAACAACAACCAGATAATCAAACCTCCAAATCCCCAACAATTGGGGTTATACACTCCTGACAAAAAGCAAAGTACCAACTGACAGATCCGTTTTATCGTTTATGATATAGTTTGTAAAAGCGACAACATAAATTAACTACACAGTCGTGTTGACAAGAAAGCTCTCTCTCTCTCTCTCTCTCACACACACAATGACAAATACTTTTATTCAGTGTAGGCTCTCGGCCCATAAAAGTATTTGTCATTGTCATTGTCTCTCTCTCTCACACACACACACACACACACACACACACACACACACACACACACACACACACACACACACACACACACACACACACACACACACACACACACACACAGAATATTTTTTCATTACATTTGCCAAAGACAAACCTTTGTATGTTGTTAAATTCATTGCTCTGTGTAAAACATTGAATTCCCTGTGTGCCGCTTCATGGACCTAAAAAAGAGACAAGAAACTCTTGATATCAAACACACAGAATATACTCACAAAAAAGACGGTTTCAAAGTGC
This sequence comes from Batillaria attramentaria, assembly GCA_018292915.2. Lineage (NCBI taxonomy): Eukaryota > Metazoa > Mollusca > Gastropoda > Batillariidae > Batillaria > Batillaria attramentaria. Next base: position 601,090 of record JACVVK020000361.1, read on the forward strand.
TGATACTTTTAACGTGAAAAACAAAAATTCTTTTAATTATTTGAAATCTAACTCTTGGCTCTTTTTGGTATGAACTTTAAAAGTGAAGTATGAAAACTCTGTGAGAGCGTTCTAACATTTCTAGTTTCCAAAAAACACTGCAAGTGTGCTTATTAATTCCTTTGTGGAGATCGAGAGAGAAAAAGAGAGAGAGAGAGAGAGAGAGAGAGAGAGAGAGAGAGAGAGAGAGAGAGAGAGATGTGTGAACCATATATATTTTCCTACTACAAGTGAATCTGTTCCTGAATAGTCCTTATCGCAGCATATCTCGAAGACTTCATGGATGCTTTTTTTGTAACAAATGAATTGATGTTTAAAAAAAGAATAAAAAAGAAAAAAAAGAAAAAGAAAAAAGAAAGACTAGGAAAAAAAAAGAAAAGAAAAAAGACCGCCCCCCAAAAACAACAACAACAACAAGAAAACAAAACAAGTACAACAACAACAATAACAAAAGAAAAACAAGAAAAAGAAAGAAATAAAGAAAATTTATCAAAAGCGGGAGTGGAGGAGGGTCTTAAAAAAAAAGAAGAGAAAAATCCTTTGTGGAGTGGGTGACAGCTACAAAAGCTACCTAACTTAAAGCTCTCTGCGCAGAACATAACGAGGTCAAAGCAGCAAGCAAGAACTGCCTTTCGTATCCTAGCCAAAAACGTGAATGGGTCTCCATGACGAAAATTCAAACAGGAGAGAAAGCACGGATATACGGAAACAGTTTAGAAACAAAAACCTGGACGTCTTCCTTCTGGTTTCTGTTTTCAACAATTTTTTTCTGTAGCCTTTTTTCCGAGTTTAACCCGCCTCCAAAATTACGTGCCCATCAATTATGAATGACAGGATAATGTGTTCTACTCGAAACACCGAAGTTGAAAACGTTAGTGACATTGAACAGCGTCGCCAAAGACGATGACTGGGGATGAGAGAGAGAGAGAGAGAGAGAGAGAGAGAGAGAGGGTGGGGTGGGTGGGTGTTTGGGAGTTTAACGTCCTTTTCCACCACATAAGCGTGATATCAAAGACGGGGCAACGAGAAAAAAGGCCAGCACAAGTATTTGGCCCCAGCCGGCGGGATTCGAACTCACGACCCGATCACTGAGAGTCCAACGCTCTACCATTCGGCCACCCCGGCTCCCGAGAGAGAGAGAGAGAGAGAGAGAGAGAGAGAGAGAGAGAGAGAGAGAGAGAGAGAGAGAGAGAGAGAGAGAGAGAGAGAGAGAGAGAGAGAGAGAGAGAGAGAGAGAGAGAGAGGAAACTTACTTGAGCAAACACAGCTATCGCCACAAGTCCACGCGACGATTTCTCAGCTACAGAATAGTTGGCGTACAAGTCTTTATTATAACCTAATATCTGAATCTGGAAAGACAGACGAAGAAAAAAATACCAAGTAAATCACATGGTTAAGATATAATCATTGCAATGTCATTATACAGTATTCAAACCAGGTTTCTTCTTGTATGGGTGGTAGTAGTGGTGTGTGTGTGTGTGTGTGTGTGTGTGTGTGTGTGTGTGTGTGTGTATGTGTGTGTGTGTGTGTGTGTGTGTGTGGAATGTATGTGTGCATGTGTGTGTGTGCGTGCTTTTCTGTTCGTGGGTGCGCGTGTGTGCGTAAAGCCATCTAACAACGGAACTCGCAAGACATTACCATAGTTGCAGAAACACAAATTAACAAAATCAAAAAGCTTATAATCGATTTGTAGTTGGCCGAGTTTTCTCATGTATCCTAATCGGAACTTTCTTGCTATTTGATATCCTTCTTGATCTCTCTGTCCTGAAAAGCCTTCTTTAATCTTGGTTTCTCATTGTTGCCTGTTGTGACGGCTATATCCTTTTTTCCCCCCGCGAAGACTAATGGCGCTAGGCTTTTAAAGGACGTAACAGCTTTCTGTTCTTTTTAGTACGTTTTTTTTTCTTTTCTGCTACACCTGGAACCAGCAAGGCATGGTTTTTCAACATACACACGTTGTATGCTGTGATACTCCTAACCTTATTTTATTTTATACTGTGCAGTGCGGGCACCAGAAGAAAATTTTCCGGTTGTTTTAAACTGGACAATAAAGATGTTTTGATTTGATTTTGATTTGATTTGAAAAGTCTTATGCGGAAAGAAACACACGTTGAAAAGTCTTATGTGGGGGAAAAAAAAGCTCGTATTTCCAGTTAACGTGACACCGAGAAATTTCAGAGACTTTATTTTTTTTTTTTTGAACGGAGTCTAAAGTCAGTGCTAGTTATTTAGTCATATACAGATACAGGATGATATTTAACATTTACTTCAATAGCACTTGCCAGACAGCAGACTCTTCAAATGTCTGGGTTTTAAGTAACAAAATCAGTCCTACTAGATGCAGTGTATTTTGTACTGGTTTCGTTGTTCATCACATTAGCTACTGCGTTATCACGATCTCGACAATTTCTTTCAATGACAGTGGTGTAAACTGGTGTATACAAATCCGCTCTGTCTGTCTGTCTGTCTGTCTCTCTCCGTATATGTTGTAGTCTGTTGTTAAGTACCTGCATATAGTTGTCACATTTAGTTTTAGTTCGCTGTCTATGTAAAATTAAATTTGAAAAAAAAATCTAAATAAAAAAATCTGTCCGTATTTTGTCTCAGCATACTTGTTGCTCATCAGTTTTCTACTCTTCTAAAAAAGAAAGTGGATCAACCGGCCCCCGTAGAGTAGTGGTTAGCACTTCGGACCATGGACCGGGAGACCCGGGTTCGAGTCCCAGCCGAGGCAAGCGGGATTTTTCCTACCTAGGTCGGCTCCTACCCAGAGCGGGTGTGCTATGGGCCCAATGGGGAGGCTGTTGCCACACAGCCGAGATTCACCCACTTCACGGGTGCGACTTTGGGGGTGCTTCCCTTGGTATGACACGTCTTATGATGTGGATGATTACACGGCCGGCACCGCAGGTGCCGTAGTTCCCGGGCCTGGTTAGTGCCGGGATATTTATGACAGGAAGCGTGGAATGCGGCCCTGTCCCGCAGTCCCAAACCACATGGACCTCCATAGCTTCATCTTACCATCATCCTCATCTCCATCATCATGCATAATATATATATTAAAAAACAATTGCCCCAACTTCCGAGCCCTCCGTGGATTCCACCCATTACCAGGGAGGAACACCACTGGAGCCGGCGAAGAGTTGTGGCAGCCAAAAAAAAAAAAAAAAAAGTGGATCAATGGACAATCAATCAAAATACCCCGTTTTTAAAAACAACGTTCTTTTTCTTACCTCTACTGGAAAATGAGTGCCTTGCACTTTGTGCTCAGAACCTTCGTTGTCGTCGCGGCCGAAGTGAAACTTGATCCGGTCCACCCGGTAATTATATGACAGGGGGCCACGCGTTAGGTTGACACCGTGTGTATGGCGTCCGCTGTGGTCCACGTATAGTGTGATGTCGTGACCGTTGTTGTGTAGCGTTCCGGACAACTGCACAAACAAGAAAGGAAAAACATGTAAAGAACCACCTGATGTATCTAGGCCCACAAATCGGTTTGAGGTGTTCTGGTGGAGTCCAACATCAGGAAGCTTAGACAACAACCAATAATAATAATAATAATGAGAAAAAGAAGAAGAAGAATGTGGGCAATTTGTATATATTCCAGTGGCTCTAGGCGTTTTTACATACAACACACATCAACACACATCAACACACACACACACACACACACACACACACACACACACACACACACACACACACACACACACACACGCACGCACGCATTATCATACACAGACACACACATCATCAGATTTAGACTTGCGCCATCTTCTCTGCAGAGAACGGCTGTGACGAGCGTTTGTATCATAAAACTTGCCTTAAAAAACTTAGCCCGTCATATAATGTCGTTCCCATTACCATAGAAACAACACAAAAAGGGGGCTGTTTAAAATTTGAAATAGGAAATCGCATCTTGGCAGTCACACGTCGTTGAGGAAACCCAAAAGAAAGACCTGACAAAGTTGTGAAATAAACAGAAACTAGTCAAGCGCTTCTGAAAAGAAGTGAGACTTCACTTGGGATTTCTATTAATGCACGGCAGAGTAGGAGAGTGGCGAATGCGTTCCAGACTGACGGACCAAAGGCAAAGGGGGAAAGAACAAAGCGCAAAGAACCATCCTTTCGGTGCGTGTGTGTGTGTGTGCTGTGTCTGGGCCTACTGTATCAGCAAACGAGCATCTGGTAAGGTGAGAAGAGAAGCGAAAATGTCAGGTCTTGACAAAATGATATCGCTGATATCCGAAACGTGGCCAAATTTCTCTGGGTTGTCGATAGCTCCAAATTAAAACTGATAGGCGATACGCTTATCCAAAATTCATTGTGTTTTTTTGTGATTCAGTGATTTTTTTTTTTGGTGCGTGTGCGTCAGCTTTGACGATCGTTTTCAGCAAATGACTGGCATATATACTTGGATTCTGTCAAAAAGATTAATGCCTAAGGTAGCTAACTCCTTGTTTGATTTGCATCCGCAATGGCTCAGTGGGTGCTGTAAAGGGGGAACTAAACAGGCAAATGACAGAGCCGATATTCGAAACGTGGCAATTTTTTTTCCGGGAAGCCAAAAGTTCCAGATGATAACTGCTATACGGATTCTGTCATTCTGATTCTAAAGGCCAAAGGGAGCTAACCCCTTATTTGTCTCCGCGATGGCTCAACGGGTGCACTACTAGGAAAGTGGAAGGGATGGAATGCGCGTTGTTACCGATCCCCCACCCCCCACCCCCCGACGAGCAGATGAAAGCTCAGACAGATCTCGGCCCTCAGAAGTTGGTCACGCCTCGGCAACATTCACTTCCGCATCGGTGCTTTTTGTTCGTGACACACTGGCCCCAGACATCGCTGCTCCTAAATCCAGAAACTCACGAACCGATATAGATGCAAAGTCCTTGGAGGATTGATCTTCAAGTCATTCGTCTCTGCTCTGACGATCTTTGCTCCAGATGATGCTTTGATTTAATCCCGGCAGGCTTCAGATGTCGATGCGTTTTTCAGCGTCTAGCAGAAAATGTTCAGAATCTTGTCCACGTTTTATCAATACTTGGCCTTGTTTATTTTTATTTCAAGCTAGGAAGTCTCGGTTGCCTATCGTCCATTGAATTTTTCCCCGAAAAAAAAACCAAACAAACCTTGGAAAGCCACGGTATGACAACCTGTATGTGTGTCGAGGTATAACAGTGTTCTTTATCCATTGAACTGTTCTGTAGTAGAAACAGAAAAAAAACCTTGCAGATGATGCAGACTTGCGGGAAATTGTTTTCAGAGAACGACACGTCAGCAAAGTACAGTGCCCCAGAAGCATTGACACATGTAACATCTGAATATCTTATTTTCATATATTCTGAGCCTCATTTTCTATTTGGAGCAACTGCGCCAGTGGTACAAAGAATCCCACTTTCAGAGGAACGCAGTAGCTATATCACCAAATAACTGACATCTTTTAATATAAAAAATAAAACACAAGACATCCGTCAGCTTAAAAAGATCCATCAAAACTCCGTGGTTATTTTGAAAGGAAGAAAAAAACATTAAAAGTTCTGAAAACTTGAAATGAAGTTACCCGAATTAGTTCATGTTCTTGGTGGAGGATCAGGTCACCCAACGCGGGTTTCTGTGTATTTTTCATTATTTCTTCTCTTTTGCAACATGAGATGTAATCCCGTAGATCATACACCCTGTTTTCTTGAAACGTGTCATCTTCCCCCGTCCACGTCTCTCTCTCTCTCTGTCTCCCAGTGTTCAGTTCAATAGAGCTGGAAAGCCAGTTTATGCCCATTTATGTTTCAGGAGTCCACACGCACGTAGAAACTAGTCTTCACTAATTAGTATTACCGTAGTCATTTATAAACACCCAACATGTACTCTGTGTGTGTGTGTGTGTGTGTGTGTGTGTGTGTGTGTGTGTGTGTGTGTGTGTGTGTGTGTGTGTGTGTGTGTGTTTTGGTTATCTTTGTCATCTATTTTTAGGTATTATGCTTATTCGCCGCCTTCTTGTATGTCAGTTTTAATGTCTGTAATGTGTATAAACCTTAGCTTTCTTTTACTCTAGCAACGTAGTCTAGCAACGGCAAGGTTGCAAACTGGCCTTTTAGCCAAAATCTTCTACCGTTGGAAAATGAAGGATTGCCATTGTCATTGTCTCTCTCTTTCGCTGTCTACGGAGAACATAAAACAGACAAAGCAGCAAACAAGTACTGCCCCTTGTATTCTAGCTAAGAACGTGAATGGGTCTTCATGACGAAAATCCAAACAGGAGAGAAAGCACGGATATACAGAAGCAGTTTAGAAACAAAAATAAAACCTGGACATCTCCCTTCTGGTTTCTGTCTACTATAATTTTTTTTGGGATTGTTTTCTCCGAGTTTCGCTCACCCCAAAAATTACGTGCCCATCAATTATGAATGACAGGATAATGTGTTCTACTCGAGACACCGGAGTTAAAAACGTTAGCGACATTGAACAGCGTCGCCAAAGACGATGACTAGGGATTAGAGAGAGAGAGAGAGAGAGAGAGAGAGAGAGAGAGAGAGAGAGAGAGAGAGAGAGAGAGAGAGAGAGTTGCAATATTTAAAGCAAGACAAAAGCGAGGAAAGTTTCACTTCACCTGTTTACCAGTGTTATCCTACACTTGATATTGTAATTTGACATGAGAGAGAGAGAGAGAGAGAGAGAGAGAGAGAGAGAGAGAGAGAGAGAGAGAGAGAGAGAGAGAGAGAGAGAGAGAGAGAGATGCAATATTTAAAGCAAGACAAAAGCGAGGAAAGTTTCACTTCACATGTTCACCAGTGTTATCCTACACTTGATATTGCAATTTGAAATGAGAGAGAGAGAGAGAGAGAGAGAGAGAGAGAGAGAGAGAGAGAGAGAGAGAGAGTTTTATTTATGAGTGTGCGAGTGTGTGTGAGTGGTTTAATATCTTAAGAGCGTGAGTGCTTTTGGGCTTACAAGAATGTGTGTCTGTCTGTTTGTGGGTGTGTGTGCACTTGTGTGCAAGATTTACTTGTGTGCGTGACTGAGGCTTCTGTTGGTGCAAGTTTTATTTTTTATGATTATGTCTTATTATTATTTTTTATGGTGGCCTATAATTTCCCTTCTGGGATTGATAAAGTAATTTGAATTTGAATGTGAATTTTGTATGCCTGTCTGCACTTGTGTGTACATCATTACGTATCTGTTGTTTTATTTCCCATGTGTCCCCACGGGGTCTTTTATGGAATTAACTAAGGTCTTTTATGGAATAAACAAAGGTCTTTTTTTTGGAATAAACAAACATAAAAACTTGAAAAAAATCAAACAAACAAAAGACAAAAACAAAACATCAAACTTGGAAATCCCAAAGCACTTGTTCGGTTTTAAAAGCGGAAAGCTTCCTAACGATATCGCCTACATGTTTATACCTCCACGAAATGACAAGAACTCACACACCGTCAATAAGAGGATTACTTTTAAACTGCCCATTATGTTGCCTCACTGTTTTTGCCATTGTTTTCTTTTCTCATGCATTGTAACGCACATCAGCGCCAGTTCACGGCTTCGCCTGCGCGAAAACGTCAAACAATCAGATGTCGTTTGATGACTTTTTTCCTCAGAGCGAAGCTATTACGCGGCTTGAACTTTTGTGAAGGTAATTTGCGCTCCTAATGCGTTTTCACAAACAGAGAAAGGCGCGTCCGCAGCCCACGCTACTTTACTTTCCGTCGAATCCATCTCCAGCGGGCATAAACTTGTGCTTAATTGAGCGCGATGAGTAGGAAAGGCTTCAACGGCGCTGTGCTAGAACTCATTGATCGCCTGTAGACAGCGTAACTGTTGCGTTAAGGGTGTGTCGTCTTGCTTGTGCCGTTTGTTACGAGATAAAATAATACTAAGACTCACAGTAGCTGTAGTTGCGTTAGGAATGTGCCTTGCTAGTGCCGTTGTTACGAGATAAAATAATACTCACAGTAGCTGTAGTTGCGTTAGGCTTGCTAGTGCCGTTTGTTACGAGATAAAATAGTACTAATACTCACAGTAGCTGTAGTTGCGTTAGGATTGTGCCTTGCTAGTGCCGTTTGTTACGAGATAAAATAATACTAATACTCACAGTAGCTGTAGTTGCGTTAGGGTTGTGCCTTGCTAGTGCCGTTGGTTACGAGATAAAATAATACTAACAGTAGCTGTAGTTGCGTTAGGATTGTGCCTTGCTAGTGCCGTTTGTTACGAGATAAAATAATACTAATACTCACAGTAGCTGTAGTTGCGTTAGGATTGTGCCTTGCTAGTGCCGTTTGTTACGAGATAAAATACAGTCAAACCTGTGTAAGGCGGTCACCCAAGGGACTGGGTCAAACTGACCACCTTAGACAGGTGACCGGGTTATCCAGGGTGTCATGTTAGCAGCTAGTGTGTCAGGGGATCCTCTGGGGTGACCAGGTTTAGACAGTGGTTTGGCTTATACAGGTGACCGCCTTGGCAGGTTCGACTGTAATACTAATACTCACAGTAGCTGTAGTTGCGTTAGGGTTGTGTCGCCTTGCTAGTGCCGTTTGTTACGAGATAAAATAATACTAATACTCACAGTAGCTGTAGTTGCGTTAGGATTGTGCCTTGCTAGTGCCGTTTGTTAGGAGATAAAATAATACTAATACTCACAGTAGCTGTAGTTGCGTTAGGATTGTGCCTTGCTAGTGCCGTTTGTTACGAGATAAAATAATACTAATACTCACAGTAGCTGTAGTTGCGTTAGGGTTGTGCCTTGCTAGTGCCGTTTGTTACGAGATAAAATAATACTAATACTCACAGTAGCTGTAGTTGCGTTAGGATTGTGCCTTGCTAGTGCCGTTTGTTAGGAGATAAAATAATACTAATACTCACAGTAGCTGTAGTTGCG